>CM055208.1:9149334-9236834 GCA_029224185.1 Karalla daura
CTGAAATAGACAAAACATGTCTCCTTTTTCAAAATCTCACACACACACACACACATACACGCACACACCACCTAATAACACAAAACAAACAAGGCATCTGTTTGGTACTGTCCCATTATTGCCTCAGTTTTTTTAGCTTTTAAGGCAAATTACACTTGTTTTTTTTCTTAATCGGTCGATTTAAATGTTTTACACACAGAGCCCAGTATCCTCTTCTACTCTGGTGTTTCTATTTTCTCCATATTCTGCATATTTTGCCTCCCACTCTCAGGGTGAGACAGGTCTGCTGCGCTGGTCTACTTACAGGCCTTTGGACGGGCAGCGATGCCAGAGCCACTGGACGTGCGGGGAGGGCACGCCGTGGGACGTGCAGTGAAGCGCTTGTCTGCTCCCCCGTGGCACCGAGCCCGGGTCCTGCAACGACACCGCCTTCTCCGCTATCTGAGGACTCACTGCCGGGACGAGAGAAAAGAAAAAGCCCACGCGGTCATATTGTTTGAATCATCGCAGCAGGGAGTCTGAGTCAGAGGCCGAGACGGTTTCGCTTTGTCCTCACCGTTGACCACCAGTGTGAGCGTGAGATTCTGGTGGAGGCGGTGCTCCTGGATTCGTACCAGGACGGTGTACTTCCCAGCATCCTCCTCTGCTACGTCCCGGATCACCAGGGAGCTCCCGTCCATGCGGTATCTGGAGCACTGCTCCGCCGCCACTTTGCCATCCTTCATCCTGAAAGGAGAAACAGATGCTCACGAGCTGGAAGCAACGGTTTCGTTTCTGATATGAGTCAAGCTCAAATATGACTTGGACTTCCTGTGTACTCAGCAAGCGGGAAAGAGGCATGAAAAACTGTATGTACATTCCCGGTGATTTCTTACCAGATGACTTCGGGTTCGGGGAACGCTCGTAGCTTTGGTGAGAGCTTGTAAGCTTTCTGTCCCGCCTGCACCTCCATCACAGCCCCATGTCTGGGTTTCAGGCGGATAAACGGACGGTCTGAAATCCAGGAGAGGACAGTCACGTAAGACCGAGAAGGGTGGGCTGTGTCCCACCTGTGACCTCTCATCAGTGGTTTTCTCTTACAGTATAAAAACCATGTGACCATCGTCACAAAACATACAGTAACGTGCAGTTGACGAAGCTAAACGTCTGAACGTTTCTGAGGAAGACGCTCACCGTAGACGGTCACAGAGACTCTCTGTTGCTTGGTGTTCTCCCCGCTGGTGACGCGGCAGGTGTAGAGGCCTCGGTCTGAGCGCTGGAGCTTCGGGATGGTCAGGATGTTGTAGAACAACATGTGTGTTCGGTGCTTTATGAGCCTCTTGGAGGTGGAGCCGGTGTTGTTAATCTAAAAAGGTGGAGAAGAGCCACAGAATGAAGACTGGATGCCCTTTACATTCATTCTGAGGACCTGCACTCCTCATTCATCCATTAATTTAACACTTTCAATTTATTTTCATACGGAAACACACATGTGAGTGTTAATGATTGACTTGATGGTCTGTTAAAGAGTAGATGAGTCAATAATGAAGGATTTTTGTGTCATTAATAATGTAGGCTAAGGCTCCCCAAAGAAATGGGTTTGCAAACCAGAAGCCAGAGAAAACAGGCTTTTTTTTACGTAGTTTCCTTGAATTATTTCGGATAATGTAATGGAAGTCAGAGAGGCATTTGAGTAAAACTTGGGATTTGCTTTTATTTTGCATCCCACTACATCATATGCAGCACAATAGATGTTTACTTTGGCTCCAGCTGCACCTTCATAGGTTTCAGTTTTACAAAACCGAAACCGAAGAGTTTTAAACGACTTGTGAACAGAAATATATTGCTGTGTAAACGCTGAGTGAGTTTGAAACGACGATAAAGTCACAATCAAAACTACTTAGAGTTTCATTAGACAGCTCCAGGCTGACTTGCATGAAGTTATAAGCAAAGCTCTTCTTTATAAGGTCTCAAGTTTTTTTTACAGTTGTTTTTTACAGTTGCAATCGAGAGTTTTGCATGTTTAAAATGCTTTTTTTTTTTTTAGATCTGCTTCTACTTTAAATATCAACAAAAAACTACTAGACCATAGGTTGCCATCCTCTTCCAGGTCATAGACTTCCTGCTCAGCTTCTGTTCAAGGTCATGTGTCATCTGAACGTGAAACAGGGTTTTTCTGCTTTTTTCGCTAAGTCCTCGCAGACGTAAATGGAGCTCTGACCTTTCCGGGGAAGTCCCAGGTGATGTTGACTCTGGTGTTCAACTCTGCGGTGGCGGTGCAGTTCAACACCATCCTCTCTCCCCTCAGGGCCTGCACAGGTCCACTGGTGTTCAGGTATACGTCCATGATTTTGCTCACTGTGACAGAAAAAGGTAAAAAAACAACACAGATTGGTTTGTTTCAGTGGAATCTGCTGAGACACATAAACATGCCCACATCTCTGGGTCTTGAGTGAATTCATGCTTTCATGCTGACCTATTCTGTGGACAAAGTAGATCCGTGACTTGTGCGTGACTCCGTCCAAAACAGTTTGGCAGGTGAAGGGGCCGATGTAATAGAAGGTGGGAGTCCGGATGGTGAAGCCTTGCTTGTTGTTCCAGATGATGTTCTTGTAGTCTGGTCTCAAAGCGGGTTCATTGTGCTGCGTTAGAGGGCGAGAGGACAACACCCGTCAGATGTCTCAATATATCGAAAAACCACAAAACCCTGCATGAGTAACATATCAGGGTGGCGGAAATGAGCCACTGGTGACTCACTGGTTATAAAATAATGATAAAGAAGGAGGAAAGTCATATGATTCTGGTTGAATATTGAGTAATTTATGCACCGAAAGTGTCATTATTTTGCGTTTGTTTACTGTAAGTGTAGAGCCAGTGATGAATGTTCCATGTGTGACCAGGTAAAACGTCCAAACTCAACACTTGAGTCTTGAGTCACAAGTCGCCATTGTTCAGGCTTTTCAGTCAAGCTCAGGTCTCAAGCAGCGGGTCTGATTGAATCAGCATTGTTTCCTTCTCCCGTGATAAGCATTTTTTCCTCTTTTAAAGGGGGACGTTTTAACTTGTCACAATAAGGAAAACACAGGTATTACTGATAACATTAACAATGGCTCAGTGAGAGCGTCGCAAAACTAGGGCACTGAAATCTAAACAACTAAGTGGAAGTAAATCAATTGATCTACTTGATTTCCTTTGGCATTTTCCATTTGCATTATTACAATTGTCTTCTCACTTTAACATGCACACAAAAAAATGCTATTCACAGATGCATTTTCTGAGAAATATAAGCTGAAGTTATATTTTCAGGTTGCTCCTGTGCTGCATGCACTAGGAGTTGCATTGTGCCTCCTCCAAGTGTTGCTTGGACGCAGACACTTGTGTAATTGTGTGTGTGTTGTTTTCTTGGAGGCAGCCTCAAGGAAATGTTTACTAGAGGTTCTGTGACACAGTGGAAGCCTCCCACCCACTCTCAAGGGAACAGGTGGACCCCTCCACCACCATCACATACACACACACACACACACACACACACACACACACACACACACACACACACACACACACACACACACACATCCACACACACACACACACACTTCCCCCCACTCCTGCACCTCCAGTGAGAACTTGCTGATATCCCCCCTCCCAGAGTGAGGTGACCATCTCAGACGCCACTGTGCTCCTCCCACCTTCCCCCTCCCCCTGAACTCGTTGACGTCCCCGTGCCTTTTGTGCCCTCTTTGCCCCTCTCGCCTCCATCTTGCATACCTACATGAAGGGCAGGCGAAGGTGGAGGTGGAGGAACAAGAGGAGGAGCCTTGGAGTCAGGATATGAGAAACGTGACTCCAGTCCATCTCCTCGCATCCTGTTACTACAGGATATAGACATTTTGACTGGAACCCCAGGTCGACCCCTTCATCCCGGACCTCCTGGTCACTTTCACGGCGTGAGCGAGGGAGCGGGGCCGCCTGGGGTATTGTTCCCGGTGACGAGGGTCACATTAGAGATCTAGGCAAAGTGCAAAATCCTTCCAGGAAAAAAACACTCCAGAGGCTGTGACAGTGATTGGAGTGCGGGTTGAGACCGGCCAGCGCAGGGTTGGAGGAAGGAGCAGGAGATGAAGGAAGAAGAGGACAGCTATTTTTAGAGTAATTACCAGAGTGGCTCCAAGTATTTGTGAGGTGATGGAACAGGGACAAAAACATGTGTGTGTATTGATGTGCAACTACTTCTATTGTGACCAAGAACTTTATATGTTCCCAGGACGATGAACCTTTTAGAAAATGATTTTCCTTTCACTTCCCAATCCTCCAGTGCCATCATAATGATCAAATTTATAGTTGTAATAATCTTGAAATACAATCATTCATGCTAGCCTCGAGAAAAATCGCAAAAATGTTTGTGATTCTCAGGCTTTGGCCTTAGCTGTGCTCCTAATGTCAAGTGGCAAAAGTAGAAATACAATGCAGTCGTCTGCAAACAAACTGAGTCTACATGACTCATAGAGTTCCTGAACCCATTTTCATTCAATCATGTGTTTCCAAGAGTTGTGACGCACTCTGCAACTTGATCGTGATCATGATCTGTTGCAAATGTGTACAATGATGCCAACATTACACGCAATGCAGCCTTCCAGGAAAGCTTGAGTGATGATAGACTCTCAATCTAGTAACGAGGTCATTGAAAATTTTGCACGTCTAAACCACAAAAGGTTTTTCAGCCTCTGAGGACAGTTGCTTGGCATCTTCTCTGATCTAGAAGGATGTGTCTAGTCCACAGTACTTCTGGCAGATATGTGCAAAACAATGCACAATAGTGCACTCTTGATCAAGTCTATACTATATCTCAATCATTTAATGTGCATTCTACTCAGCCCACCAAATGTTTTGAAAGTCCTGAAGTTTTTGTGTGTTTTCATTCACTGGTATTCATTATATTGTCATTGGAGCAATCCCCTTGGATAAATATTTTTTTCTGATTCCGATTCCCATGATATTGACGTTAACCAGTTTATAATGGTCTTGCAAACACTCTTTAGTACGTCGTAGTTCGAGTTGAAACTATGTGTGACTTCTGGGAGGGCAGTCCTAAGTTTGGTACGTACAAAACAAAGTCCAGGCCAGAGACCTCTGTCTGTTTTACAACTTCTCTATTGTAGTTACACTACAATAAGCTTCCTACAGTGACGCACAAGCCTTCATATTAATGATCAGTGTTCGTGATTAAAGAGAATGGAGTGTACTTTGATCCTAGAGGGCTCACAGTAGTAACCTCTGCTTCTTCCACCAGGCAAACCAGCTGTTTAAGGCATCAGTTGGAGGAAGCTGGCAGCCAGAATTCCTACTACAAGAAGTGGAGGGTAAGATATGGGAAGTGGTGCTGGCTGGGGGCCAGTGGGGCACTCCAGACCCCATGTCCTGTCTCCAGAGGTGGAAACAGCAGCAACAGGACACCGTGGGTGTGTTTGATTGGAAAAAGTCAGAGAGTTTTTTGTTTTTTAAGATTTAACTTAACAGATTCTGTTTTGTCTCATTCACATGCAAATGACGTCTGGATGGGAAAATGAGCGCGGTGCAGACAGCGCGCCAGCTAAATGCTCCTCTTTGCACTTAGCAAGATGACGTCCGCTCACCTCCTCACTCAGCACTCAAGCACCAACACTCACAAACATATCCGCACACACTTTCACACATATCCGCAGACGAACACAAACAAACGGACACACACGCCACAGCGTAATGGCTGCCAAGATAAGAACAATGTGGTGAATGATCTGGAGGGGGGAGAAACAACGGGACCGTGCATTGTGTGCACATGTGGACCCTGATGGAAAAAACTGGGATGAAGTGATGATGTGCGGAGAATGTGAGTGGACAGAGGAGGACAAAGGGGGAACGTGAGAGTGTGGATGCATCCAGCCACGAATTCCGGCACATTCTTGCACTCACCTTGACCAGAGTGGTGGTGATGTTGGGGTGCGTGACCCTGCAGGGGAAGACCAGCGGCTGCTTCTCCTTCATGAACAACACATCTGGGCTCATACCCTGATGGTCCACAAATGGCCGCTGGCTGTCTGAAACCCAAACACTGCGGTCAGGGACATGTGCGGTGCAAACAATAAGCATTGGAAATACATCCATAAATGGGGACAGATGTCGCATGTATCAGAGCTTACAACCGTAAACACAAATGGATACACCAATAATTTACAATCAAATTATGCAAAAATGTCATTGATAATATAAGGAGAGAATCTGTAAGTCATAATATACTATTGATGGTTTTTGCTTGAAATTGATTAGAGGTATTACATTTATTCTGCACTTCCTGACTTATCATAAGTGACTCCACACCACAGACTGACATCATGTTGAAATATCCCTGGATAATCCACAGATGCTTATGCCAAGAGTTTCCGTGGGAAATATTAGCAATGAGAATGTCCCCAAAATTAGATTTCATAACATTAATTGGGGTCATGTCCTCATCCCGACTGTGTTTTCTTTAATCACTTTCTACGAGCTGACCCTTTCATTACAGGCACAAACAGAAAGAGAAAGAAAACAATCACCTGCCTAAACGCACAAACACACAAACAAACACGCACTTCCAAGTATCGATCTCAACAATAAACAGACACACACTCCTAAACATAAACATACGCTGCCCTCCACACCCATTCATTGAATATCCATTCAGCAAATGACTGCCTGTAGTCAACAATAAACACACAGATTGTTTGGAGGTAATCAAACAGTTTTTTTTTTCTCATCCCGGCTCGGCCGCTGCAACGCTCCTACGCCATTGAAACGTGTGGGTGTTGCTCGCTGCATTGTTTGTTACCGTAGGGTGTTATTCAAGGAAAGCAAATCTCTGAACATTTGAACAAAAGTACCCCAAGGACTAGCAGACCGAGGGCTTCCTCCTCTTGCTTTGATTCCCTAATAGACGACTCTGGGAGGGAGGCAGCGTCTGAGCAGAGCCCGCAGGCCAAGTCTGACGCTTAATGGACACGGTGACCTGAGCGATTGATGGCCCCCGAGGGTCCTGTTGGCCAAACAGTAGCTCGCCCCGTGACCCTGGCCCCCGGCCCAGATCTGCGCCCGCTGCAGCCGGGCCCGGACCAGCGTCACCCCTCTCCCGGATAGGGAGGGGCAGACAGCGAGCCTCCTCTGCCCCTGGACACCACCGGCCTTCATCCTATCCCTCTCAGCTCCTTACACACACACACACACTCTTCCACACCTCCGCCACCGCCACCTTGTAGAGACAGAGCGACATCCCCTCCCCTGGAGCCTCCCCCCTCCTCCTCCTCCTCCTTCTCCTCCTCCCCCAAGCACAGGATGCTTCAAGCAAGGCTGAGCCGAGCAGATAAGGCCGATGCCCTGGGAAACTCTGCCCAGGCCTGAGCCTTTCAGCAGCTGGGCTATTCCTGGCCTCGAGGTAGCACGTAAACGAAAGTAAAAAGGGATTTAAATATAGACAACAGGGAGGTAGGCCCAGGGAAAAAAGAGAGGCAACGGAGGGAGGAGGGTGGGGGTGAAACTGTGCCAGAGTCATGTAGAAGGATGTGTTGTTGGGACAAACAGTGTTTAGATATAATTGGCTCTCTGGCATTGGTCTGTATTTAGCACCAACCACATCCTGTTTAACCTGTGGATATAAACAATGAGCGTGAGGGGGGTGAAGGAGTGTCGACCTTCTCCATGACTCCTCAGAGAGAGAGAGAGAGAGAGAGAGAGAGAGAGAGAGAGAGAGAGAGAGAAAGCAGCTGAAGGAGGAGAGGTTGAGCTCTGGGACCAGACCTGTGTCTTACCTGTGACATAGACGTAGACGGAGGCCTGCCTCTGGACCCGGTGCCGGTAGCGGCAGCGGAACAGGCCCGTGTGCTGGGCCTGGCTGCGCGGCACCGTCAGCACGCTGCAGTAGAGCTGGCTCGTCCTCCCACAGCGAGACTCCTCCACCCGCACCTGATCCCAGGCCAGACCTGACGGGAACGCCCAGGACAGCTCCCGGCGACCCCTGCACATACACAGCAGGGCTCAGAGAACACAGCCAGCCCGCTTGCATAATATCCATCTCGTTATCTAATGATTGTTTTACCAGGTTGACTGGTGGAGCGGGTGCCGGACACTTTCATTACACTAAGTGGCCCGCAGGATGTGCTATAAAGGGATTTCGTGAATTGCAAATTACCTGTGCATTTTTTTTTTTGAGTGATGTACTTGTTTTTCTGGAGAGTGAGGACAATTAGTGAAGGATAGTTCACCAAAGTACAGTACAGCTCCTGGGGCAGTAGAAGGGCACATGTGGATGTGGATCACTGATTCCTCTGACAACTAAGTAGAATTGCTCTTAATGCAAACAGTAGAGATCCATACTTTGTCAAGATACTGTACTCCATCCTGCTCTCCTGCTATGTCTTTTGTGTGTGGATGATTGAAGCCTCCTGCCTCCTGTTTCATGTGCCTCACAAAAATCAGCCGTTTTACCTTTTACAAAAAAGAAATAAGTAAATGACATAACACTAAAATTTGTCCAACAGCACATTGTGCTTACGGGCTTTGATCTTAAGATATCTATTGTAGTTTTTCGCCATGAAAGCTGTAAAGATATTGTCCAAATAAGGGATCTCTGGCCTCAGTCCTCTACCTGAAACTCACCTGCAGCTGAGCAGCAGTGGTTGGTTTTTGTCCAGGACCAGCTGTCGGGTTTTCACATCCAGAATGGGGACGCTGTACTTCCCCTTCTGGTCTTTATCTGCAGAGGTCAAGAGAGAATGATGAAAACGTGGCAGACGTGCAGAAGCAGCAGCATCACCGAAAAACTGCATTACTCATGACGTGCAATTGTCCTGAAGGTAGGTTATCTTATAATGAAGTGATTGGGGTTTATTTATTGGCACGTGGAGCTCTCCTGAGAGGTCAGAGGTCAAGGTCTACTGGTAAGAGTGACACCTGAATAGGTTGTTCACTCTGACATTCACTTGTGTCTTATATCTGCTTCATCAAGTAACCTGTAACAGAATCATAGGTGCACCTATGCACTAATCTTCTGGATGGGAGTTGCCTGTGTGTGATCTGCAAGAGACCCCTTTAAGAGGAAATCCTGGAGGGGCCACGCACTTAAAAATAGATAAATATTTTGCACGCTTTCTGTAAGCCTCGTCCATTTGGAGCCGGACTAAAGCAGACTCTTGACTCTATGACTGCAGAACCCGGTCTGGGGTCCCGGCACGTCCTTCATGTCCTGCATGTGGGCCACAGTATCTGTGACCCTCCACTCATCTCCCCGCTCCGGCCACTTGACAACCTCTGTGGAAATGCGTAAGCAGTGTCCCGGCTTGTTTATCAAATGAAGGCATTTCTCCACTCCATCGCTGGAGGTTTATTAATGAGAGATAAAGACGATGGTCTGTCCGCCCTTCCTTCCTCACGACAACAGCGGAAACATCATTCAGGGGAGACCGTCCTTCACTGTGACTCCTAACGTACAGGGGCTACGACACGCAGCTCCAAACTAGTCCGGGACATGGCTGCCTCGCTGGCATGTGAGCAGCTAAATCACTCGCAGCGAGTTTATCACTAAAGCCCATTAATACCATTCATTGTCCTCATCATTGTTCCCAGTGGATGCCCCATTCAGCAGATCCAGCATTACTCACACTGCTAGCACTTCCTATACTATTTCCTCGGATTTTACAGTGTGTTTCTGGGCAGCTCACACACTCACACACACACACACAGGCACGCACGCACACACAGGGTGAGTGAAGATGAACAGAAAGTTGAGGATCTCCTTTAGGCTTTCTGGCAGCTTTTCAACAAGCTGTGAAAGTGTCTAAAATGAATACTTCCAAATAATGCTGCCTGGCATCCCTATTACCTAACTACCAGAAAGCCTTTTGTGTCTGAAAGGCTTTCTATTGTTTCTGAATAACTTTTCTCTTGAATTACACTTGTGACTCATCACTCAAAGGTCATAGCTTTCAGAGGAAAGAACAAACAAAGTGATATTTGAATACCCAGAGACTTGTCTGGAATTAATACGTTCCACAGTGTCTTTTCTCAAGTGAGACACTGGGAATCACTTATGGAGTCGGTCAGTACTTCTGCTGGCTGTCCATTATCTTAGCTGCCTTGCACCTTTGTGCAGGGGCTTATCACACATAGGCTGAAGTCAGGGAACACACCCTGGACAGGTCTCCAGGATCAACTTGCTATATATATTTTAGGAAACAAAAATTAGGGAAAAGAAAAAACAAAAAGTAATCCAAATCATCTTTTCTGTAGATAGTATTTAAACACGTCCAACATGTTATTTTTTAACACATTCAGGCCTATTTTCAGCTTCCAGTCATCGTAAAAATATTCATATTTATCAATCAACTCAGAAAAAAAAACATATGCAGACTGATCTACACTGATCTTTATATCTACACAGTCTGGCACTGTGTGCAAACACCATCCACACTTCTAAATAGTACTTTTTACAATCTACTCTCACAACTGTTGTTCTTCAGTCTAGTTTTTCTATTAGAGATAGTGGAGAAGATTCTGAAAAGCGCAAACTACACCAAAAACTTGTTCACAATAGGCCTACAAACACACAAACTAACAAATACATTTTAACTGATAAGACACTAACACCAGAATTGTATTTGTAGATTTTTTTTTGCTATGTACCTAAAGCGCCTGACTCAATCAAGAGCCCCAGAGATGGAGAGTGAAACAGAGAGCGAGATAAGATCAGCATGGGTTCCTGTTAACTGGATATTTTCCCTCTCTGGGTCGTGACCCCCCCTCGATCATTTTTCTTCATCAGAACCTTGATTTGGCTCAAACTCATCAGTGTCAGGAAAACAACGCCCTGCGTGTATCCATCCAGGCCCGGGGGCCAGAGGAGCGCGCGAGGACCCGGGGCCACAAGGTCCGCATTGTCAAAACCAAAGTCCCGCAGGACAGGATAGCGCTTATCTGTCCCCCAGCACTTGGCGCAAACTGGGATTTACGAGAGGAGCGCCCTGGCAGCACATGACCGCTCCGGAGATTTAATTGAGCCATAAATGAGCGTTGGTGCGCCACAATAGCGGGCGCATTTGCGCATCCTTTGTCCCGCAGAAAAAAGACTGATTGCTGGTGATGGAATTGATTTCTTTGTAGAGAGCTCCAAGATGCCTTGTTATCCTACAGGAGCCCCAATTTCATGTGAAATTACCCATAACAGCCAGAAAAGTCATGCGTAAAATTGCACGCTTCCACCAGGTTTTACGCTCAAATGGGCTAAACCAACACTCAGTCGTTTCCCTACTGAGGAGACACCTGATGCAGTTTTTAACATCTTACTAAATATCTGAACAGCAGCTCAGGGACCATAAATACAAAAACATTTTGTGCGCACTTTAGAAGTAAGAAAAACAACTGATACTCACCCTTTGCAAGAACCCCGTACAATCCACATATCAGGCAGAAGAGGATAAAGTTCATCATCTCTGGTCACTCCCGTGGGTCAGATACAAAGCATGAACCAAGTGTTATCCCCAGCTCCTGCTCCTGTGGATGTGTTTGTGTGTGCGTGTGTGAGTGCTTCTCCCCTCCAGACTGCGCACACTGTGCGCTGCGCACTAGGTGAACGGACACGTCTGGTTTCCTGAGGAGAACTGCGGGAGATCACACAACGGGACACCGGGCTTGAACTCCAGAGCAACTTTTTCCCATCGTTTTGGTCAGCGGTGCCGATTTATACTGTTCCCACAGTGCGGCCACCGGATAACGGACTTCCGTGACGTTTACCGACACACCCAGGGTGCGTAACAGCGTCGCCTCCCACATGGTCAGACCACTGGACAGAGGTGTTAATGCAAGTTACTGCAGGGACCAGAAGAGCCTTGTAACGCGCTTTCACACATGCATGCTGGCCAAGAATAAACGCACTCTTCTCTACTACTGCCGAGGTACAGCCATCTAACGGGAAATAGTGCAGCCTGCAGTTTCAATGTCACTTCATACCCAGTCCAAATCTGGACCGCGTATCGTATTTTATCATTGTTCCTGGAGTGATGCACAATTGCTTTGAACTAAACTGAGAAAAAACGTATGGAAAATGTTACATCCTTGGACGACTTTATTAGTATAATAGAATCATAATAATCACCAATTTTAAATAATAATATATTGGATAAACAGTGACAAACTATCAGCATCAATCCACATTTCATACATCCATTCATCACGTTGAATTGATTCATCTCTATCTATCTATCTATCTATCTATCTATCTATCTATCTATCTATCTATCTATCTATCTATCTATCTATCTATCTATCTATCTATCTATCTATCTATCTATCTATCTATCTATCTATCTATCTATCTATCTATCTATCTATCTATTAATAAAACGTAATGAAATAGGCCGACATATGAAATAGTTAACTGACTGTTAATTAGGTTATAAATATGTCGGCCTGGGCGTGCTATGAGGCGCCTTTCCTGTTCCAGCCAATAACTTATCAGCTGTCTGAGGAGGCTGGAGCTCCGCTGCGCCTGCATCACTGCGGGACGCACGGGACCGTCCGCACGTAGGCACCGATCACACCGGGGGCGTACGTGTCCCGAGCATCAGACCGGAGTGACGAGTTCCTCTCGCTGCAAACCTGCAGGCTGTTTCCAGCAGAGGAAGCAAAAACAAGTGCGATCCCCTGCCAGAGCGCATGACACTTCCATCAGCTAGGAAAACACTGATCTCATCACATAGAAACGCGCGGGGAACTTGAGTTTACCGTTTCACCGGGTCAAACCATCCAACAGAACGCAGCCAGATGATGTTTCAGTCAGTCGAGTCAGACTCCACACACACCCACACAAACACACAGGTGTCCTTACTGTCAAATGCAGTGATTACAGCTGGAGTTTTCCCAGTTCTGTTGGGAGACACGTGCCTAACCCTGCAACATGAAGGCATTTCATCTGATAGTATGTCAAAAATGCTGCAGCCTGCATGTTTTTACATGCTGTATGACAGAGGTGCATCGATGGAGAGCTGGTGAACTCATATTTGCTGTATATGAGGCAGCAGCTGCATGGATGCACAGGCTGAGCTGTGATGGAGTTTTTCATGGAGCGTGAAGAACAAAGGAGGCTCCCCCAGAGACAAATTAAACCATCGTAGAGCAGAGATGCAAAATATATTATCGCCCCTTACTGAAGGATTATTTACTTTGCTACATTTACATAATATACTGAACAAAAGGCTATGACGCAGATAAAACCATGATGTACAAATCATACATACAAATACAGTACAGAACATGTACAGAGAGCTGCGGACACCTGCAGCACATGCACAAAAGACAATAACAGGGAATAGCAGGGTGTATGTGTGTCACGGTACCAGTGGGGCGAGAATTTCCCTCCACGTAATAGTAAAATGACTGGAGTGATTTATTTAATGGCAACACCTGAACCTCGATTACTATCTGTGCAGTGAACAATGTGGCTGTGACAGGAAAGAGAGGGAGTGCATATAGACGTGAGGAAAACAGGAAGTAATAGGTTAAATTTACATGCACAGCAGAGCTCTTTCTCAATCCTGAAGTCTGATTTTTTTTATGGATTTCATAATCTGAGGACATTTAAACATAGCTGTCATTGTGTCATCTACACTGTAAAGCAGTACAGATATTAACAAATAGTGATTGTGGCTTTGGATTTATGCAATCTTCTCCTATACTGCTAAATGACTTGTTGTTAAAGTCCGCCACAGTTTGCAACTCATGAAAACCTCAATAGAACAAGTGTAAATGCATCAGCTGCAATACAAAAAAAGTTTACTGATAAATTACTTTTTTTTTTTCATCATACAAATATAAAATGATGAACGCCTCTCATACAGAGGAAGCACATTTAGATCCGGGTATTTGTAAGTAGCACTTACCTGCATTGTACCACTCAGACAGTGCACATGGACCAGCCTACACATTTGTAGAAAGTGGGAACTAAAGGCTAATTGCTCAGATGTTACAGTGGTATGTTTTATAACTGTTCCAGAGTCTATGGATTCTGTTTTATTGCATCTACACACACAGCAGCACTCATGTAAAGCAACTACAAGGAATCTTTTGTTTTGCATTGAGTTTGACAAACCCTGTGGACAGAAGCGGTGCTGTCTACAAATCATTTACACCTGGACCGGGTTAGCTCAAGCATTTGTCTCAGAAGTGATTTAAATATTTATATATATATTTATTTATTTTTCTTTCAGGACTTAATACGATGAGGTATGTATCTATTTATCACATGTAGGATAAAGCTTTGTAATATGACTCTCCATTGGTTGATGTCATGTCATGTCATGTCTTGTACTAAAACAGAGATGTGGTGAAAAACTCCTTGTAGCTGCTTTCTTATAATCAATCTAGGCCCTCTTTTTTTATGTGCACGTCAAGAAAGGCGCTGTCGATGTTTGCATGCTGTGGAGATGAAGCTGATTGTTTTGGAGCCGGGATGACGCCCCCCTGTGAGCCTGTTGCCATGGACGCGCTCCCAAAAAACTGTCTGACCGGTTCGGTTTTCACGCAGTCCTGACAACGGTCGGTGCTCCCGGTCTGACGCCTTTAGTCCCACGTGTGTGAAGTCTGTCGGTCCGTTCAGGGTGCTCGCTCACACCTGTCCTTTGGTCTGCTGGTGGATCCAGTCACTGAACTTGACCACCTGCGTGTAAACGCCCGGACGGTTCAACCTGGCGCAGCCCTCGCCCCAGCTCACGATCCCAGCCAGGAACCAGCGCTTTCCCCGCTCCAGACACACCAGCGGACCTCCCGAGTCTCCCTGGTCCACACGCGTTCAGAGCGGAGGAAAAAAAACAAAAGAGGAGGCCATTTTAGCAGAGGAAGTGTTAGCACTTGGACTTGCAACCTAACCCTTTTTAAGATCCCGTTTCAGAAGCAGCAATATCATGCTGCTTAGCAGCAGTTCTGGGTAAAATCAGTTCTGCTGTTTTGGGGGTGTGTGGGAGGATAGTTAGTGTCACACCCACTTGACTTTCCATTACACTTAGCCTCTGTTCAGATTAGCCTGTTCTTTAATTTACATTTACACATCAGAAATGTAGATATACAGTAAATGAGGATGTGATGATATTTCACATTTATGGCTGAGATTAGACAGCTGTTATTCAGCAAAGTCCAAGGTAAAAGTAATTTTTTTTCATTTGAGATCCCCTTTAAATGTAAGTGTAACATCTATCATTTTGTCAAATCTGTGATCAAACATGTACAGGCTGCTGCCTGCCTCCTCTTTACAATAGGTGGCAGTTATACAATGGGTTAACAACTCCCCTGTCCAGCAGTTAATGGACAATATTCAGCATGACAAAATACGAGGAAAAAATGAAAGGGGAAATATTGGGAAAGGGTTTATATACACTTCTTCTTTTGTATTTTCTTCTGCATTTTCTTGGTTATGACTAAAGTGGCTGGTTTTGAAACCACTGGAGTCCAATGGAGTCAATCTCATCGAAATTCTGGAGAAGAGTGTTAGTCGTAACACATGACTTATAAACCAACACTCACCTGACAGGCATCCACACCTCCCTGCAGATTCCCCGCACACATCATCCTGGGCGTGACGGCGTCGTCATACAGCTTGTTGCAAGTGTTTCTGTTGATGATCTTCACCGAGGCCTCTTGCAAACGAGAGGCCAGCTCGCCTGGGATAAGAGCAAACGTTGTGGGATGGAACGTCACATTTGACCCTGACCCTGAGCGTCTAAAAACACCCTTATTGTAAACTAGTTCAACTCGTATCGCTGGCCTCACCATCCTCCATGAGGACGCCCCAGCCTGTCACGTAGCAGCTGGTCCCGGTGGTGAAGGAGTGCGAGGGAGCGGGGACGCACACGGGCTGCACCAGGTCGTTGAAGAAGACCGGGGCGCTGAGCTCCAGGAGGGCGATGTCGTAGTCGGAGGTGAACTGGTCGTACTGCGGGTGGAGGAGGATGCGGCGGATCGGTCTGATGGACGCTCCCGTGTTCCCGGTGGTCATCACACGCATCCCCATGTAGGCGCGCCAGGCACGGGTGTCCGAGTATCTGCAGGTAGAGGTGGGATAAATGTGAGTGTCACAATCGAAAAGGTGCTTATTGATAAGTGAGTAGATGTGCTTGGATTTCTTGAATAAGGTCAAGGCTTATAAAGTGTACAGCGTAAACGCTGCACATAGTCAGGGGTGTCCAAGCGTCCTTCTTACTTAATGGCGTCAGAGTCCTGGAAGCAGTGAGCTGCAGAGATGAGCCAGCGGCTGGAGATGAGCGTGGCGCCGCAGACGTGGCCGTAGCGGTCCATCTGGAGGCTGACCTGCCACGGCCACGAGCCTGGCGCCGAGTCAGAGCCGCCCACGATCTTGGTGCGCTTCCTGGGTCTGGTGCCGCAGGCTGAGGCAGGGAGATAGAAGGTCAGACAAAAATGATTGCAGAATTATCCCCACTCTCATTCTCAGTCTTTTTATAGCATGTTTCTAGGATTCATGACCCTTCAAAGTCCCCATTTGTAAATATTCACCCATTCAGACCTGACTCACCCATTCTGAGACAAAAGCCAAACCACATGGTGAACCTGCTCCACAGGAATTTTATAATCATTCATGCACAATCATTCACTGATCATCAGCCCTTAGTGTTCAGCTACTTGCCCAAGGACACTTGTAGCATATGGTACACCCTTAGGTGTCCCTGAGTAATGAAATCTGCCTGACCCAGAGAAAACCAATATGAACATGCAAAGTCTGTACACCTTGAGCATCACTGACCCCCCCACTCCAGAATAATCCTCTTTGGAAAGCCCTAAAACTGCAGAAGCGAGAGGAAGTTGGAGTAAATAAATGAAAACTCACCACATCGGAGTTCATCAGAGCCATCAAAACAGTCTTTAACTCCATCGCACTCAGGGTTCATCTTGGTGACACACTTTCCATTAGCGCATTTGTAAGAGGATGAGGAGCAGCCTTTGGTGTCTGGAGACAATTAGGAGATGTTACCGAGCAGTAAAACTAAGCAAAGTCCAATAAACAAGATAAGGAAAGTATGAGATAGCACTCACAGGCTCTGGTGCAGTTGAGTTCATCACTACGGTCTTTGCAGTCAATCACACCATCACACACTGAAGACTTTGGCAAGCAGACCTTGTTGGGACACACGTGGTGACATTTACCACCTAAAAAAACAAACATGCCGGCTCTCATCATCAAAACACGTACTTCCAAGTGCATGTGCTGCGACGGCCACAGTCTCCTCACCAC
Organism: Karalla daura; assembly: GCA_029224185.1. Lineage (NCBI taxonomy): Eukaryota > Metazoa > Chordata > Actinopteri > Chaetodontiformes > Leiognathidae > Karalla > Karalla daura. The sequence continues at coordinate 9,166,610 of CM055208.1, forward strand.
AGTTTCCCTCCTCGCTGCTGTCAGCACAGCCGCTCCCACACTGGCTGCTCTGAGGTCTGCACTGCCCGTTCCCACACAAAACCTCACCAGGCTTGCAGGTCACTGGACACACAGACACGCACAAGTCTGACTGTGACAGCCTGACTTGGTCCAAAAGAAAGTCAATATAGGTCAAAGGGGTTTTTGGCTCCGAAGAGGACTTACGGCATCTGACCTCGTCCCGCCCGTCTGAACAGTCCTTCACGCCGTCGCACACCTTCCTCAGGGGGATGCAGCGTCCGTCTCCACAGCGAAACTGACGGGGACAGGCTGGAGACACACAAGGTGGGACATGCTCTGACTGCAAGGACTGTACTTTACGTCCCTAGAACACTCATGTTAAAATTAGCTTCACCATCACTGTATATTTTACCTGATATAATATCCCGGATGAAATACAGCTTTCATCAATTGATGTAAAAGTTCAACACTGTATGCCAAATTGTAGTACTCTTCTTTAACTTCCCAATGTACAATATCACATAAAATAAAAAAAATGTACCATGGGGGACCCATTAAGAAGGCAGCAAAATTACTGAAAAATCAGGTAATCTTAAGTAAGACAAATTTCCAAACAAAACAACTTCCAAACCTCCAAAAATAATGGAGCTGGGAACTTGTTATTTGGTTGACCCATTCCTGGGATATGTGAGCTTTGTCTGGCGAAGGCACAATCTTCCTGCCTCATTGACACATTGTGCAGGAATGACAAAATTCAACTGCAAAATATCTTACTTTATCAAAACAAACATCGTTAATGACATCAGTGAGCAGCTTGAAGCTACCCAAGGACCCACGCAACTCAGACAGCAGGAACACAATGTAAATCACATGACGAGATTCGAGTGGGTGAAAATGTAGACGTTAGTGTTCCGGTTTTAAGAAAGACCTGGCGTTCACAGTGGAGGAGAAGCGTCAGACTTCACTTACTGCCCTCGGGAGAGAAGGCTCGGTAGAGCAAGTAGAAGCCCTTGTGGGTCAATGATTCATCAGAATGGAAGTGGAGGGAGAGAGGAGAGGAGTACACCCGCTTCTTGCTGCTGTCAGACACCGGGTTGCACAGTCTGCGCACAGGAGGACGGGAGGGATTTTACTCATCAACCCACACATGCAGCCATGGAGACAATAAAAAGACAAGAATTCTCGTCACCCTGTTTTACGTCTCTTTCCAGTCAGTGCATTTACCTATACAGCTAAGTCCAGCTACATTCAGGCGTCTCATCATAACATTTTCCGTGTCCTAGTACAAAAGTGACGGTTATGTGGCCTCCTCATCAATAGGTGGCGATATGCATCATTTCAAACACTCTTTCTGGTTTCTCCTGTCCATACGGCTGATTTACCAAGAGCATAGTGTTATCATCTTTCCAGAAATTGACTTTTTTTTGAGCTTCTGCCATGGTGCTGTTCTGGATGTTCTTCCTCCTATTTCTCCACCTGTGACTGGATTTGATTGAAGGTTTTTGGTCACACATCAGTAGGTGGGTGTGCAGTCAGATTACAGCATAGACAGGCAGAAGGAAATGATTTTTTAACTTCATCGTTCAATCTGAGAAGTCTGGTATGTGTCAGACTAACACATTTACATCCAATCAGAGACAGATTCATGATTCATTTTTTTCATTTCATGTCATGTAAACATACTGTCAAGAAACATCTCAAACACGTCTGATGTTGGACCCGACCAGTCTGAACTCACTTAACCCCTCCGATGTCGAGCCAGTCTTTCTCACAGCCGTCTGATGACGAGGCATCCTGGATGTCCATCGTCACAATCGTGACGGAGATGAGGTATCCCGGCAAAGGCGCCTGATAGAGAAGAAATAAACAAAATTACAAAGGAGTGAATCACTCCATCATTTTTTGACTTCCCTCCATTTCTCCATTTAACGAGAACCTTACGCACGTGTGACGTACAGATACTGTGACTCACCCGAAGGTTCCAGGTGCAGTCTATGTTGGGAGGGTAGTACGAGGGGTAGTAGGGGGAGGTGATGGAGCCGTTCCAGGAGGAAATTGACCCTCCACAACCTGGAGCGGGACACCGACCACAGTTACTAGAATGTGTTGCACAACATCGACAGAACAAAACAGAGTTGTGGACGCGTTGTGGTTTGTGAGAACAGTCAAACCTGCTTTTGGGATGGCTTGGAAGTAAGCTTTGAAGATGGCCCCGTCCCTCTGTCTGCTAAAGGAGAAGGTGACCAGCATGACGTTCCCAGAGGACGTCAGCTTCATGACGGGGGACGAGCCCGAGACGGGGAGACCGCACCACCTGGGACAAAGCCAAAGCTTCCAGGATCGGTGTTGGTATTATCACAGCATCTCAGGATGACTAGAAGGTGTTAAAAAAGCTTTACCTGGCAATGATCTTATTCTGTAATGGCAGTAAGAAGTCATAGGCTGAGAGCTTGTGGGCGGTGCAGCTTCCTGGCGTGGCGCCGTGCAGGGTGAGGACGACCAGGCGGACCACGTGACCCGACGGCACACGGAGGCGCCACTGGTAGTATGGCTTCTTGGGACTCACCAGGCTCAGGGTGCGGTTGTTGCCATATTTGGCGTAGAGGTCAAAGGACATCGCTAGACGAAAGGAGGAGATGGAAATATTTGTGTTATGATGTCACCGTTGGTGGGCAAACAAAGTGGACAAACATCACGAATCAAGTGAATGGAAAATGGAAAAGAGGTTAAGATTTCCACGCTGAGTTTGTTCCAGGTCTTCTAGTTTCCTCCAACAGTCTAAAAAACTTGTAAGTTTGAGTCCCCTAGTTGTAAGTGTGAGTGTGAATGGTGTGTATGCCCTAAGAAAGTCATATAAAGAGTGAATGTGAGAATGATTGATCTCAGGATTCAGTGATACCGAATCACCTTGGAAGCCAAGCTGCCACTTCCCGCTCTGGAGGCTGTTTGGATTCTTGCTCTTGTCAGATTTATCGTCCGACTCAAAATCATCAGGATCCAAACCTGCATGAAGGCACACAACAGCTGTCAAAATACACCAAAATACTGAACCAGGACCAAAGCAACTCTATCTAAAAGAATTACTAGTGACACTAATAAACAGAGATTAAATTGGGCCGGAGCTCAGCTCTGCCTCCTCACCTCATCTCACCTCCCTCTGCTTCAGTGTTTCATTGTAATCATGGGTGTAACTACCATCATATGAGTTTTACAATCATTAATTTGATTAAAAAAAAGTATCAATATGTCTTAAGATGATGGTGCAAGGTGTAAAAAAACATTTTGAGAGATAATAACTATGGGATGAAAATGGGATCCCACTCCTTACAAAAGCCAATTCAACCACCACAAATAAGAATATCGTTTTGAAATGTTTTCATTTTATCCTTTTCACTGCTAAAACTAGTCTCGCTTCTCGGTAGTGTGTCTGTGCTGTGTGGCTGTGGACAGCAGTGAGCGCCTCTACCCAGCAGATGGAGCATGTTGTCATCCTGCTCCATGTAATAGGACTGCTGGTTGCGGCTGTCCCTCAGGACCTTGTTGCTGCCTGGGAGCCGGCGCTGCAGCCTCTCCGGCCCGGATCTCCGGATCGCCGTGGCAACGTCATCCGGCGCCGAGAATTTACTCCAGTAGAAGACGTTGAGCCCCTCCGCTCCTTCGCTGTCGCACAAAAACAGGTTTACGGTGTGGGTCGGAGGTTAGATGCGAGGGCACTGGAGTGTTTTGTCCCATCGGGCCTTTGTGTCGCTGAGGCGTACCTGAAGGCGGTGATTCCTGAGTGCAGGTGGTAGGAGCTCCACGGCGAGGACGCGTAGAGATCCGTGAACTGTGTTTGTTTGCGTACAGGAAACAAAACGACAAAAAGACAAAAAGACGATTCATATTCTTCACGCCATAGCACCTTTAAGTGTGACATCACATTAAGAGGGAGTGACGTCACCTCTCTTGAACACACGAAGCCGGATTTCAACGCCGGCATTGTTCCCCCTATGTGTGTGTGTGTGTGTGTCGGACCCTTCAACGTGTGTATGTTGACTGGGAGCAGCACAGAGCTCCATTGTGTGTCTGGCAGCCGGGCGGTGTTGAGGCAGGACCCCGGACGGTATGGACTCCTGGCCTCCAGCTCACCTGCTCTGTAATGAACAGGTGGCCGTGCAGATCCTGTGACCACTTAACAAGCCTGCTAACTCACCCTCACAGCTGATTAGAGCAGCATTACACCGCGCCCAAGCAGATTTGGAGGGGTTTAACGGAGAGGGCCCAGACGTGAATGGAGTAATTAGCCTTGTTCTCTTGATCTCAACATACGGTCGAAACTATGGCAGATTTAACTAGAAATGCCTCAGATGCTTCTTTTGTAATTCTATTATTAGGTTTATTATGGTCTTTCTGCACAAATCTGGTGATTTGTTTTTTTTGCACAATGGCTGCTACTCTTAAGTGAAACAACAGCACTGAGTGATTTAGATGTGAAGCACGAACACATCCAGCCTGATGTGTTTGAGCCAGAATCGAAGGAGGAATCAGATACTGAGGAAGAAGCAAGAGCGTGGAGACCGATGTTTCATTGGAAACTCCACTGAATGTAAGTCAGTCTCTGCAAACGTGATCAGTGGTGTTGTGTCTCTCACACAGGGCCAGAACCAGGGTTGACGAATTAATAATGGGGTCCAGATTTACTTATTTTCATAAATAAGTAAATTGTACGTGGGATCTCCAAATTAGTCAGTCGATCAGCTTTTATTCTTTCCACTATGGGGAAATTTACACATTCATGCACTGGTTCTAAAAATAGAAGAAGACAAGCATAAAGTCTTGCTGTGGACATGTGGACACTGGTTCTCGTGTTCACCTAGCGCATCAGTAACAGGCTATCTATGGACATACTCAACAACAATTAAAGATGAGCTCATAAGTTCATAAGTTTTCTGAACAAAGCCAAAGCATGTCGTGTTTGTTTGCGATTTCTTATCATTTTGCCAGTTCTCCACCAGACAGAGCAACATATGTCGTGCATGTGTGTGACCTTCTACTCCCAAACCCAAACCCACCTTCTCTTCCATCTCTGAACCATCTCCCCTCAGGTCTGTCATCCCCCCCCCTCCTGTCCTACTGCCCTGTCTCTCTCGTCTGACCCCCACCCCCCTCCCCAGCGTCGAACCGCGGCTCTCCTCCTCTCTGTAGTGTGCGGCACACAGAGCGGCTGATTGTCTGAAAGCCACACAGACAATGTTTTTATTGAAGGCCTGCTCTTCCTCTCACTCTTGCTGCCTGGGCCTAGCCGGGCTCACAAACGCCGGGCTTGTCCTCGGACCTGAAAGGGCCCTGTCCCAGGGGCCTCGGGCAGCTCGCGCACACACCGTGCCCGGCTCCTGTTTCAGCTTTACATTTAACACCAGCGCAGAGAGAGACAAGAGGGAGGGACGGGGAGAGAGAGAGAGGAAAGTGTTGTACGGGAGAAAAAAAAAGAGGGAGAGAGTAAGAGAGAATAGGAGGAGGCGGGCAAAGCTGATAAAGAGAGAAAAAAGCAAAATGCAAAGAGAGACAACAAGGGAGTAGAGCTTTGAAAGCGCAGCATAAAGGGGAGTAGGAGCCGGCTGGAGGGGACTGGGTCAAAGATTCAGAGAAGACACCGTGATGGACAAGCTCCACTTACATAATGGTTCAGAGCCTGAGCCTGCAGGCGGAACTGAGGGGAGGTGGAGTCGGTTAATTCTGAGGAGAAACTCAGATTTGGGAACTCCACGCTGCCGCCGAGGAAGAAGATCGAGGAGGGCGGAGCTGCAGAGGAGGAGGAGGGGGAGAAGGAAGAGGAGGAGGAGGGGGAGGAGGGGAAGAGTTCAGACAGGTGCAACTCTAAGCAAGGCAAAATAAACACATTTAGACGGATGCGAGGGGTCTGAGACGAGCCTGAAGCACTGCAGCGGGTCTGCACTCACATGTCAGGAAGTGCAGGGTCAGTGCAATGGCGGCGGCGAAGGGGAAGAAAGGCAGGAGGCCCAGCATCCTTCTCCTCCAGGAGCCGCAGGCTGCAGGCGCTCGCCCCACGTCCGCCTTCCGCTCTGCCTGGTCCTCGGCCTCCGTGGGGGGGCTCAGAGACTGGGTGGGCTCCTTCCACAGACACAAGACTCAAATATCACACCAGCTTTTTTATGCCTCTGCTCAAGTTGCTTCTCATTGTTTTGAGGGAGGGTTTAAAAAAAAAAGAATGAAAGAAAGAAAAGAAAATCACAGCTGAGGAGCAATAAAGCCCATCCGCCCCAAACCGATGAGACTTGAGCTTTTTACGGCCGGGCAGACACTGATTTACAGAGTAACGGCGAGCATCTTTGTGCTGAGAGGGTCTCCTTAAACGTTTGAGGGGCTGGCAGGGCTCCCCGGGGGGGCAGACAAAGCGTGGCTGGACGAGGCTGCTTTCCCACGGCCTGAATCCGCCGTGTCAGCACTCAATCAAGTGGCTCACGCCGACGCCGACATTCATGAGAAAGGCAGCCGCAGAGCCCCAGAGACGGTCCCTATAATTAAAACGAGCCCAGGCCCAGGCTGCAGCTGATTGTTATGCGTCAACCCCCCCCCCCCCCCTTGGCATTGAATAAAAAGCCCCTTAAAAGTTAAAACAAACAGCTCGATTTGAAATAGAGAGAGGAAATGGAGGAAATAGTTCTCAATGCAGAGCCCTGCTTGCACTTGGCATGTTCCTTTATGGACGGAGACAGAAGTGGAGAACCTCACCTGCAGTTTCACCTGTTCTCTTACGTGCTTTCTTACCTATTCTCTTGCCTGCAGTCTCACCTACTGTTCAACATGCACTCTCATCTATTCTCTTCACTTTTCTCTTACCTGCAATCTCACCTGCTTTCTTACCTATTCTCTTACTTGCACTCTCACCTGTTTCACCAGCAAACTCACCTGTTCTCTTACCTATTCTCCTACCTACAGTCTCACCTGTTTTACCTGCACTCTCACCTGTTCTCTTACCTTTTCTCCTACCTGCACTCTCACCTGTTCTCTTACCTATTCTACTACCTGCAGTCTCACCTGCACTCTCACCTGCTCTCTTACCTGTGCAGCGGAGCAGCCTCGGTGTCCATGCCCAGAGACGCAGTACACTTCACAAATTTTGCTTTTGGGGAGAGTCCTCATGGCACGGTCCTGTTCACTTTCCAGAGGAGGCAATATGCAACAATAGCTTGGGCATAGAACCGATGGAGAGAGAGAGAGAGAGGGAGAGAGAGGGAGAGAGAGGGAGAGAGGGGAAGAGAGGGGGAGAGAGAAAGAGAGGAAACCCCCCGTTGTTGCTTCCGTTGCAAAAAAAAAAAAAGCTCAGAAATCCGACCTGTGCGGCTCGGATGCTGCGGGCATTCACCGCCTCCTGGTTTACCTGAGTTTTACTGGGCGGCAGGTGTCACACGGAGCCCCAGAATGCAGTGCGGGGCACAATGGGACCACTATGAAAGGGTACAATCCGCACAACCATCCGTGCGACAGACATTGTGGGTAAACTTCCTCCCCACGCCGGGCACAGCAAAGAGGCAGAGAAGGGCGCTCGAGGTGGGGGGGGGGCGTGTGTGAGGAATTCACCTCCAAACCGGAGCCGGGCTGCCGGGAGGCTGGATGCTCCTCGGCAGGGGGGGGGGGGGCAATCTACAGCTGCAGAGTCTGGCACCAAGCCTGTCTGGAGCTGGGTCATAACATGGCAGTCTCAGGAGATGGAGGAGAGAGGGCAGAAGTGGAGTCTTTCAAGCACAATGTGGCGTGACGTAAAAGCAGAGAACAGCTGTAGGAGTGGAAGTTGTCGCTCCGTATAGTCAACATGGTTTTGCTTTTCAGAGTTTCATGTTTGTGTGAATGATTGTTCATGGAGGAGGTGAAGGGTGAAGTGATGCAGTCAACTGTTGAAAAGCATTTATCTGTCATATCTGGTGCTGAACCTCTAATTTGGCAAAGCCTGTTTTCAGTTGGAATGAAATATAAAATTCCTGTTCATCACACAATGGGTAAAGATTACAATTATTTTTGCACAAGTAAGTATTTTTATTATCTTGTTTTGTTATTATAGTTATTCGGCCTTCTTTGCATAAGGCTTGAACACTGGTTGGTGAATTACAATAGTTATTCATGCTCTGACCACTCTTTGTTTTGGTTGAAAAACAATGAACAGCGACGCTTCTGTTCCCTTGTTTAATGTCATTTTCCCATTGTGGAACGGCATATTCTATTCTATTCTATTCTATTCTATTTTGTTATAGTCTATTTTCAGCATGTCTAACTTTTCCTTAACTCCAAAGGCATTTTAGATGTTTAGATGTTAACTTTTTTTATATACTTTTTTACATATTTAGAGGCAAACTAATTTTGGGTAATTATTTCCTGCACCTCATACTGACATGGCACAACCGCGGCCACAGTTTCCTCTGTAATCGATAACATTTTTATGATTGTGATTCTGAATAAAATGCGCTGGATAGACAGGTGTTTCTGGCCCTGGGAGCAACACAACACAAAGTGAGACACACTTTATCTGAGATGTTTTCTTTTTATTGTCTGGAATGAGTGGCCAGTGGTGAAACTTGTGCCGGCTGTGGCTGAGTGTGTGTGTCAGCTGATATGGCTGGAGATCCAGGAGGTGAACTTGCTGACCCTGGTGTAGACCCCGGGCAGGTTGGGCCGGCCACAGCCCGCCCCCCAGCTGACGATGCCGACCAGGAACCAGCGACCCCCTCCTGGTGCCCGGCACGACAGGGGACCGCCCGAGTCCCCCTGAGACAGGGACGGGAGATGATGATTTAAGAGACAGACCAGCTGTGATTGCAGAGGATTGTGGGCGGTTTGCTCAGGTGTGAACTCACCCTGCAGGCGTCTCGCTCTCCGGACGGGACCCCGGCACAGAGCATGCGAGGCGAGATGGGTCCGTAGCTCTTCTTACACTCGGTCTGGCTCATCAGGGACACCTCTGCTTTCTGCAGCACCGAGGGCAGGACCTTGTCTGGCCCGGGGTGGACATGGATGAAAATCACACATCACTCTGATGGCATCATGCATGTGTTGTATCCATAGCTACTTTTTTCTGGATAATGTTAAATTTCATGCATTTTTTAAGAGCTTTTATCTGGAAAAGCAGAGAAGGATAAAAGCAACTGTGATATGAGCTTGGATCTCTGAGCCAGTCAGCACTAGGAATGCACACAATGTGACCAGTCAAGCTCTGCTTCTTGCTGACGTCACCAGGCTTGTGAGAAAAAGGATCAGCGTGTACCACCGTGCTTTACAGTGTACATGTACAGTACTTATTCATCCCTGTCTGTTCTCTCTCTATATATATATATGACCTTTCTACTGGTCTGCTGGACTTTCTGGGAGAAACCATTTAATCTAACCTAGACCTAACAATTGGTATCCAATAATCCAGCTAAATATGGTCTTATGTGATACACCTTACCCACTTTATTTAGATTTATTTAGATTTAGTATCTGTAAAAAGCTAAGTTGTTAAAGGCAATGGGTTTCTAAATTTGTGAAATTTGGGTCATAAAGGATTCTACATCTGAAATGTTCCTAAATCCCACAAAAATGTGTAGGATTCTGCTATTCTACATCTGAAATACATTTCTGTGATTCTCTTGTATCAGTTTCACCATGTTAAAATGCAAACAATTCACTTCAATATCTAAATAAATACTAATAAGAAAGCATACAGAACCGTTAAACTCCAAGAAGACGACGTGTCGGCACATTTTAACTTTACAGACGACGTATCATAAAGTCACATTTCGTGACTCATAGTTGTGCAGACACTGGTCCTCACCCTCCTCGGAGCGGTAGCCCCAGCCGGTGACCCAGCAGCGGTGGCTGTCGGTGACGGTGTGCGAGGACGGCGGCAGGCAGGCGGGCTGCACCAGTGGGCGGAGCCACGGCGGCCACGGCTTCTTCAGCTGCAGCAGCGCGATGTCGTAGTCGAACGTGTGCGCGTTGTAGTACTCGTGCACCACGATCCGCTGGATGTCCGCCACGTGTTTGGCACTGCCCTGCATCAGCATGCCCAGGTGGGCGCTCCAGTAGCGCGGGTCCGACAGCCTGGGCAGGGGTCAGAGGTCAGAGGTCAGAGGGCAGAGGTCAACGGGACTGAGGATGCTGCAGCTGAACTGGCAAACTGGTACTTATATGATGATTTAAGTTTAACTATGACATACACAGTCACCCAGATCACATTGCATGGTTTTATTTTTGATCCTATTGTAATAAGTTAATTGGGAACAAATCTATTATTTATTTTATTTGCAATATATGGATGTTCCAAACATTCTGGCAACAAATCTAACACTATTATATGTTTATATTTTTATACTGTAACAAATTATTACACAGTTAAATAACATTATATGGTAGTTCCCTATATGTGGTTTAGAAGTCTTCAAACACTCCTTATTGAAACAATTACACATTTCCTTCATTTCCTCCTCCACACTCATTGAAAGCATCTTAACCATCCCGTAACAAGCTGAAAAGATGTCCGACCGACCTCTCCTTGCTGAAGCAGTGCGCTGCTGAGATGAGCCAATCGGGCGAGAGGACCGAGGCTCCGCAGTACAGGTTACCCGAGAAGTGGAGGCTGACCTGCCACGGCCACTCCCCCTCCGCAGAGTTAACCCCGCCCACAATCCGCTCGGGTCCTGCAGACGAAACCTCCTTCTTCTCTACGGACGGACGACCGCAGGCTGAGGACACACAGTGATGCATCCCATAGTTACTCTACTAACATTACACTGGACCTGGACTGGTTTATGGAGAAGCACGGACCCTGTGAGAGTGTCACTGATGTGTAAATGCAACATATGTGAACACATACTGTCGTATTATGCTTGATAATTTCCTCTAATTCCTTGCGAATGAAATGCAAAATATATAATCTGTATCAGACTTATATGCTTTGTGACCTGTTCTCATTCACTGACATTGAGGCTGAGTCATTATCGTGACAGACAGGTCTGGTGCAAGCTTATTAAAAAGCAGAGCTCGTGCGCACGCACACACACACACACACACACACACACACACACACACACACACACACACACACACACACACAGACTCGTGTACAGTGCGGCCGGTATCAGTGAGTGATCAAAGAGCGGCCTGGTGGGAGCGCGTCGAGATAAAATAAGAGCAAAGGGAGAAAGCGATTCCAGCTGGGTCACCTCGGCGCTGCAGGTCAGCGGGTTTGGAGCTCGCTGCCCGCAGGATTATAGAATAACAAGTTTCTGATGAGGCCGCATAAAGGAGCTGGCAGAGCTGTGGCGGAGTAATGACTGTGTAGCCAATGTGTGATTAAGGAACAACTCAGGTGGGACAGAGCAGACAGGAAGCATCCAACAATCCTGATAGAGGAAGGAAAACGGGAATGTTAGCTGCACCATAGAACATGTTGATGTTGGACCTGGATGTTCAATTGAATGATGAGGGGTGGAGCAGTTTAAGATTGATTCGGCGCGACTCGGAGGTATTGAAAGTGAGTAAATCCCATCCATCAGATTGTACAAACAGTGCCATACTATGAGTAAGGACTGAGCGCCATTTTACAGATGAGTGTTGCAAGATTTATCACGAGAAAAAGAAGGCTGGGTGGGGAAGTGTGCAGTAATTTATTACTTTTGACTATATGTGACTTCAGGGGAGGTTCGCGCCATCGCCTCAGAGAAAAAAGGTCCGGTTGGACTCATGGTTCAAGTCCAGGGGCCTCTCTGTGTGGAGTTTGCACAGGTTGCACTCCAAAAACAAGCATGTTCAATTCCAAACACTTCATTTGTCCCAGAGCGGCAAATTAAATGGCATGAAGAGAGGCGCCAAAAGGACAAAGCATAAAAACATTAAAAAGCTACATCCAGGGACTATCAATGTGAAAATGCTCTGTTTGCTATGTGCATTTAGTCTGAGGGGGTGGGCAAGGATTAGGGACAGGGAGGGGTCGGTGTTTGATTGATTAGAGAGTTTCCCTGTGAGTGTGAAAGTGATTGGTGTGTGTGTGTGTGTGTGTGTGTGATGTGTGAGACCATTCCAGGGTGTATTCCCTGCTCTTTGCTACCCCCCCCACCCCCCCCCCACCCCCCACCCACCCATATTGCACTTATAATATGGGAGATGTGTCTCTCACCACAGTCGGCCTCGTCGCTGCGGTCCTGACAGTCCTGGACGTCGTCACACTTTGCGTTCTTCTTCAGGATGCAGGAGCCGCTGTCGCACTGATACCTGATGGCGGAGCAGCTCGTTTCTGCCACGAAAGCACACAGTAATTAACGATAAAGTGGAACAAAAAAACGGAAAATGCTCGTCGATAGGCGAAGGGATACCCTGAGTGCAGTTGACCTCGTCCCTCCCGTCGGAGCAGTCTCTCTCTCCGTTGCAGACGAACAGAGGATGGAGGGGCGTGCTGCCTCCGCAGTTCTTCGAGGGCCTCGCTGCGGGCGTGCAGAACAGATTTCCCTCAGAGCGATCGACGTGCCGACACCTGCTCCTAACCGTCTGGCGTTAGGGGTTAGGACTTACAACAGAAGACCTCGTCGCTCTCGTCCTGGCAGTCGTCCAGGCCGTCGCAGCGGCGACTCTTCTCCACGCACAGGCCCGTGGAGCACAGGAAGTGGCTCTCTGGACAGGCTGGACACACAGGCGAGAGAGGTTACCACAGAGGAGAGGAGGGAGATACTTTAATATGAGCTGACTGATTCACTGTCAGTGTCCACATCTGCAGTTGCGAAACCTCCATTTTCTTTGCCTATATCTAAGCCACGTTTTCAGCCCGTCCATCTAACTCACACGAGCCTCCTCATAACAAAAGCACTCAGCTCACGTCCACACCGTGACACCTATGACCTCCAGCTTCCTGCAGCGTATCCTGGCCGAGCTTACGTTGGCTGATGTTGTAGCTGCTGTAGGAGGCCAGAAAGGGCTGAGCGGAGCTGCGTGAGCTGCAGCGGAACTCCACGTCCGGGTTGTGGTCGGCGATCCGAAACACCGTGCGGTGTCCGACGTAGCTGCCGCAGAAGCTGTGGGAGGGGACGAGCCGTTAATGGGCTGTAAGAGAAGGTCACTGTGGGGTGTGTGAGCACACACAAGCTGTGAAGTAATGCATCTGATGAGACGCTGTAGAGCAGAGCCAGGCATCTAGGACGCTTATTAATTAAGATGAAGAAGAAGATTAAGATGCACAATATGCTAAAAAAAAAAGATACTGTCCCTTTAAATCTAGACTTTCTGCATGTATTTGACACGTACATGACTTCATTGACTTTCCACCAGCCGTGGTCGCAGCTCTTCATGTCCTTCGCTTTCAACACGTAGTTCTGAAAGTGCAGAGCAACCCCTAAGGTACTGCTGGGGGTCTGGAATAAAATGGAAATATACTATAAGTGAAAATAGAATTTGACTCAGTACAGTTTGAAACGACGATGCCTGACCTTAAACCTCCAGGTGCAGGAGCACTGTGGCGGCAGCAGGCTGGGGTGGAAGGGGCTGTAGATCTGACCGCTGACGACCGGCTCTGACCGAGTCTCAATGTGAGACATACAGGCTGAGAGAGAGAGAGAGAGAGAGAGAGAGAGAGAGAGAGAGAGAGAGAGAGAGAGAGAGAGAGAGAGATGTGACCATAATGCATTTACGCAGCAGTATTAACAGTGGTTGGATGGGAGGCGAGTCCGGAGGGAGACATGACTTCATTCTACGTGGACAGAAGCCAAAGAGGCCGGGAACCGATCAGAATATCAATGAATCAGGTATTTGCGTGTCGTACCTTCCTCGGCGATGGCCTCAAAGTGTCCTCTGAAGCTCTTGTTGCCGTTTGTCATTCTGAAGGAGAGCAGCATGACGTTGGAGGTGGACACCAGGGAGAGGGAGGCGGACACCGGCTCACAAAGCCTGTAGCACAGAGATCAGTTTAGAGGTGACCTGGAACGATCAAGTCTAACATAGAAGCTATGGAAAGAAATCAGAAATGCCTCAGATGCTATTTCACAATCCTGTTTCTGATATGGGAATATTACTTCATAAATCTTTTTCATATTTATTCTGCAACCACATGTAGATTTGACACTGATCGATCACATAACTTTGTATCCTTTGCTGAACAACAGAGCTTAGCAAACTTTTTCCAGAATTCAGAAAGTACAGCTATGACGCGCATACGCATCCAGCCTCATATTTCCTTGCACTGACATTTCACTGGAAACTCGACCAGGGTGCTGCCTGTCAAGTTCTGAACATTCACATGTACGTCACGATCCGTCTCTGTTCAGGTTTGTCCACATTTTAACTCCAATTTCAACATCTGAAACTGATACTTGAATGAGGATGCACCAACATTTTCAAGTCTGTTGTACATCTTTGACTGTTGGTATTCAGCAAAGCCAAAATAAGGGGGGATTTTTTCATTTTTAGTTTCCCCCATATCTAAATCATTTCAGAGCAATCCAGTAATATAAGAGAAATCATGTGGAAAAGCTTGCAGAGGTGAATGGATAAAGGATGAGCCGTGGTGGAAGCGGAGGCGTCACCTGTGCAGAATGCGCCCCCTCATGGGCAGCAGGGCGTCGTACACGGTCAGGCCGTCGCTCACACAGTCGCTGGGCTCGATGAGGAAGGAGCTGATGGTGAGCCGGATCAGAGAGCCGGGCACGGCCGTCAGCTTGACGTGGCAGCTCACGCCGCCCCAGGAGGAGAAGACGTTCAGGGGGACGTTCGCCCCGGGAAGGTTGGCATAGAGTTTATCTACACACTGTGAGCCTGAGAGGAGGAGGAGGAGCAGGAGGAGGAGGAGGAGGAGGAGGTCAGACGCACGTCAACAAACAACATCTCTATCACATTTCAGTAAAGTGTGACAACCCACCTGCTCCTGATGAGAAATCTGATCTCTGAACAGCTGCAGGAAGATACAATAATAATGAGTGTCTGCACTGATACACACATCTGAGGAGGAGGAGGAGGAGGAGGAGGAGGACACACCGTTGATGAGGATGGAGTCGATGTCCACTGGGAGGCCCAGCAGGTAGCCCACCGAGGACCTGTTCTTCATACTGGTGTGGACCGAGTCTCTGAAGATGGCTCCCACGCACTCCTCGCACACGGCCGGGCTCTTCAGCCGAGGAACCACAAACACCATCCAGAAGTGAACCAGCACGCCGCCTTTGTTGTTGTTACTGGGGAAAGGGGAAAAACTGGCTCGAATGTGGACACTAGGGTGCAAAAACCACAATGAATGTCGGCTTTAGGGCTGCAACAAATGCTTGTTTCATAGTCGACCAGTTGATTGATTTCGAGATTGTTGCAAAAATGGTGAAAATTGTTGAAGCCTGTTTCACAAAGGCACTTATCCTCTGCCATAGAGAACCAAAAAAGCCAGAAAATGCTCACATTTAAGAAGCTGAGATCAGAAAACATTGTCTTAATTTTCTTAAAATCATCCTGAGAATCAACGAATCGAGTTGTCAGTTGCTTAATGAGTCAGTTACTAATAGATGAATCGATTGAGGTGTTGCAGTTCTAAGCGGCTCGGTTCAGCAGACCTGAGGTCTGAAATGACGGCGTGCTTGTAGAGTCTGGCCACGGGAGACATCTTGTACACGTTGCTCACCTGCGTAAACAAACAGCAGTGAGAGCTCCTATAATGCACAAGGGGTGATATAAACCCTACATCTGAGGAGAGAAGGTACTCAAAAAACAAGTGAAATCATCTATCTAAGATAATTTCTCTGGACAAGATATCTTGAAATAGGATTGAATAATAAGATTTAAGACTATAGTGTTATGTTGAACACTTAGATTAACTCTTAAAACAAGATCATTTACAAGTATCTTGGTAAGAACGACATCGTTTGCAGAGCTTCCAGCACGTACCACGTGTTGTATTTTGTTCGCCATGGACACAAACTCGTGGGACTCCTCCTGCCTGTACTCGGGGATAAACTCCACGTTGGCCACGCGGAACATCCCGGCAAAGTAGGCCCCGCTGTTGCTCTCCCTGCGAACTGCAGAGAGGAGGGGTGAGGTGACACCGCACGGCGTGGCACCGTCTCGGACGGGCGAGCCCTGGCACTCACAGATGAAGACCCAGAGCAGAGACCACATGACGACCACCACCACGAACACCACGGCCGTGATGATGACGGCCAGGTGCGGCACGTTCAGCAGGTACGCCCACAGCCGCTGGAGGCCCTTGGGCTTCCGCCGGGACTTCCTGTACCTCCTGCAGATCTTCTGCAGGGTGTGGTCCACCGTGGACACCTCCACAGACACATCTGCGATCTGGAGGAGGAGGAGGAGGAGGAGGAGGAGGAGGAGGAGGAGGAGGGTAACGGCACGGCGGGGGCAGTAAATGTGACGTGACCTTTCAAGATGTGACATCAATTTGTGTGGACTCTAATGAGGATGTGGTAAATGATGGTGAAATAATGTGGAATCGACATCTGGGAGCGTCCCGGTCTGACCTGAGAGCATTTGGAGAGATTACTTTGAGATTGTTGTGACAGATATTGAGATTGTGGGGCAACACAGAGTATTTGTGGACAGCGCTGTTGCCTCATTACAAATATGGGACTTTGGTTCGATTCCAGATTGGGTTTAAGGCCTTCATGTGTTGTCTTCACAGTGATTCATCTCGTGATTGATCTTGTGTTTGACTTTAAAGCAAAGAAATGTAGAAATGTGGACAAATTGTAAATTCTGACTTGTAAACCAGGCCAATCATGTATAACTCTATAAAGCGACAGGTTTAACCCTGAAAATTTGGATAGATTCAGACATTGACTCATAATGTAACTTCCCTGATATTTTAGGGCTGTCAATAGCACAGCTCTAGTTTTGATAAGACAGATCTCCTAGAAAGTGTAAGCGGCCTCTTTACTCAGTGTCAGGACCAATGGGAACAAGGGAAAACGATCAGAGAAAGATCCATTCATCTCTTTCGTCTACACCTTATCCAGATCTGTCAGTTGACATCACAGGAGCCCAAACGAGCCGTGGTCAGAGTAATTCAGTGTCTGCATTGTGTCACGATGGTGTCCAGAACGTTAAACTGTGCCGTTTAGCAGCCACAGACACCCGTCCACTCAGAGTAACCCTCCATTACTGTAAAGTGGAGCCGGGCCGAGGGGGAATGCCTGACAGTAACTCCATCAGAGGCGCTCATTGAGTTACCCGGCGTGCATATATTATTCATCCAGTGTCATCCCATACTGTGCCAGCGGCACCTTCATCCATCACAAGGGTGAGGGTTATAGATTCACACAGAGGCGGAACAAAACAAGAAGCCGACCTTTCATCCATTTTAGCCTCAATATATTAAAAAGTTCATTAAGCCGCACGTCAGAGGATGTGACATGATGTTGTTAGTAGTTGCGATCATTCTCACACTGACAGCGTGTTTTAAGAGCCCGGGCTCAGAATGCTTTCTGAGGGACACGGGTTCACAGACGGATGTGGTGACTCACGCTAGCGGCGTCCTGCTGGGACGCATCGTCGACGTCTCCGCCCGTCCGCTCGTTCTCCTCGCGCCCTGCGCCCATGACACAGGCATCCCCTCAGGCCTCCATCATCTAATGCCCGATTTCCGCTTTCTAGGGTCCATCCTCCCGCTCCTCTTCCTCGGGCCACGACAAACCAGAGAGCACAAGGACGGCGAGCAGCCACAGACTCCACTCGGTCTGGACGCAGGGTCGACAGGTGTGTGTGAAACCAGATCCTCTGGCCGAGAGGAGGAGAATCTGATGCAAAGCTACCTCCTCCTCCTCCTCCAGGCCTATGGCTTATATTTCATTCATTATCCACGGCTCCATGAAATAATACCACAGGACTCACAGGACGACTTGTCGAGTGGCACAAACAAACAGAAGGAGTGCGGCGTGACAACGGTGTGCTTCGGCGTGTTTGTACAAGAGTTTTATTTACAGTGTTAGCAGGGCGGGTGTGCGTGCGTCAGGCGCCTTTATCCTCTGGCTCATTTCTGCTCAGAGCCGACAGACTCACAACAACAACGACGACGAGAAAAAAATAGAGGAAAAAAAAAAGGGTCCAGCCTTTGTGACATAAACTAAAACCGTGACGCAAAAGGAGAATATACATTGTTGTCATTATTCACATAAAAACACAACGTCGGCTGGAATTAACGAGACAAAATGGGGGAGGGTGGAGGGGAGGAGGGGGGGGGGGCGAGGTGGGGAGTCTCTCTCTGAGTGAGCAGCATCCTTCAAACACGCCGACACGACGGACAGTCAGTATTTTTAACACTTGAGCCGTGCCCAGTGGCAGCTAGGCACTGTGCTTCAACAGACACACACGGAGGCACGGAAACACAGAAACTCGACAGCACATTCACAGGCAAACCGAGGACGGGCAAAGTGTTCTTTGTGACTTCGGGACGGTTCGGGCGTGCTGCGAACATGCACGCGGGGGTGGGACCAAAAAAAAACAAAACAAAAGAAAAAAAACGGTGAGGAAGCCAGAGAGTCATTTCCTGAAGAAGGCGTTGCGGGTGATGCTGTAGAGCAGGTGGTAAGGCTTGCGTTTGGGGGGCTCGGCCAGGGAGAAGACCTGCTGCTGAGGCACGCTGGTTGGAATGGTGATGTGGCGCTGGTGAAGTGGATGCAGGTTCTGGTGGTGCGGCGGGACGGAGCCGGAGTAGCCGGCGGCTGCGAGGCCAACAAGCAGAAACCATTTAGAGAATGACGATAAAGGAGAACGAAACGAGCCACGTCTGACTCGACGGGTAGCGGAGCCAAAACCCCTGGCCTCACCTTTGCTCTTCCCCTGTTTGGCTCTCCGGGCGTTGACAATGGCCTGTTTTCTCTGAGCTTCGCTGATCTCCATTCCTGTCCCAAAACAAAAAAAATAGAAAAGACAGTGAGTACAAACACACCTTCAGGTCCAAGTATTTCCAAAGACGCCCCTTCTCCCAGCAATCTCTGTTCCAGCTTCACCTTTAATCCGACAGAGGCCGTTTTGTGTCCCCAGAGAGACAGAGGGCGAGAGAGGGAGATAGAGAGAGAGAGGAATGCGGGCCGGCTCACCCATCTCTTGGTCCTCCTTGACGCGGTTCCTCTCCTTGGCGAAGGCCTCCAGCCACCTCTGCTTGTCCTGGGCCTTCCTGCAGCACAGCACGCACTGCAGCTCCAGGGTGGAGGCGTGGCGCAGGCGCAGCGCGTTCTTCAGGCTCAGGCCCAGGTCCGGGTCCCGGCCGTCGGCCACGTCCTGCACCTCGGTCTGGTCCATGTCCAGCCGGCCGCGGTAGTGCAGCAGGTCCCGGCGCAGGACGTCCTTCTTGCAGAACACCAGCTGGTGGTCGAAGAGGAAGAAGCTGCGCTGCTGCATCTTGCCCTGCCGGACGACGCGGGTCAGCTCCCCGGAGTGGATCAGCTCCGAGCTGCGCTCCAGCACGTCCGAGCCCTGCACGCGTGGGGGGGCAACACAAATGTTTTCATCGCATGGACTCTTTAGAGCTCCATTTAACGCAGCACCACAGTGAAAGGCTATTCGGGGCAGAGTCGGGCCAAGTCAGGCTGAGTAAAGCTGGGTGTCATCAGAAACACCAGTGCATCAGCGCTGGCTGCAAAACTTGGACTGGATACAGAAAAGTACATATGTGACGCTGTGCAACCTGATTCGCTTCGTTGTCTGAACTTTGTGGTGTTTCCCAAACTACCCTTGTTTTTCCCTGAGGCAAACAGCCTTATCATCCCATTGATTTTCTCCATTATGCGCGTATGGTTGTTGTTGTTCTTCCCCCTACTTTCGACCGGCGGCCAGCAGTGCCGCGTTGAAGATGATGTCACAGGCACGCGTTGCTATGACGACCAGGTACTCTCAAAGAGGCGGCACCGCTTTGTCATGGAAACGCACTCGAGCCGAGTTGAATAGAGCTGGGACGGTACCATGCAGTGGAAACGGGGCAACAATATGTACATAGTGAACACCCCCTGCCCTCGGACCCTCGCAAAGGCTGAGGACTCCCCAGAAAACCCTGAGGGTGACAATGATTGATGACAATGATTGACGGCTAACAGTTGAGATTTTAGTCTCGAGGTCTATCGATCGGGCGTCTTCACCTCCCAGCGCAGGATGGCCACCTGCCAGTGAGCGATGGCGTCCACGCTCTCCAGCCGCCTCTTCCTCTCGTTTATCAGGCTGGCCACGTTCTTCATGGCGTCGTACGCTCTGCTCACCCCGTCGTAGTCGCTGCGGCGGGGAGGAGGAGGAGGAGCAGGAGACGCCGTGAGCGGCGGACAGTGATGTCATCGAAACCGGGCTTTGTGAGCGCCCAGGCGTAAAACCAGCAGGGAAGGTGATGGGGTTTACGGTACCTGTGGTCTTTGGGCGTGTACTTGAGCAGCTCCCCCAGCTGCAGGGGGTATTTGCAGATCTTCTGGACGGGCGTGAGCAAGAAGCCCGCGATGGAGATGTCGATCATCTGCTGGAGGAGCCGGCAGGCCTCAAAGAAGTGTTTGTATTTGCCCATCTTCATGAGGCGCTGCAGCTCGGCACAGGCGGCAGGGTGAGTGTTGCAGTAGTCGGAGTAGATCGAGAAACCCTCTCCCTGGATGGAGAGAAGAAGCCGCACGTAAAGACATACAATTCTGAATAGATGGACACAAACATAAGAATGAAACAGGGACACTTTGATCATAAATCAAAATATGTACAATTTCATGTTGACAGAAATGTGGAAAGATTTTACTAAGGTAAAGTAAAGGATTATTATGAGTACCTGGAGGAGAAAACAGGAGCCGATGTCGCTGAGATGGGGCTGCTCTTTGTTGTAGTTCTTCTCCAGGTCTCGGAGAAACTGCCTCTGGAACTTGTAGATGTCCTCGATGTTGCTGAAGATGGTCTTCAGCTGCAGCTCGGTGAACATGTCCGGGTGTTTGCGACACTGGCGGATGTAACCCTGAAAGTTACACAAAGGCGACACGCTGATCACACTGTCCGGGAGAGCAGTTCAGATGCTGACCAATAGGGGGCGCTGCACAGTCAAACCATCAGTGAAATACAACTTCTCCTACAAGTTGTTTCTGTAAATGCCTGAGGCGAATGCAGAGGTGCTCGGGTAGGGAGCTGACAGTGACAGAGGCAGCAGCAGTGGGCCGGTCCTCTACCTCACAGATGTCCCTCAGGTGCTTGATGTAGATGCGCTCGGTGTTCATGATCTCCTGGACCACATTGGTTCTCATCTGCTCCTTGTGCTGAGCGCTGTGCGTGTCTCTGGGCGTCTCTGGGTCCTCGTGGTCTGCCACGCTCTCCACACTCTCTGTGCTCGAGTCCTCCTGGTTCACCCGCACCTGAAACCCATTACCAGACACACACACACACACACACACACACACACACACACACACAGGGTTGTTTGAGCAGCACTCAAATCAAAGAAGTACCTTCAAGTCTAGTTTCCTACACATATTCAGCGGTCAAAAAAACCATAAAATTAACAAAGTCTTGACATATGCCTATTAAAACAAATACAATGCATAAATTGTGGGTTAAACAAGCTGCAGGCAATTACCTGAACCGCAAAATACTTTCATCTGCCACACATGACTTTGACGAGGACATGTGCCCGTCTAACCAGCTCCTGTTTGACAACATGATCCGGCTCCCAGGCAGTCACACAGCAGACGCCTGTGTGCCAATCAGCCCACCCTCGCCATGGTTACCACGGCCCGCCTCATTAAGACCCAGCTGTCAATCAGCGGCGGTCGCCACGGAAACCAGCCGGACCTCGGAGAGTTTGAGCTCTCGCTGTTTGAGGGGGGCTGAGTGTCTGGAGCCGGGCCAGGTGCTGGTTCCTTTCTGGCCCCGTTAGCAGGGCAAACATGCGAGGGACACGCGGGTCAGGAAGTCCACTTACCCTGACAAAGCTGGAGGGGAACCAGGCCTCCTTGTCGGCCCCCCTGCCCCACCACCAGTCTTTATGCGAGGCGTCCAGCACGCGGATGACGTCCCCGGCTTTGAAGGCCAGCTCCTGCTCCTCCATGGTCACATGGTCCCACAGAGCCTCGGCGTACACCGTGTGGCCGGAGCTTATCCACTGAGCAGCACACACACACATACAGATAAGATAGGGACGCAATTACACGCAGCCCGAGCCATGTCTAACATGGAAGATTACGTCTAGACATGTGGACAGCGCAGTGCTTGTCAGTTCTGCTGAGCTGTGGCCAAACATCTTGAAAACAGATGCGTTGGAGGGGGAGGAGAAAACAACTTTCACATGTCCACGGCTCCAACAGTGACGCTTACATCTCGCCGCGTCATAAGTCAAATGCAGGAGAGGATGGTTTCTTTAGGGGGGGGGGACCAGGCAGCAATGTGATGACGACGAGCAGCCTCACCTCGATGAGCACGGAGAGCTCCACCCCGGGCTGCAGGTAGGGCGTGACGTCGGCCAGCTCGTCGAAGCTGCCCTCCTCCTCCTCGCTCACGCTGTCGTCCAGCGTCGCCGAGCACTCCGACACGCCGTCTGCAAACCAGCGCACGCGGCTGAAAACCTCACGCCCAGGTACACGGGACACACACCCAGGCGCGCCCACGCCCGGCTCCGCGCCAGGAGGGCTCTCCTCCAACGCACTCCATGCATGCACAGTCACGCTCGGAGCTCTCGGACCACCCCCCCTCCTCCCGGTTACTCACCGCTGAGGACCCGGTGCAGCTTGCGGCGTCCCACGCGGTCCAGGCCGATGGGCGTGCTCTGGGAGAAGGTGGAGGGCCGGAACCTGGCCGACACGGCTCTGTAGGGGGGCACCTGGTGGGAGGGGATGGGAGGCCGCGACAGAGGCTGCAGGGGAGGGACAGAGAGCAAACATGGTGGGACTCGGAGCGGGCTCGCCCTCTCATCACAGGCTGCTGGAGCAGGAGGAGGAGACTGGTGAGCCCCTCTACCAACAGACCATCTGAGACTCTTCATTTGCAATCATAACAACAAAAGGAAATCCAGGAAATGCTCGACAGTGTTTTGACATCTGAATCTATTAATCAATGATCAGTACATGTCCATCAACTAATCAATTTTGACTAATCAATGCAGCTTTGCTTGACAGATAACATACTGTTTTTGTGTTTGAAGCCTTTATCATAGACAAGGAGACCAGGAAACGAGTGGTGAATGCACTAAAAACTACCTGAACTGACTCAAACTGGGAACGCTGCTAAGGAGCTAGAGAGACAATGAATAGTTTCTGTTTATTTACATTATTTTGGAAGCAACATGTCAGTCTGGTGCATTCTCTACCTCAGCCCTGCATGTTGTAGATGTTTCCTGCTCCAACACACCTGGTTCAATCAGTCTTCTGCAGAGCTTGATGACTCGCTGATCGTCAGACTCAGGTGTGTTGGAGCAGGAATCCTTCACAGCAAGCAGGACAGGGGAGTCAAGGACCAAGACGCTGGTTTACTGGATACTTTGTTGCATGTTTTATGCCCACATTTAACACCTACATATATTCTATTTGTATCTTTCGTATATTCGGTGTGCTGAGCTAAAGTGAACTGCTGCCTTGCCCTGCTCACTTATGTCATCCACCTTGCCAGTTTCCTGTACCAATCAGCAAAGCAAAATCCTTGTCGCTGTTTAACTAAGTTGTATAACTACCAGGCAATAAATCTGATCCCGATTCTGATGTTCTCCCTGTGTCTGCCTGGGGTTTCTCCAATTACTTTGGTTTCCTCCCACAGTCAAAAACACCACTAATTTGCCTCTGTGTGTAAGTGTGAGGGTGATTGGGGTGGTTGGGTACAGAGCAGGTGAGATGTTTGCAGTTTGACAGTCTTACAGAAGGAAGACGGTCTTTGTCCTGGTCCTCAGCATCAGCAGAGAACATGTCCGCCATGACGGAGACGGGCCGCGGCCTCCTGCCCGGGACGTCTCCGTTCATGCTGCAGCCCGCCACGCTCCCTCCATTGGCGAAGACGTCCCCGCCGCAGTCCGCCAGCAGCGAGGCCTTCGCCGCCCGGTCCTCGTCGTGGACATCTGTCCCCTCCTCGGGTATGGAGGGCTTCCTGGACAGGAGCTGCCCGTAGTCAGAGATGGGCCGAGGGCGCGAGCGGCCGCCTCTTCTCCTGGGCTTGACGGAGGAGGTTTCCGAGGACGGAGAACCTTGAGAGGCATCCGAGGCCGACGTGGGCGACTCCAGGCTCGTGGGGGAGACGGGCGGGGTGCTGCTGGCTGTCGGGGACACTGGAGGGGTGCTGGTAGCTGCTGGAGACACCTCCTCCTTCTGGAGCGGCGCTTCTCTCCCATGCTCCTCTGACGTCACCTAGACACGAGCAGGAAAAGGTCAAAACTCGGCACGGATGACAATATTGACTTTCCCCCCGTTCAATGACCTGCCATGAGCACAGATGAAGACCATAATGTGTGCCGGGTGGAACATCTGTTAATCAGAAACGGAGCGAAACGTCCTGTAAGTCATAAAAGCTTCAAGTTGCCTCGGCTGGATGTGCGAGCGTGAAAATCCTAGCGAAACTGCGCGGCTGGAGCGCAGCAGGATTCTCATGAGAAACTTTATCATCATGTGATGGCGTTCCAACTGAATTGACACGGCGCTTAGCCACAGCTATCGGAAACAATGCGCCGCTTATCAAATCCAAACAAAAACTGTGACAGAAATTGCACAAATATCCCACACCAATTAAATGTTATCACGCCGCGTGTGTGTCACCGGGTATCGTATGCTCAGCGGGCAAATATTAGCCAGCGCTTACTCATTCAGACACTGTGAAGGCGCTGTGAAGTCACGCTGCTCAGCCTGGGATACCACGGCTCACCTCCTGGTTCTCCCGATCCGAGTCCGGTCCCTGACACACACACTGGAGAGGCACGCAGTGAACCAGCACCATAGTGACACGCACCACGGCCTCGTCTCTAGGCGATCGATTTCTTGAGTGAAAGCTCCTCCCGGCTCATCTCCAACAGGTAGAATCCAAACCCAGTCCAAACAGAACCCCGGTCCTCCCTGTGTGGCTATGTTTGCCTGCTGGTGCTGCCTGGAGTCCCGGGCCCGGTGTCCATGGTGCTGGACTTTGATCCAGAAGCCCCAGCAGACGTGAGGCGGGGGCGGGGGGGGGGGGTGGTGCTCTCTCACAGCTACCTGCCTGAACCCTCTCACACTAACAGGACTATGGAGCAGTCTCTCTTTTTTTTTTGCGCAAGGGCTGCAAATCATAAATGGGGCCTAATCATTAACCCCGTCTGCTCCTTGGCTGGGCCTGGTAGCGCGGCACAGCTGGCCCCGGCATGTGACCTCCACCACTCCACCGACTGACTGGAGGAGGACAGGAGGCCCAGGAGCTGCTGCTGCTGCTGCGCCCCCCTCATTATCTACTCATTTGTCTGTTTATTTGATGTCGAAAGGGACTTCTGCACGCCTGAAAGGCGCACGCTGACACGCAGCACGTTGGCATGAGGACATATCTGTGTGGGCCACAATCCCAGATTCAAAGATCGCTTCATAAAATCACCTCGCAGCGTGGTGACTCACCCTCCGAGTCAAGGGTCAAAGGCACCGAGCCGTGTGGCTGGCACCTGCAGCGGTAGGGACTGTAGCGGGCGGAGATTATTCCCTCTGCCCTAAATTATTAGATTACGCAGTTTTAAAGGCAGCTCTCTGCAGCCGGACACATCCGCTTCACCTCGCACACCAATGCAAAGCTGCGACTTCTTGGCCTTTACTCGGTTTCACTCTATTCTCAGACTTGTCTCATTTTATTGCCCCTTCGGGACAAACAAAGAGCATTTTATCCATCTGTACGCAGTAAAAAAACTTTGTAATGGAACACAGCAGTAGTATAAAGATTGCACCATCGCCTGATGATGTTATCATCTGTGTTTTACACACATCCTGCGTTTCATCATAAGACCCGCACTGTCCAGTGGTCAGCATTATCACCTCGAGGACAGAAATTCTTGGATTTGGAGTTTTCTCGAGTTTCCTCCCACAGTCCAAAAACATGCATGTCTGGATCGATTGGAGGCTTAATTGAGAGTGAGATAGGGTGTGTGTCCTGTGATGGACTAGCAACCAGTCCAGGCTGTATTCCATGCATTTGTCCTATGGGAGCCTGGAGAGGCTCTTTATCCATCCATCCCATATTTTTGTGCTTTAAGGGTGTTGCTGGGGCTTTATCCCAGCGTTCACAGGTCCAAGGCAGAGAATACACCGTGGACAGGTTTCACACACACACACACACACATACACACTCACACACGCACACCATCTGCAATTGGCCTAAGCATGTGTGTTTTTGGACTGCACACAGTCTCAGGGAGAACACACTCTACACAGCAAGTCCCAGGACAAACCATTTCATTTTCACAGACCCAAAACAAACCCGTTCATCTCTCTCCCTTACCTCGTTTGGCACCGGGGCGACCTCGGTGTGCTCCGGCTGTTGTGAAGGCTCCTTCCGGCTGAGTGGAGATGAATCGTCCTCGCCTGTCGCGGCTACAGTGAGCGTCTGGTACTGAGCGGGGACTCCGGGTAGCGTGGAGCCCGTCCTGTCCGGGGGCTCCGGGTACACCAGGACCTGGTGCTGCTGCTGCTGCTGGACCAGAGGGGCGTGTCCCGCCGACAGCACCCGGGCCCGGACGGGCGAGGGCCGGCGCTGGCGCTCGCAGCTGGCCAGGCAAGGCACGCGGCGGGAGTAGTCGTCGTGGAGACGGCTCAGGGGCGACATGAGGGACGGCGAGGCGGGGCCCGGGGACGGGCTCCGCCGCCGCCGCACCGTCAGGTCGCTCATGCTGCCCACCAGCTTCAGCATGGGCCCCTTGGTCTTCACGGGGCTCTTCCTGCGCCCCCGCAGGTCCACCGAGGAGGCGCTGGCCGTCCTCTGGATGCCGGGCTTGCCGTTGGACAGGACGGCGGCCGGGGACTCCTCCTGGGAGGACGGGGGCCCCGGGGACGCGGCTTTGCGCCGGAAAGGTGCTTTAAATATGTGCAGATTATCGGCGCTTTTGCTCAGTCTGCTCAGCACCGTCACGTTTGTGCCCCCGTTCACGCCGTCCGTCTGGGAGCTGGCCTTGGACGTCTGCTCTGCTTTCTGACCGTCCGCTCCTTCATTTCTCCTCGCCGGGTTCAGTCTGCGATTCTCCGCGTCGAACAGCGAGATCCGTCCTGCCCCGTACGCCCTCCGGATGCTCCTGGAGAACCGCGTGTTGCGCGTCAGACCGTCTCCTTCATTTTCCTCCTCGTCGTCCTCCTCCGCGTCCGACCCGTACTGGCCGATCGCAGCTGCCTTTTGTGCAATTAGATTTCCGTTGGAACAACTGGATCCCTCCGCCGTCTTGAAATGATTTGTTGGGTCATCCGGGCCGGGGTCCGCGACGCTGCCATTGTCCTGATTTGATGAAGACACTGGCTCGCCGTCGCTGCCCACGGCCCCCCTGCTCTGTATGCCCTGGAGCACGGAGGTGCGGAGCTTCTTGAAGGAGTCTACGACCCCCAGTCCTGAGAGCCCAGGCCAGGACTGGGGACCACCGGAGCCGCCCGTGGTGGTCACGGACCCATCGGTGGTGGGATTGTGAGGGGGGGCGGGACCCTTCTTGGCGTTGGAGAAGAGCTTCATGATTCTGGAGGAGTAAGGCTTGCCCTCAGGTGGACCTATGACGGGGTTGGACCAGGAGGAGGAGGAGTTGATGTTGTTCAGCCTGTTCTCATCCAGACCCGCAGTCATGGGCTGGACGTGGGCGGTGCAGCCCGACAGCAGGTAGGGCACGGCGCTCCTGTCAGCATGACTGTTGATTGGGAATATGTCGCTCAGGGGTCGGCTCCTGGTCAGCGGCTCGCCTCGGGAGTTGAGGCACGGGAGAGGGTCTTCGCTCGTGGACAAGACCCTGTCGTTTTGTTCTTCCTGCAACACCAAACAGAGACGCATTTCAGTATCTTTTGGTGTTTTATTTAACAGTTTCTCTGATGACTTGAAACTCAGTTTTCAGCAGTTTACACAGTGACATTCACAGTTGTTTTTATGATTTTACAAGATTTTCCGTATCCCACATCCAGGGATATAACAACTTGTTTACGTAGCTATTGTGCTTGCTTAAACAGCCAGAATCAAAGAAGCTTGTCTGGTGAAAGGTGGTACATCTTCAATAATCAAGTTTCCAAAACCGATCAGATATGAAATGCTCAAAAAGGCGATTCAGAGGATTTGGTACGAAGACTCTTGGACAGAATCTTCCCCCATTTGTGCTCATCTTTTACATACTGAGGCATCAAAGAAAACTGATAAATCTCCCAAAATGTCAGATTAGTCTGTTAAGTGAGTTATTATATTGACTCTAACCTCATTTCTTTAGCTCGACTGAGCATTTTTAACCAGGTAAAGAGCGACTTAAAGAAATCCAGAGCCAGATGCAGCCAGATGAGCAGAGGCAGGCATGCTTCAGAGCACACAGGGTCCAGAGGAGCGAGGCATCCCGCTCTGAGAACACTACGTGTGTTTGTCCTTGGTGCTGTATTTCAACGTCCAAGGAGAGCTGAGGCCCTAGCTGGGGTGGTGTTCTGCTAAGTTCAGCTTTATGCGAGTGTGTGTGTGTGTGTGTGTGTGTGTGTGTGTGTGTGTGTGTGACTCAGGGCAGTGGCTAATGCAGCTGAGCCTTTGAAGTGGGGCTTTGCGAGCGTGACTAAGCAATGAAATTTGCTAATCCATTGTGATTAATGTAATAAATTGCCTGGTTTTCTTCAGATTACGTAGGTGATGAGGTGACGGTGAAGGGGCAGGGTTGTGTGGTCTTCAAATCAGCGACTTGGCTCAGCTCCTCATCCTAATACGCATTGTTTGTCTCTATTGTATATCTGGGATTCCTTCCAAAAAGGCCTTTTTCACAGGTTGCGCTGAACTTGTCAAAGCGGACAAAGCCCGGGCGTTACTAATACCATTAATAATGGCCCGGTTCTTTACAAGCCTCCCAGTAATCCATGATATTGTGACACTGAGCCAGCGTGCACTACAACAGCACCCTGACACTGACACAGCTAAATGGAATTCAGCCATTCGTCACTTCATTATTTACACCTGCTCTCTTCCTTCTGCAACATATATCAACATATATCCGTTCAAATAGGCCTTGTGGGTATTCATTCGTTTTTTTTTTGTACAAAATCATTCTCCAGGACCTTTCCAGCTGCTATACACTCAATACCCCCACCCCTCCATGTGTTTAATTTCCTACAGCTGTGCCTTGCATGTTTGTCTGATTTAGAAGATGCACTATCTGTGGCTAAAACCAACCCTGAAATCTCACACATGCTCAGAAATCACAACTAATTTATTGACTTTGTGCAAATCTCCTCAAGCATCTCCATTTCCTTGTGGGAGAAGAGAGATAATTTTCCAGGTAAACTGCAAGTTTTTACTTTTCTTCTTTCTCCATCTGCTTTGAGGCCTGTCAACGTTGGTATTTCAAAACTTCACACCTTCTCCCATTCTCTTTCCTCCCAACACTTTACAGACACATATGTCAAAAGGACACCATGAGATCTAGTTACTGCGGTGCTAACTGTGCGACCAGACATCTCAGATTGTGTTTATTAGCCTGCTAAACACAGCAAAAACTGTTCAGACTTCATGAATACTGATTATCCATGATCTAATCCCCTTTGTACCTTTACAGTGTCATGGGGGTCTACTAGAGCCTCTCCCAGGGTGGGGGTGGGGAATACTCCCTGGATAGGAAGTCTATTAGACAACACACACACACACACACACACACACACACACACACACACACACGCACACACGCACACACGCACACAAACCAGATTCACTCTCAAATTCACAACTTTGGGACATATTAGGGTCCCAAAACTGGATCAAAAACCCCACACAGACACAAGGAGAACATGCAAACTCTACACAGAAAGGCAATCAGTCTGACCAGGACTCAAACCAGGCACCAGTACCAACCACAGGACTACTATGTCACTCTAGTTATGGTCAAATCCGTGTATTCTCCATGAGCCAAATACACACAAATCAAGCATCATTACAACACAATATGTTGCTTAATTGGATGAAACACTGTAGGTGGTTTGCTGTTTGTGTTGACTGTTGATTTCCAGTAAAATAGCGTGTAGAAACTAGACCCTGTTACTCTAATAGGAAACCATAATAATAAAAACAGCAGCAGCAGCAACAACAATAATCATCATCATAATGTGCACTGCCAAGACAAACGGTAAATAACTGGGAATACATGGCGTGTTTACATTAAACAGTGCTTTGATACGGTTACCATGATAATTGTGTTATGGCGGATCGTGGAGATTAGGGACGGTGGGGTTTATATAGTCCAGCGGCCACATTTTAATTATGACTGTGAAGCGTTAGCATGTTTACACTGACGCTCAGACAAACACGGCCGGTGAACCGCCTACACAAACTGGAGGAATGCGTCGGAGCTGCTGCTATTTACACATGCGGGGAGTTGCAGGGATCCTGGAGCGCCCGGGTCGGCCCGTCCCCGAGCACGCCCGGCAGCAGATGGGCTCCCTCAGTCGGGCCCTCTGTGGAATCCGCCGTCACGTCAAGCAGGCCCGCTCCATCACGCTGAACACTTATGTAAACACAGAGCCACCGCTGCCAAGCACCGCTGCTGACAGACAGTAAACATCCCTGGCGAACAATGCGCCGCTTTCAGAGCCCAGGCTGAATTGTCTGTTTGTACTTTCCTCCTCCTCCTTCTCGTCCACCTCCTCCTCCTCCTCCTCGGTTGCTCAAGAATCACATCGAGTGGCGAGTGGAAAAGTGAACGGGATCGATTGTTGCATCTGTTCTCGGAGCGGAAAGATGGGAGATTAGGGAGGAATTTCCACAGGTGGGGCGGCCTGTTTGTGTTTTGAATACTCGCATCATGCCGTCACCCATCGCAGCGGCCGCACCATCCTTCATCACCTTTACGCCTGCATGCCTTCTCCCTAAACTTGGCGCCAACTGTCACAGGCCAGTTGGTGTCCGCTAATTCTTGGCAGCGCTGCGAGGACCAAGCCGACGCAGATGGTGCGATGAGATTTCACCAAAAGAGAAAAAAAAAAGATGAAAAAAAGAGAAGACAACAGAGGCTTAAAAACGTCAACGACTTACGAGGAAGCTTATTTATGCCCCAGTTATTCTGGGGAACTTTTGCATGTGTGTGAGACGTGTGCATCCAGGACACCTTTGAAGCCGGTGGCAGCTGCTTCGCTAGTTAAACGGGCGGTACGTCAGTAATCCACAATGCAAATGTAATACACGATGACAGCACTGTCCTGACCTGAAAAATCCATTATTTACCATGAAAGACAAAACAAACCACATCGCTGTGTATGTGAATGTCCCCGTATGTACATATGTTATTTGAATTACTATCCAGTGCCATTCACGCACCTAACACAAACAGTTCCTTGTAGTAGTATCACTAAGTTGCAAAGACATACTACAATGCCCTTTGCTTAAGGCATCACATTGTTGCAGTATCCACAACACATTCACAATATCCAAGTAAGTCATATAGTCATATAGTATGATAATAATCTCCAACCACAATAATACAAATCTGATGTATTTCCTTATAACCAACAAATCAAGGGTCACAGGTTTTAAATTCTAGCTAGTTCTGCTAAATATAATACACATAAATGCATGAAAATCTTCTCCATGGGTCGCAGCTATTCAACAGCTATTGCATCATCTAGGGAAATATTACTCACGTACAGTACGTTGCAATCACGCGTTTACTACGTCCATCTCTGCTCTGCGTGTACCAGGATCTCTGCCGCTCTCCGACTTCCTCCTGCTGAACTGTGGATGGGAGCGGCACTCTGGGGCCCTGGTCCAGAGTTAATTAAGAGCTCAGGGAGGAGTGCCCCCCCCCCTCCCACACACACACACACACACACACACACACATAGTAGCCAGCTGGAGCCAGCCGCAGATTAGACTCCCGGTGACTAGGGAGAACGTGCACCCAGATACGTAAACGCATACACAGGGATGGAGTCCAGAAACGTGCACACCTAGCACTGGTTCTCATTGTCACAGACATGCACGTAGCTGAATGGGGAGGAAAGCTTTTAAATCACTGACTCCCTTCCTGTTTGGCCGGTGGTTATGTAAGGAGTCACAGCAGTGAGAGACCTCCTACCCATAGTTCACCTCAGCAGAGGTATGTTCAGCCTGGGGCTGGGATAAAACTCATTAAGGGCCAAAAAATGAACAGAGCATTAAATTAAAAATCCAACAGACAGGGGGGGAGGTTTGTCATTTCACATTCTCCGGATTAACTCTAGAGACAGACACAACCACCCCGGAGCACTTTTCCTGTGTAAACTGTTACTTTACAGGTTGGACGTCTCTATTGAATGTGAACAGTAGAGACTTCCCACGACGAGACCACAGAGTGTTTTAAAGAACAGATTGCCCGATTAGCCGGGTCAGTATACGTCCCTAAGGTTCTGTGAAAGTTAATCTCAACATATGCTCAGCACCGAAGAAAGCGTTGACTACATTTTATCCTTCAGGTGGACTAATTAGGTCATGTTAGTTTGTGTTTGTAGGTGCAAAGGTCTCCAAAGTAGAAAAACCCCTTATGAGAAATATTCAATTCCATGTGTGTAAACATGCATTAAAACCTTATTAACCTTGATGGTAAATAATAAAAGTCCCAATGGAAATCTGCTTGGTGAAGGAATAGTACGTGGGAGTGAGAGTGAGCATGTTTGTGTGTGTGAGTGAGTGAGTGAGTGAGGGTGTGTGTAGCCTATTTCTCTTCCATCCCAGTAATAATCTGATTAGCGGAGCTTTACCAGTCTGTGTTTAGGACTGGTTTCATCTACACATGATAGCCTAATCAGGGAGACAACTAGGCTATTCAGCAGTGACTGAGAGTGACACCCAAAGCTTGTAAACAGCCCACCGGGACTTAACTTAACATTCACTGAGAAACTGAAGCGAAAAAGGCCGGAATTCCACCTCTAGTATCCCAGTATGTCACTACATTTTACATTAAGACAGCATGTCCCTAAGGATCAGGTGAGCACACACGCTTCTGGTTTAATTTCCTGGTTAAAGTCTCATATTTAGCCATGACCCAGTTCTCCTTTTTTTTTTTTTTGTTGAACTTGGAGGATGAAGGGGATTGGGGAGACGTCACGCCCCTTTTCTATAGAGCGTGGGAAGTGCTCCCTGCTAAGGTAGCAGGCAGCCAGAGCAGGGAGTGTCACCACTCTCTCTCTCTCTCTCTCTCATACACAGGCAGTCACTCTCTGTCTCACCTGATCTGCTGCTGCTCCTACCGACTGTCATAGAGACAGACGGACGCACAGAAAGAAATCCAACACCACACAGTGTGCGAGGCTTAGAGAGGACAAAACCCAATGAGCCTCGTTGTCAACACTGTAACCTGACAGCGACGCAACAATAACCGAAAAGCCCCTCCATCAACATTCAAGAGTACATGAAAACAAAGACCTTCTCAAGACAACCCCACTAACATCATCATCATTTCTGATGAGTTCACAGATCGATTATAAACACAGGACTTTTCTGATAGCGAGAATGACCTGACTCGAGGTCGGACCGAAGGCCTTTCTGTGTGGACGTTTGAATGGTCTCTGCATGGGTTTGCTCCGAGGACTCTGGTTTTCCTACCGCAGACCATAAACGTGACAATTAGATCACTTAGAGACTCTCGATTGTGCGTAGGTGTGGATGTGACTGTGCACGGTATGTTCATGTGCCATGTGATGGACCGGCAGCCTGTCAGGGTTGTATTTGCTGTGTTTGCCCTTTGTAAACTGGAGATAGTCTCCGGCAGACCTCCATTGGGACATCACCGGGTACAAAGCAGGGAAGATAATGGTTAAATAAATATTCGAGAACATGAAAACCTTCTGCTGTATTTTGTTAGGATAATCAGCATGACCCGACTTGACGGCTAGTCTCACAACTAACTCATTTGTACTTGTAAATTAGTTGCCAGCTTTAAAATGACTACATAAACAAACAGGATGACACAGTTCAGGACTTTCCTGATGCAATGTCCACCTTTGACTGAGTCACAACAGTGAAAATGGCTGCCTGAGGTTACTTCTTTGCTCTACCAAGTGACAGACTTGCAAAAGCACAAGAACATATGAGAAGCACAAGAGCCCTGTGTAAAATTATATTGGAGTCGATTGTAAAGTGTGATTATATACTGGTCAACTCAAACAACGACTCATTTGGAGGAGACACTTTTATCTCTCCTCTATGACTCATAAAACAAACCTAAGAGACCAGCTAGTTCAGTGTGAATAGCACTGTATTGACAAGTCCTGTGAGTTAGTAACACATGTCAGGAATGAGGCAGAATCTGAACACAGGCAGCTGAGGAGGGGGATTATACTGAGCACTTTTCTAAGCTCATAAAGAACCCAGGGGCCAAACTACTTATTTATTTCTGCATTAATTAACTTTCCTTGGAGCATAAAGCTCTTTGTAGTTGGTGGTAACCCCCTCCTCACCCTCTCCTCACCCCCCCCTCCTCCTCCTTCAGCAGCTCCCTGCACAGCCTGGCATCTCCCACATCACTATAACAACCAGGGCTGTAATGCACTACAATAACCCCCTCTGGTCCCATTTCCAGCCACACAACAGAGCAAAATCAATGCAACTTGAAAGGGGATCCATGCCTCGTATGAATATTTTACAGGAATTGTTTCATTACATATCACACTGGTCGGGGCTGTGCAGTGAGGGGACTCCGTAAACTTTGGCTCACCCTGCTCATAGTCGCTGATGTTGTCCACCTGGAGTAGTTTCCTCACATCAACACAGCAGCTGGTTGTTGTTCAGCCATGGTGAAGTCTCCTCGTCCAGCATGTCGACTCGTCGAGGGGGGGATAGAGAAGCCCCTGCGACCTAGTTCCTCCGCAACATCTTGGGAAAATGGCTCTCTTGACTTCCAGCTAGCGCCTGGAGCTAAACTTCTTCAGCTGCTTGCGCAAGCTCGTGCCTTTTTGTTTTCTTTATATCGCTTTCGCCGACCGGGTAAACCAGGCTCTAGTCAAACAAACGAGCAAAACAAACACCGAGTGGTCGGACTCATGTCGTCGCAGCTGGAGGAAAACTTCACATATTTTCGTATCCAGTGGTGACTCCAGTTCAGAGGGGTTCCTTTCTTGAAGGATTGAGCATCATTAATGCACTTGTTGCAGTGTTGGGCGACGGGGGCGTGGCTTAGCGGGGGTTACTCTCGAGGTTACTGGTTCACCGAGGCACGAGCGTTCTGCCCTCAGCCAATGGCGAGCCAGCAGGGCCGCGGCGGCAACGCCCACTGCCGATATCTCTCCATTGAAGAAGGGGACAATGCAGCTCCCACACTTCCTGCGGTTGTTTGAAGACTAAAAAAGACCGGACCTACCAGTTGCTGTTGCACTGTCTTCCTCGTGTCAAGTCATTGTATCGTGCCAAGACAATTATGTCTCGGGTATTTCTGGTGCGTATGCCCAGCCCCACATACCTGACGAGGCAGAAACTGGATGGTCTGGTGATGGGTTTCTTTCTTTATTGGTTGTACCATAACAAAACATAACAAAAGTCCTATTTTTGTGTAATGATTTTCTTTTTTTTATTCATATGATCTTTATTGTAGGCGTACATGTTCAAGGTCCTGCCAGAACACACATTCCATTAAAATGAATCATACACATGCAAGGCCAGAAATAGGAGAACGTTCAGATTCCTAACTCATGTACAAGTGACAATACAAACATCCTATTAGAACTAATGATGAATACACACTCAAGTATGCATTAGTGTCGCTATTTAAGATGAAACAACAACTTTAAATTCCTGGTGTAGTTTATTCTATAACCATGATTTAAATCTTTTGTGCCTTACATGTGTTTTTATGTGCAGTCTTCACCAAAAGAGCCACATAATCGACATGAGTACAGAGTACGATGACAAAGATATACTCAAAAGAGTAGAAGAGTAAATGTATTAAGTCATTTACCTGGACTGAATTACAAACATATTAGCAATTAACCATGAGGATCTAATTATGCCACATTTAATCCGCAAAGATCAAGAATCCAGAGAAAGTCGTGTCATCATCTTCATCGGCAAAGAGCCCATTGAACATCTCTCCCCCTGTCACCTGCAGCCACACCTTGTCGCCCACATCCAGGTGCAACACAGCTCCCCCTGCTGCCTGGTCCTCGCTGCTCTGGTAGTTATCTGTGGTGTGGATAATCTTTGCTCCATTCTTCACCAGAGCCACCTTCACATTTCTGGAGAAGACGGTGATGTGGTAGGTGAAGAAATAGGCTCCGGCTGTGGAGCATGTGTATCTTCCGTTCTGCGGATCGTAGTGATTCTGCTTGTTGTAAATTATCTTGTCAAAGCGAATCGGTGTGTTTGCCGCCGGTAGTTTGGTCTGTGTTGTGAGTCCCACGGAGAAGGCACTTTTAGAGATAACAAATGCTTCGCCCTTCTCTCCTCTTTCACCTTTCTCTCCTCGGAGGCCTCTTTCCCCGCGATAACCAATGTTGCCCTTGTGACCTGGGACACCAATTTCACCCTTTGTCCCTGGCCTGCCAGGTGGCCCCAGCGGTCCCAGAATGCCTCTGTCGCCTTGAAGGCCAATTTCACCCTTAGGTCCTGGTAATCCAGGAGGCCCCAAGTCTCCTTTAGGTCCCTGGGGTCCAGGCAGACCAAGCTCTCCCTTGTTTCCTTTGAGACCAATAGGCCCCTGGACTCCTTGGGGCCCCATTTTCCCAGGAAGCCCCCGTTCTCCATTTTCTCCCCTTTTCCCTTTAAGCCCTGCCTCGCCACCCGGTCCTGTAAATGACAAGTTCACAATAACCTTCCCAATCCTTTTACACTCAGCGGTTTCCATTTACATACATATTCCAGAGACAGGTGACGTAGAACTGTAAACTAGATATAAATAACATGTGTATGTGCATACGGTACACTTGGTTAAATGGATGACTGTTGTTTCAGGCTGAGGACACGTACCAGGTTCCCCTCTGTCTCCTTTGAGGCCAGTATTGCCCATTAGTCCAACAGGACCAATTTCACCTTTTAATAGACAGTTCATAGAGTTATAGTGAGAGCATGTGAAAATGAACACTGAGACAAAGTCCTCTTTTCTCTGCACTAAACATACCTTGATTGCCTTTGTCGCCTTTGAATCCATCTCTGCCATCTCGACCAGGTGAACCATTATGTCCCGGGTCGCCTGGTATTCCAGGATGTCCACAAAGGCAGCCTTTACTTTGGCTGTCATCCTGTGCAACACATCTGACCGTCAGTAGAAGGAGCAAAAGAGTGACAGTAAACCTTTTCTGCAGCATTGTACTCGATTCGCCTGTTCACCAAAAGTAATATCCCACTGTGCAAGAGTTTTAGGCTAAAAGATGGTCAGACTAGAGCATAGATTCCCCAAAGGCCTTGCACATTACTCAGATGCAGACACGCTACTATTATCCTTCAAACCCTCGAGATGAACATATTTTAACAAAAGACAGCCAGGACACCAACTAAAGAAAAATTAAGCTTTTCAAGAACTTTGGACACGGGGCAGCTCAGTCCCTAAAGCCACTTCATTGGTCTGAATGTGTTTTTGGCTTACTTATTGAGTCTGTCTGTTACACATCACCTGTGCGCCCTTACATGCTTCTCCAGTCTAGCTGAGGCTAATAATAAGCATTGACACTCAGTGTATGTGAAGGCCACATAGTTTCTCACCAACTGCCTATAGAGAGGTAAACAGGATCTTTAACTTGAGCAAATGATTACATGCTGTCACTACACATCTGCACCGCTCAACATCTTATTCTTAACCCGGACAATGAGAAAAGGGAATCGTGACTGGAATAACATTAGCTGCGATGTATGTCAAATACTTAAAGGACCGCCTTGTGATGCTGTTGAATACTTACCGGTTAAAATGTTAATTCATGCGAGGTTTTCCTGTGCTCTTTAAAATGCCAACAGTCCAGGACGATTGACCCCATAAACCTGCTCACTGAAGTAAAATGTGACCTTTTGTGGTCTAAAGCTCAACCCCAGATCTCTGGAACGCCTTAGGCAAAGATCTGCTCTTATCTTAATGACGGTGGTCCTCAGTTGTTATCTAAATGCTGGAATTTTAGTGCTTACTGTGTTTAGAGTAGATATGTGCTGGCTGAATTTAAATAGGCTTCCTTAAAATAGTCCATAAACACCATTGACCATGATCTGTTTCGATGTATTAAAACATTTCACTATAATTTTCTAACCTAATCCATGAGGGATTAAAAGCCACTTAAAAGCCCAGATATCTCCTGGCACACATGTGCAAATCCGGACTTTCTGGGAGAGGAACCATCATGCTAATCATTATGCTGAGCTGCTGCCCCTTTATTAGATTGTGTACAGTGAAGAGACGTGGGAGGGGCGGGTGCAGGGGAGGAGCTGGAACATAAACCAAGATAAGGGAAAAAAAACACTCCCGGCTACGCCGCTATCAAGATACACAGCTTGCGTTACACACACTGACACAGATACATGTTTACATACTTTATTTCTTCCAGTAATTCTTCTCACAGGCCTCCAGATATAAATATATTTAAAAAATATAAACATGACAACACGTAAAAGTGCACATTCAAGCAACGTCTTTACCTGGCACCAGAAATGGAAACTTCACTGTCATACATGTTGGCTTCTGCACATTTACTTGCTTGGACACAAAATGGACACACTGTGGCGAAGAAAGATGTAATCTGACAAAGAAGGGGGGGTATATAAGGGCACGGCTCAGAATGGCTGAAATTTAGATTTTGGGGCTAATATATCAGGACCCAGTCTCTGTAGCCCTGTAACCAGGCACAGTGTGAGGTTGATTCAGTGACAGAAAATACTGTAAGTCTTCTACTGTAAGTCTTCAGACGAGACAGCATAAATATCGTCCGTGGTTACAACAGGTTTAAGGCTTAATAATTACACAAGTACAGTCCATCCTAAGCTACAAACCGATGATAAAATGGAAATAAATATATACACAAATGCAAGTAAATAGTGTACAACATGCTGTAGCAGTATTTGAGGTTTGGATGTGTATATCACTGATGTTTAATAGTGTTAAGACACTTAAACTTAAATCATCTATAAGACCATGTATAAGACCAAAAATGAATGTTAAATTCCACATTAGTCATCCAAACATGGAAAATACGGAAAACAGAGTTAACAAAGCTAAAGCAGGAACAGCACACAACAAAGGGGTAGAGAGGTTCAGGAGGAGCGCATTTGACATCATATTTTTTTAATAAGACAGATCACTTTGGGAAAGCAGCACTTCCAGGGGAAGTTTGAGGTTAACACGGCGGGTGGTACCGTATAAAGGGTTATGAATGTTACAGCTTTCGTGGCGTTAGTAGAAAAAAAACAAAGTCTGGAAGCTGGGGTGGGGTTGCAGCTCGTCTAGTAAGCGGGTCTACATGATCTGACGGTGCATACCGTAGCCCGTCATGCCGGACTGGGACGCCCCGCGGTTGCTGCCCATCTGCAGGCCGATCAGACTCTGGCCCTGGCGGAGCTGCTCCTGGCTGAACTCTCGCCGATATCCCTGGGCTTTCCTACGAGGTGAAGTAGAGGTATGCAAAGCACCACGGGCATGCGGTTGCAAATGATGTGGAGCTGCTATGTTACACGGAGGTGTCTGCTTACCTGTGGAACCAGTCGCGGTCGCCTCTGTAATGACCGTCGTCCTTGGTGACTGCCATGCTCCCCAGAGCCATGAGGGTCCTCTGCACTGCAGCCATGTCCTTCCCTATGGGCGGAGGAGGAGGGTAAACAAGTGAAAACTACAGATAAAACCTAACATGAAGGAATCTGTGGGAGTCAAGCAGTAGACGTCACCTTCCCAGAGGTCTACGGTTTGAAATATGTCAGTGGTGATGACTCCGTAAGCTTCGGCCGCCTGCAGGAACTGAGAGATCTTCTCCATTTGTTTGAAAGCCATCTGGGTTTCTGGTATCTTCTTGATGGGCTCCTTCCCCCGCGGATAGAGGCTGTTGATGAGCCTGCAGAGGATCTGGGACAAAGGGGGTCAGAAATCTGGCTCGACCATGTCAGACTGACACACTGACCACACCAAAATGACAGCTAGCTCGACATTATAACCCACGCTCGTGTGTAGTTGTATCGTTTGTGGTTTGGCTGCTTAAATTGTCTCTTTGGTTACTTACTGTGCTGAGGTTAGTCAAACACTAATCACCCTGAATGATGTTTTAACATTAGCGCTGTGGAAAAAGCCACTACATCATTGTGGAGAGTGCATCCTAGAATTAGCTAATTGGGTTTTATAGCGCTACATTATCAACATCAGGCTGGAGATTTCCACCGGAGGCTGCAGAATGACCCCATTTAAACTGATATGTCAATAAGACTCTTTTAAACAATTTCCTCTGGTCATTACCTCGTTGAAATG
Organism: Karalla daura; assembly: GCA_029224185.1. NCBI lineage: Eukaryota > Metazoa > Chordata > Actinopteri > Chaetodontiformes > Leiognathidae > Karalla > Karalla daura. The sequence goes on from CM055208.1 coordinate 9,207,075, forward strand.
CATTATTATATGACTCAAAACTGTAAATTCATTTATTTGCTATTTGTTGTTTTGTTTTTTGTTTATTTTTTTCCTATTACTCCATGAGCTCCTCAAATCAGATGCAGCTGCTACGTCTTCAATAATTCAATGATGGCTTCTATTTTAGGAACAGGTACAGTGGCCACTCACTGTCCCATCCATCAGCCATTTCTGGAAGTTTTCTCTGCCCGGCTGCGGCCTCTCCACGTTTCCCCCGCACTGTGCAACGATCCAGTCCACCAGCCGCTGCTCCAGGTCCTGGTCGTACTTCTGCTCGATCTTCTCCTGCACCTCACGGCTCAGTCCATAGCTGGGCCCCCTGTTTGCCATGGCAGAGCTCACAGACACTCTGGGATACTGGAAATGTTGTGATGTGGCTCTGGAGGAAATGAAACACACGAGGTTGAGGAATAATCACTCCTGCAATAGTATTGTGATTGAAAAACCTAATCATGATGTCCTATTAATATAGCTCTTAAAGAATATCATAGACCATTTGGCATCTGGATTAAATGGCTCCAGCATCACTGCATCTATTTTAATGATGTTTAATTATCAGTGGCTTAATAGTACATGCACAAACCACCTCAGTTTCTGGAGGAAAGCCAGCATGCCAGCTATGAGTGTCTCTACAGCACCTGTCTCCCTGCCCAGCTCAGCTCTCTCCACCCAGCCACATGGTGGATGCTGTAGCAGCGAAGGGTGTGGTCCCTGGCTGCTGTCCCGAGCGGGGACAAGCCCTCTTTTATTGCCATGGTTACAATCAAGTCCGTTTCCGGAGATGATGCAGGAGATGATGGTCCAAGTATGACCTACACATCATGTGAAATAATCATGTGCACCCTCAGAAAGTTTCCCCTCTCTCTCGCTCTCTTGCAAACCATGCACGCGCACAATGTGCAACTGTTCTATATTTAGTATAATTAAATTACGTCAGTCCCCTGCGCTGCAAATAAGAGCTTTGTCTTTAATTATCACTTGTTTTCTCTACCTCTGCGTAGTTCTCCGCGGGCGCACGTCTCTCCGCTGTTAATTTCAAATAAAGTCCCGCCGTGACGTCGCACCATCACACTGCTGCGCATCTTGCAGCTTTTGTCAACATTTTTTTGCAAACTGCGCAAAGCTCACGCACCGCGGCGGTCGGTTGCGTAAACATCGCATCAATCATGCGGTCAAAGCGTGAGGAAAAGCCGTCCACGCACTTACCGCGGAGGAGAGGAGGGGGTGGTCAGGTGCGTCCTTGCGGCCGGGGTTCAGGTCCTCTGAGCTGGGCAGGGCTGAGGATGCTGAGCTGCTGGAGCATCCATGAAGCGCAGGCGGGCCGGGCTGGATCCAGTCTGTCCTGTCCGGGAGGGGCGAGTCCCTGCTTTTATACGGCAACTCCTCCAGGAGGTGTCCCCACACGCTCCCATCACACAATACTGCTGCTGCTGGACACAGTGGTCACTGTGCTGCATGGAGTGACCCTCAGCAGGGGGGGCAATGCTGCAAAACGGTCAATTCATCATGGAACTTGGAGGTCGATGTATGTGGAAACTGTGCAGCTGCTGTTAGCTTTTTTTTTTTTTTTACATTATCCACTAAGCCGCTGCAGTATGGGACTAATAAAAGAATATCTTATCTAGAATACCTTATCTTAATAGAGTTGCAATTGTTAATCAGTAGGAGATGCCAATGGGATGTAAAAGAGGGAAAATGTGCATGTGGATTTCTTCCTCTTCCTTAAATGAATCGCTATTTTTGTTTTGTAACTGTAACTTTCTAGATGCATTTGTCACACAATTGAACCCAGGAATGTACTGTAGGCCTGACTGAAGAAAGATGAAGGACTTTTTCAAAGCAAATGTTCATATATTATGCATACTGTATATATCATATACATGCTGGGGAAGTAGTGAAAAACATCTACAAATAGAAGTACACTTCAATATACCGCAAGAGGCCTGTGATCCAGTAAAGTTATAGTGAAACTGAATGGTAATTGGGATACAGTTAGAATATCTAAATTAATAGATTACATGAGGGGGTTTATCTTTTCCACTTTTATTCACTCCGACATCAGCAAAATGAGATACAGCAAATCACAAAATTGTGGTCATGAACGTTTGGAACACATGGAGAGTGATTCTGGCTAAAAGATATCTGCGGTTCTGAGTCAGTCTGTATGCCTGATAACGGGTTTTGTGGAGGCCACCCCTTTAACTCATCTCAGCAGGTACAGTGATTTTTTTCGCTGGGATGTCTTGCTTGTCGGAGCACTGTACCAGTCTCCCTCCTGACTCAGTGTCTGTTTGGCTTCTGCACTAATTGCCTGTTCCTGTATCTGTAGCTTATCTTACCGAGAGGCATTTCTCTCCACTTACTGAATTAAGGTTTTTTTTTTTCTTGTGTGGAGGATGAATGTTTTAGGGAAAGAGCAGAGGGTTGAGACACACTGCGGTAACTACTCCGCCTTATTCCAAGCAACCTGCCAACTTAACATGAAAGCGAAGGATATCTGGGAGGAAAAAATATGCTTCATGTGAAAAGAATACAGACATGCAACATCTGTTTGCCTCATCTCTTCTACTTGCATCGCAACCGTTATGCTGTACGCTCCCATAAATTGGTGCCCGGTCTTGGTTTTGACACCAAAATTGACGGAGTGCATAGCTGAACTATGTGTTAAAGGTCACTGCGGCAGTAAAGCGGGCCTGAGAGAGTTAAGTGGACGGCTTCGCCCCATTGAGCAGAGTGCATCTAGTTGCCAATTACTTGTTAATAATCAACAGTCCAGTGGGTCCATTCAGCGGGACTCTGTGTCTAGAGGCCAACAGGTATGGGGAGTCACGTAACAGAATGTCCTGTTCACAAGAATATGCCTAGGATGGCTCAAGCTGACAATACTAAAGGACCATGACATGTTATAGTGTTATAGCTGACAAAGCTGCATTAGTCTGAATCTTGTGTATTGTGTATGTGGTTTTGTCAGGATAGCCTTTGGGTTTTAACTCGTTAAAATGTGTTTGGACTGAAAACTGCTCGATTGAGGGTTCTGCTCACAGGTGTCTGTGTGGGGGTGCATGGTGTGTGTGTGTGTGTGTGTGTGTGCATGTCCTGTGATGGACTGCAGACCTGGCCAGGGTGTACTCTCTGTCTCTGCCCTGTGTGTGCTAGAGATAGGCTCCAGCATATCCTTGTGACGTATGCAAGTATACCTTTTGAAGTGCTGTGCATTTCAGTAGGCGAGCCATCTTCCTGGTCCAGCCGCTGGCCAGCTGACTGTGCGGTGTTGGTGGTTGGCGGTAACAGAGCGACACCTGCACCCTACTGTGCAGAGGTTTTATTGGCCAAAATGGGTGAAAAGTGATTAAAAAAGGCACAGGAAAACTATGCGTCTAGGAGGAAGAGGAAAACAGTCAACCAATATAAACGGCGGCAGAGACAGCAGCAACGGCAGACCTAGCCAAGGCCAACATAACACTCCATATAACACATACAAATGCAACCTGAAGATATAAAAGGGGAGGGCAGCTATAGCAGTAGAGCCCCCACCTTTTCAATAAAGTTTGCACTGGGGCCGCGTGTTGAAACGACAGATGAAGTACAGGTGAACGACAGAGTTGGATAAAAGGTCATATTTGGCAGACAAACATGCCATTGTTTGGTACATTTCTCGAGGGTTGACTTCACGGTAAACGGTCCTTCTCTCTTTCATCTCGGCGACCTCTCGAGATGCCGGTCCCCACGCCCTCAGACCAAAGTGGTCAGCTTGTCTATGAGGTCGTCGATGGTGTAGACCATCAGCTTGATGTCGTCCTTCTCGGACATGCGGTGCTGGCCGTGTCGCCTGAGGATGACGTCCACGTCGGGGCTGAGGACGCGCTCCGCCACCTGCATGGAGATGTGCCACGGCACGTCCTCGTCCTTCAGGCCGTGGATGAGCCGCACGGGGCAGGTGATGGGGATGGGGCTCTGCAGCACGCAGTGGTTCTCCGCCTCGCGCAGGAACTCCATGCTGAACTTGTAGTGGCCCTCCTCTGAGTGCTTGGTGGGCACCGTCCACTCTCCCTTCTCCTCGAATTCCTTGCGAGCCTGTGTAGCAGATAGCAATCCGTGACCAGGTCTGCACCCCGCATGTGATAAATGCATTCCCGTCAGGGGTCTCCTACCTCGATGGGAAGGGAGTTGAACTCTGTGACGAGGTGATCGGCTGCAGTGGAGATGCCCACGAGAGCTGCGGTCTTCTCTGGTCTGGCGATGGCTGCCAGCAGCATGAGCCAGCCGCCTATACTGGAGCCCACCAGGATCTAGCAGCAGAGGCATCCATAGATAGTAAATCAAGCAATTCATACATCAGATTCATTCAGGCCTGCCAAAGAGCAGTCCATGGAAACAAATGCAGAGTAATCATGGCAGCGAAAGACCAGACCATGCCAAAAATGTGGTAACACAGCGCCATCTAAAGGAAACATGGAGGGATGCACAATGAAAACAAGATGAGGTATAAAAAAAAAAACAAAACCGAAAAACAATGAAAAATGCCACTTTTTGGATATGCTGCGAGTGAAATATTAGGTTTTAAATACAAGTTTTACTTCTTTTATTGCTCAAACACTAAGAACTTTGATTTATACCAACTGTTAATTTGTACAACTTGAACACTATGATGCATTTGAAATCATAGAGCCATTTTTATATTAATAAAATGACTGGGGCTAGTTTTTAAACACAAATAGTGCTGCAATAAGCAATATATGTCGCATCATAACTGGTCACAAGACACAAGTCACATTTTAACGCAAGATATTAAGATGTTAATATTAAACATTTCATCATTAAAGTCTTGTTATTTTCTCTTTGCAAGACCAGTCTTCTCACTTTTGAACAACTCACTGGGGAGGGATGCATCACCCAGTTTATCAAATGTAACTCAAGATCCAGATTATTAAAAAAAACATAAACTGTCATTTTATCTCTAAGCTGAAGTTGTAGTTCCATCGATGTGATGTTTTGCCTCTAATGTTGTTTAAAATATCTCCATATATAACAATAATTTAATTTTAGAACACAATGTAACTGTTTGCAATGCTAAGTAATCAAATGAGCTCCAACGTCTGGGCGATCCGATCATATGAAGCTCTCTTGAAGCTCTCAGAGGGACGAACTCTCCGTTCCCATCTCCACTGAGCACTTTTCACAACCTATCGATCACCGACTTGTAAAAGTAACAGCTTCTCGTAAAAGGCCCTGACCCCGAGAAGTATGTACCTGTGGCCCCTCTGCTAACTCATCCAACACGTAGAGGACGTCTTTCTTCCAGGTACCAATAGTTCCTTCTGCTAGCACCCCCTCTGAGGCCCCATGTCCCGTGTAGTCAAACCTGGGGGAACAGAAATAGAACAGCCCACGGCCGTATAGATAGTCGAATAAAGACGAGTCAAGAGAGGCCAGGGACTATCTTTTTTAGACAACAGTACAGTGAACCCTTTATATACTGCTCTGAACATGGGATTAAGCTTTTGTCTATTCAGTATGATGCTGCGTGTACTTCATTTCTAGCCACATCAAAAGCGGAGGTTTCTGAGGACAATAAGAGGCCTGGGATGGTTGGAAGTGCTTTCAAAACACTGAGACGATTCACTAAAATCCAAAAGATAATCATCAAATATTTGGCTTTCATGTTTTAATTTATTGCAAAAGCCTCGCCGACATCAGAATCATCGAGCAAGTGTGGGAGTGAGGGTGCAACAATATCACATCCAAATAGCCACACACTGCACTATGGGACTAATGTACACAAGCTTTGACCAAGACGTGGTCGTACGACTGGCTCACGGATTTGCAAAAAAATATGAGTGCACTTAAATTTGAGTGTACCCGCGTTTAATAAATAAGGGTCATAGTGATAAGAGTGTTTTGGATTTCAGAGTCTCAGGTCGTTTCGCTCTGTTGAAATTAGACCTTGGTAAAAAGATCGACACCTGTAATAACCTGTATGAAATGTCCCATTGCAAAGGGGCATTTCATACAAGCAAACTCTACAATGCCCCCTTTAATCCTCGAGGAACCTGGAATCAAAATCACACAGCTTTATTTAAAACAATTTATTCCTATTTATGGTACGACTTGTGACTTTTTTTTGCCAAGTCACATTTTATGCTGCGTTTCCTCCACTCCTCATCTGAGGCCACGAACAACCCTCCAAAAACAATTAAACTATTGTCTCCCTCCACTGCTACTTGATCCAGGCTGCAGTGGTGTAACAGTGGAATGTGGGGCGTGTGCATCTGCTCCATGTATTTCTATAATTATGCTTGGGGAAGCACTTAAGGTCATCCATGTTGTATGTATAGAGTTGAAGTTTTTTTTTTTTTAATGCAGGCCACACAGGGTCTGAGTGCTTAGTGTTGTTGTAGCAAGAAGGACCTGGCCTTTACTCCAGTTTCTTCCTGCAGTATAAAAACATGCATGTTTTCAGAGCGACTGGAGACTAAATTGTGAGTGAATGTGTGTGTGTGTGTGTGTGTGTGTGTGTGTGTATGTGTGTGATGTGATGTGATGTGATGTGATGGCAACCTGCACAGGATGTATTCTGTCTTTGTCCTATGTTTGCTGGGGATGTGCAACATGTACCGTTAAGGTACAAAGTGCATAAGATAATGGATGAATAGATGGAACTAAATTGATTTTAATGCTGGAAGTTGTATTATTTGTATAGTTTAAAGACATCTCCATCCATCACCTTCCCCACTTTGTACCCATTGGTATGATGGAGTGTTTCTCCATCACACAGGCTGTGATGGAGGCCAAGACAGGGTATACACCCTGGACTGGGTTCCCTGTCTGCAGACACATCTCACTGGTTACATTATGAGGACTGCGATCGCCATGATGTAGTCTTGGCACGCGTCCCTCTTCTGAGCTGTATGTCGAGGGGGACTTACCTAAGGTATGAGTGTCCTAATGACCTACAGAACTCCTCCAGTGACTCGGCTTTCTGCCCATTCATGTTGGATCCGTAGCCTGGGAGGAAGACCACACCTGGACTCTTCCCCTTCACTTTTCTGTAGGCCAGCTTTGGGAGGTCTGGTCGTGAAGCATACTGGACTGTGGACTTGTGTCTCCTATCTCCTGGTCGACACAGAAAAATGCATCATTAGTGTCAAGGCAAGACATGTTGCGTAAACATCTTCAACATGCTGGGTAATAGCTGAAATATGCAAACACAATGTCACACCCCATTTTATAGGATCAGGATTGTTTTGACGCTAATCACAGACCTCACATAGGCACTGAGGGCATAGCGTGGGTACTTTATCATGTATACCAAACAAATCAAAGATTCAAGAGGCTAATTAATGTTTTAGAGTACTAACAGAGACAAAGCGCAAACACAACACGATTTACGAGCACTCAATTTTAAGACGGCGCAGTCTGTGTGCGCCACACCCCCTCCTCCTACCGATAAACAGCCTCGGACGACCCCCCACAGCTGAGCAATAAACGGAGCCTGACGAGGAGACTCTGACAAACCTTCCAGACGCTTTGAAGACAAAGCTGCGACCCCTCCATTACTTAATATCTGTGAAAGTCCTCTGCGGCAGGACCTCAGCGCGACGGCTGCCATACTGCTCCGCGACCCGCTGAGGAAATATCGCGAGAGTAGCGGCAGGGAACTCTCGTGGACTATATGGTGCAGAAGTTGTAGTCCATGTGCAGCACAAACAGTGGCAATATTTCATCAGGTTAATCATATGCTTTAAGTGATATATAAATACACATATACATGTATGCCATTACAGCCAAACTAACAACATTGTTGACAAACTTTGTTTATGTTTGTCTTACATGCACAATTGCATTAATGTACAGAATGCCTACATGTACTATATATAGGCCTACTGTAATACAGTATTGTGCAACCTTGCACAGAGATCACCTGATCTTAAGTTGTGCGAGGAAATCAGAGAAAGTCCCTGACACAGAAAAGCCCCTGACCAGGATTTAAGCCAGAAACTTTATCACTGTAAGGCATACTTAAAGTTAACACCATTTTTTTAATGTATGTGCTCAAGTGCTATTGATGGGCTGATGGCCAAGGAGCTGATTTTACATCTACAGATGTGATCAACACTTTTCATCATATATTGAATACTGACATATGTTTTGTATGCAAAATATGACCTGCTAAGTTACTCCAGTCTTAGGCAAATATGGTTTTCTGCCTTTACAGCAGAGTAAAGGCAGAGAGCAAAGAAAACAAAGGAGAATGAAGTTCAGTCACACACAACTCTGCTTCAGTGTTGGAAGTGGCTAAATGCAGAGTTATGTATCACCATAGCTGTGGGGTTGCTTGCTCTTAGCAAACGTGATAACATTATTATGACACCATTGATATTTCATAGATAGAGTGTTTGAATAAAGATACATGTCTGTCACTGCGGTGACTGTTGCAATGCCGCATTGAGAAAAAAGTCAATAATAATCCTGAATTCAAAATGGCTCCTGTGAGTGGTATATTTTAGGCCCATGTGATATTATTAGATGGTGTTGCACAGGGGTGATGGGGGGGTGAAGGGGTGACTTTTCAGGTAATACTTTTGTAATGTAAACCATAAAACAGTTACCAATATTTAGTAGTTGTTATTGTTATTTAAAAAATAAAAATATGTCCCTGCTGTAAAATATAAGAAGTGTACGCTTCCTTGACAAAGCACGGCACATTACTCGGGTGAATGTAATTACTGTCGGGTAATATACAACAGTCAATATGTAATCGAAAGCTTGTGACCTGTATTTAGTTGACAGCACAAGTGGGATTTTATAATAATACAGTCACTCTGATTGAGTTCAGTGTATTATGTTTGCGGATGTTAATGCACTGAAATGAGTCATATTTTACAGGTCCATTGTGTGCTAATCTAAAAAGGTTGTGAAGCTGTGAAATCTGATTGAGAGGTGCAAAGAACGTACACAATGCTAGCTCAACAATGTAGTATTCAGATGCATTTTATGAACTGTTGTAAAATTCACCTAACGTGCTATAATGAATCAAAGACTGAAACCAGTAATTAGCTGGCATCGTGGCTGGAAATTGTAGGCGTCAGCTGAATAATATGAATACTCCAATTCAATTGGAAATTCAGTGTTATTTATAATGGCATGTTAATCTATTGACATTAGTCATATTTTACATATCCAGTGCATGTTTTGATTATCTCAAAAGGAATGCGGTGTAAATATTTATCTACTGTGAAATGTGAGAAAGAAAAAAAAATATATTAAGAATTAAGAATTGAAAAACAATAGCAATACGTTGGATACTGTTACTTCCTTAACATTGCACACAACATTACTCAAATGAATTTAATCAAGATAACGTCCTTAAATAAAAAAATAATGTATCCCCACATATGTCACCTAGAGCTTGTGTCCAGTACAGTATAGTCTAGTATAGGGTCTAGTATACAGACAAACAAACAGACAGACAAAGACTTTATTGATCTTTGGAGAATCAGAAATAGACAAATACTCAAATTAGATTGTACGTTATATATGATACGATACGATTCAATTCCATACGACACTTTATTGACCCCAGAATAAGGAAATTCTCTGGTTACAGTAGCATTCAAGATAACAATAACAATAAACTATCAACAATAAAGTATTGCACAGGATAAATAGCATTGACGTACAGATAAAAAAAATACCTACTGTGATATATAATACTACCTCCCAACAAGGAATATGAGTCCATAATTTAATGACCTTTCTACCACTGCTTTATACGCCATATATTTCCCACCCCATTCACATTATGTTGCGTTCATGACATTTCACCCACATGGTACCTTTCCAGGGCGCTCCAGCCATGACCGTGTTTGTGCGACCGGAGCTGATATGAGATGTTCCGAGGACTCGCCACAACACGATGAGGCGACGTTTACAACATGGATGTAAATGTGAGTACATATGTGTGTGTGTGTGTGCGCGCGTGCGTGTGTGTGTCCGTGACTGTCATGTGAAGTGTCAGCGTGTGTAACATGACTCAGAGGAGCGTCACAGGCGGAAGGTCACGGAGCAGCAGAACGGAACGGAAGCGGGAGTAAAAAAAAGAGAAAAGCCCATCCGCCATTGTGGAATATGTTGAAGGGATATATCCCCGTAAGACACTTTCTGTGGTAGGATCGGCGATAACGCGACCACCGACGGTCAGTCGTTTTCTTCCCCCTCCTCCTTCTCCTCCTCCTCCTCCTCGTCCTCCTCCTCCTCCTCTCCTACCGCACATTAAGACGCACCGCGTGTGAGACACCCGGAGACGAGGGGAGGAAAGACGCTGCCAGACCCGAGAGACGAGCCAGGAAACACCGGAGAGAGCAAAAAAAAAAAAAAAAAAAAAAAACAGAAAGAAAAAAAAGAGAAGAGCGAGAGGGAGAGAGGGGGGAAAAGAGCTCGCAAACAGCGTTCAGTGTCGCTTCCTAGAGGATGTCTGCGACCACCGTCGATCAGGTCCGTATATTTCAGCTGTCCAAGTTTCCCCCAACAGGCGCAGCTCGATCGCATGTAGAGGGAGAAGGAAGGGACAAGTCCTCCGATAATGTGGTAGCGTGTAGCTTTCTAAGGCCGACTGTACCCTCCTTACAAACAAGTCGAGCTTCCCAATGCGACACCGTTTGCTGCTCAATAACACGAAGCAACCAGTGAGATCTTAACATCCAGTCCCGGAGGGGGTTTCAGCCTTTTATCCTGTGGTAGATGGACGTGTGTTTGTGTGTGTGTTTGTTGTCGTGATCTGATCTCACCTCCACTCTCTCTCTCCCTCTCTCCCTCTCTCCCTCTCTCTCATCTATCTCCTGTACTGCACATTATTTCAGAGACCTAAAGGACAAGGAAATAAAGGTAATAATAAAAGGCTTGCCGGGTTGCTGCTGCTGCACAAGCTCTCCCCTTTTCCTGTGTGCAATTTATTTAATTTTCATTGATTTTTGACTAATGAGCTAACCATGCTAGAAGGCCACTCAAGAGATTGTGCAAGGGAAGCTAGTGCATTTTGTCCATGAGATATTGAGCGTAGCTCATCTCAGGGCTAAAGAAATGTTGATGTATTGAGCTTGGAATATAGGAATCGAATCTGGCATGTATTTATGTAATGATTCACGGTTGTTTGTTTTCACCCTTAGTGCAAAACGGATCAATGCATCAAAAGGATGGTGTGAATGATGATGATTTTGAGCCTTACTTAAGCGGCCAGACAAATCAGGTAACATCCGAGAGGAAACCACAACATTGTTCCACTTCCAGCCAAGTAACAGCTAAAGCTATAATGTTTAAGGTTTTCAACATAAATGAGGAACTGCAGTCTTGCCCACAGACAGATGTATTTTTGCAACGTATTTGTTACTGTTTAATGCACTTTATTTTACAAAGTTTTATTGCTGCTTGAAGACAGTCACTCCAATAACTGTTGACATTTCTTGTGTGTTCTTTAATATCAACATGATCTATGTTGCTGTAGCTTGATATTTTTGGGAATATTTGTGAACCTGCAGGATTTGGAAGTAAGAGTCGTCCATTAACCAACTGTCTCCTTATGTCACACAGAGTAACAGCTATCCACCAATGTCTGACCCCTACATGCCGAGCTACTATGCTCCCTCCATTGGTTTTCCTTACTCTCTGGGAGAGGCGGCTTGGTCCACAGCAGGAGACCCCCCTATGCCCTACCTAACTACCTATGGACAGATGAGCAATGGCGAGCCGCACTTCATCCCTGACGGCGTGTTTAGCCAGCCTGGTGCCCTGGGGAATACCCCACCTTTCCTGGGTCAGCACGGCTTCAACTTCTTTCCTGGTAACGCAGACTTTTCCACCTGGGGCACCAGCGTCTCTCAGGGCCAGTCCACGCAGACCTCGGTCTACAGCAACAGCTACGGCTACGCCCCCAGCTCTCTGGGTCGGGCCATCGCGGACGGACAGGCCGGCTTCGGGAGTGACACCCAGCTTAGTAAAGTGCCGGTGCTGAACAGCATCGAGCAGGGTATGACAGGGTTAAAACTGGGTACGGACATGGTGGCAGCTGTCACTAAAACCGTGGGCTCGCCCCTGGGTGGCACAGCAGGCATGAGCAGCATGGCGGCGAATAGCCTTCCTCCGTCTGTCAGCTCGTCCACACCTAAACCTGCCTCCTGGGCGGCCATCGCCAAGAAGCCGGCCAAGCCACAGCCCAAGGTCAAACCCAAAGCCAACATGGGGATGGGGGGAGGCGCCACCATCCCCCCACCCCCCATAAAGCACAATATGAACATTGGTACCTGGGACGATAAGGGCTCGCTGAACAAGCCCCCCTTACCTCAGACTATGATGCCCCCACAGCCTATGGTGCAGCAGCCCCTCCTGGCTCCGCACCAGCCCCTGCTGCAGAACCCGCTGCCCCCCCAGCCTCAGCACCAACCCCAGCCCCAGCACCAACACCAACACCAGCCCTTCCAGCTCCAGTCTCTGCAGTCCCCCCAGCACCCCCACCCACTGCCCCCAGGCCCTCCTCACCTGCACCTTTCGTCTCAGCCCGGTCCCCCGCAGGCCCTACATCAGCAGCAACCCCAGCAGCCCGGCCCGCCTCCCAACCGCTGGGTGGCCCCCAGGAACCGGGGCGAGGGCTTCGGTTTGGGTGGCGGCATCCCAATGAGTGCCTCCCCGTGCTCCGGAGAAGTGCATCCAGTGCTGGAGAAGCTCCGGGCCCTCAACAACTACAACCCCAAAGACTTTGACTGGAACTTGAAAAATGGACGTGTTTTCATTATCAAGAGCTATTCGGAAGATGACATCCACCGATCAATCAAGTACTCTATCTGGTGCAGCACAGAACATGGCAACAAGCGCCTGGATGCCGCATACCGCTCGCTGGGCAACAAGGGGCCCCTGTACCTGCTGTTCAGCGTCAACGGCAGTGGGCACTTTTGTGGCGTGGCCGAGATGCGCTCACCGGTGGACTACAATGCCTATGCAGGCGTCTGGTCTCAGGATAAGTGGAAGGGCAAGTTTGAGGTGAAGTGGGTTTTCATCAAAGACGTGCCCAACAACCAGCTGCGACACATTCGGCTGGAGAACAATGACAACAAGCCAGTGACCAACTCCAGGGACACTCAGGAAGTGCCTCTGGAAAAGGCCAAACAAGTGCTTAAAATAATCGCCACTTACAAGCATACCACCTCAATCTTTGATGACTTTGCACATTATGAGAAACGTCAGGAAGAGGAGGAGTCTCTGAGGAAGGTGAGATAAACACACGCACTGGAGCAGCTTGTTTGTATGCAGGACACTGTTAACTGTGGTTACCCTTTAATTCAAAGGGAGGCTAACTTTCACTGAGTCACTGCCACAGGCAGCAGGCAGACTGTAATCAGATGATCTTGCTCCACCTGCTCGTAGGTGGCAACATCCTGAGGCCGAGCGAACAGTCTGGTGTAAGTGGAAGTTCCCAGAGGCCTGTCAGGAGATTGACACGCCACCATTACTCATAAGTTGATCCAGGAAGCACTGAGTCCTCATCAGCCATCTTGTGCTGTTGAGTTTGTGATGATCTGCCCAAGTGGAGTTGGATGCATAGAGGTTTCCTGAAATAGCCCACATTCCTGGCATTCCGTCTTTCAGACAAAGGCAGATGTAGGCTCTGATCTCCCTTTGAACGCCAAGCCTCTCTGCTCTCCACAGGCTCCTCATGCTTTATTAGTCTTTAACAACATAAGCCCTCGGCCTGCAGACTGGCTACAGCGTGTAGCCTCAGCGCTGGTACACTTTGCCTCAGATGGTCTGAGGAGGAGGAGGAGGAGGAGGAAGGGGTAAAACAATCCCTGGCAAATTGCTTGATAAAAATGCACAATTACATTTGTCTGTGTACAGTTGCGGAAAAGCACTCTGTGTAAGCCTGTGTCCTCTGAGGGTAAACACGTTGCAGTGGCAAAAACTACACCTGCAGCAACAAATCGACGAATAATCAGCAGTTTTTATAATTGGTCTACATATTATGGTTTCTTTGGTCCTCTCTGACAGCTCTGAGACAATCATCTTGGTCCTTGTGGAAGAACATTTTTCTTTTATTTTGCTTACCAAACAATAAAGCGATTTAACAGCAATATATAAATCAACTACAAAAATAATCTTTTGGAGATGAAATACATCAGGTCTGATCTCTATTACGACTCAAAGCGCTTCAAGTACTCAAGTCACATTCACCCATTCATCCCCAGTTAGTCTGTGTGCCCAAACAGTTGCTTTAATCATCCATTTTCTTCCCTGCTTTGTACCCAGTTTACAAATATTTGTTCAGTTTGGGCTTCAGTATCTCACCCGAGGGTACCTCGTAGGCTGCAGGAGCCTGGGATTTAGCACAGACCCTCCAGTCTGAAGACCGCCCCTGAGCTACAGTCACTATAATGCTAGTCTAAGTCAGACCTGGGAATCTTATAGACCAGAGGCCACATCCAATACACTAGCTGTCCACGACAGGTCCATGTGAATTCAATGGGAAAATAGGAAAAAATAAATCAAACATAAGTGCAGATCATGCTCCCTCTAAGCCATATGCAATATACTGTTGTTTTTATTTTGAAGTTGACTGCTTTTTACCTGCTATTTAACTACATTGTTGCGTGAATTAGCAGTTAGCGCTTAACACGTCGGCTGACATGACAGTATGAGATGGCGTGCTTAGTTTATGTTGTACAGTATTAATTACAATTCAAAAAGCCCTTACTAGACTAAATATGATGAAGTGACTGACTCTGGGCTGACGCTGACACCTGAAGCTTTGCCAGCTGAGCTTCAATGAGCCATGAGATACCCCTCGAAATGACAAAAACCAGTGAGCTATTGTCTGATGGAGAGTTTAGCAAGGCATGTTTGGTGCACTCCTCAGTCATATTGTGGTCTGCTGATATAAGGTACATTTCATGGCCAAATCATGACACTAGTGACAGCTAATAAAAACCAATACAACTGACTGCTTTTAACAAAAAGGTGATAAGATGATTCATTCATTCATTCAATTATGTGCGACCCTGAGAAAACAAAATGGCCAACCCTTGGTCTAAGTTGTAAAAACTCAGTCGGTTGCTTCTGGAAGAATGGTAGCCAGCGAGTGACTAACATGCTATCATTGCCTGTGTTTTGCTGCACCCATTCTTAGATCTCCATTATGCTAATCTAATTGCATTGAAAAAACCCCCACGACCCTTCGCTCCTTCATTTTTCTGCCGCTCTCTCGACTGCTGGCGCTCCATTGATGCTGTATTGACTCCTCCTCGCCGCTGACCTTGTTAATATGCGTTGGGTTACTTTCTCATAAATATTTCAAGTCAATGTTTTCAGGGCTTCTGAAAACAACCTGTCAGTAGAAAGCCTGTTTCATCCTGCGTTGTGCAGGCGTTGCGCTGTGCTGCTTTTGTAGCCCTGACCTCCTACATGACAGGATCGGCCCGGCTGAGGCCTCGCCCTCCTCCGTTTGACAAGGTTAATTGTTCTCCGTTGTTTGGCCCGTCCTGCCCGAACTTTGAGGGGTGTCAAACCAGTACCCGCGCCGTAACATCTTCCTAAAGTGTTTTTATTTATTTTTTTAATTCCAAAAGATGACTTTGGAGTGTTGTTGCACGATTTTATTAGCATAACTAATTTGGTAATTAATCTTTAGAGGTTGGCTCCTTCCTTCCTCTGGATGTACAGTAATGAGGACGCCTGTGGCATGTGATTTCACGGTATCACACCAAAAAACATGCAGTTCACTGGATAGATTTTTTTTCCCTTATCTTGCACCTCAAATGAGTTTTCCTACCTGCAAATCAAAACTAATATCTGTTTAGCCTAAGGGTGTGAAAATAGTTTGCCCATTTTATGGAGATATATCAGCCAGATGCATCATCCTGTCAATTTCGAGTCAAATAATAGAAAATGATATGCCCAGCAGCTTGCCGGGGTTAAAGCTATGGAAAGTATAGCGAGTGTTTTCTGTTCCCGGAGCTACAGCCTTGTCTGTGAAGCCCTTCTGGGTATAGAGTTACACAGGGAGCCAGGGTCTCACACAGCTTTTCCCAGACCTGACATAGACACCCACTCCTCAAAGAGGACACTGTTCCACCTGAAACACGGCACAAAGGGTTGGAGTCCCAGCTTTTGGTATTTTGACTTGCATTTAGTTGAATATTAGCATGGTATTTATTGTAAAAGCATTCATCTTAAATTGTCCCTATATTTTCCAAGTGTCGTTCAAGGCAGTATTACAATCTTGACTTGGGTTTTCTGTGATTTCTGAAAGAACAGAAAGTTGAGCAGTATGGTGTTTTTATGAAAGGTTCCAACAAAACGGCATTAAATATGCGTCTGGGTTTAGATTTCTGGGGGGACAACTGCTCTCAAATAGTCAGAGTTTTACCAAAAAGAAAAAAATTAAGGCTAAGGCTCTAAGGCTCCTTCCTTGGCAACCGCTGCAGGAACCATTCATACGAAGCTGTTACTGTAATGTCAGTCCACATCTGGCTCATGCTTTCAGCTCAACACCAGTCTTTGATTTGATATTGACAGAAATGGTGTCTGCCGAAAAGATATTGCAAACAAACATCTTGAAATAGTTGACAAATTCTAAGTAATGAATTGGATTTGCAGAGTGGTATGATTGCGAATTGACATAAAGAAGGTATTCAGTGCTTCTCTTCTTAGAATTTAAATCAATAAAGATTGACCTCATAAGTGCTTTTCGACCTTCTCTGACAGTAAAACAATCAGGGACGCAAACCAAAGCTCAAGTTTCACATCTTCTGAGGAAGTCAGAGGTGCCAGAAATCCTGACTATAATGAACAGTCCATCTCCTCGGCCACTATTTCTAACCATTTACACACAGTTGACACAGCATGAGTGGAACTTTCTCCCATCCAAGTCCTAACCAGGCCTGACCCTGCCTAGCTGTGAACAGGCACATTCAGTGCTGTAAGGCAATCTCCTGAGGGAGTCACAGTTTGTCCATGGTCCCAGAACTGCTCGATATCCCCCCCAATTTATCAGCCTGAGATTTCAAACATCCAAGGAGTTGTAAGTTGTGGCAGCTGGACTTGTTTCAGTTTCATCTCTCATCCGTGAGGCATCTGCAGTTCAGACCGACTGCTGGAATCTACAAGAATCTCCAAGTAAAGTTGCCATGACTTGAAACTCCTTGGATTATGATATTTCCAGACAGATCTTGGATCTGTACCGGACATATTAAATGCAAATGCAGTATAAGTGTGCATGCCTTCAGCTTGGATTTCCCTCTGTACTTACATCCATCCCATGAATAAAAGACCAGGGTTGTAGCTCCAGTGGTGCACTTTAAGCTGCTGCTCATGTTTTGCCTGTTCTTGCTCTTGTCCTGACACCATCCACTGATCATCTCTCTTCTTGTTTTTTTTTTCTTTCTCTCTTGCCAGGAGCGCAATAGAAATAAACAGTAACCTTCAAGCAAGCTCTCTGCTAGAACTGCAACACTAATGACGTAGGACCTTAAATAAAAATTTGCCTAACCACGAGGAGGAAAGGCTCTCGCAATCTTTCCACTGAAGATGTATCTGAACACTTGAACATGACAATAGATGGACTCATCCGTATCCGTTGACTGGTGCATCAAACCCCATGTTCCTGTCTCACGAGAACAAGATCGTAACCCACTTTGAAAACTCGTCTTTGAAGCACTTTCAGCCTCTACCGACACCCTTAACTCTCTAACTCTGTGTTCTTCTTTTTGATTTTTGTTTGTGAGCGACTAACTGACTAACCAGAAGTAGTCAGGAAATTTCACCGGGCTTATTTGTAATTTTTTTGTAATGCCTCAACAGTTTGGGATCCTGGTGAGCGTCCTCATCAGCTCCGCTGGAGAAACTAAATACGATATGTATGAATTAATCTTTTACTTGAATCTGTATTCAGCTGTCTGATCCTCCTAGGACAGAGGTTTGGATGATTGACAGGTGGGACAAAATAATTGGGAAACAGCCACAATCATACCAATCGTACGATGTACCCCTCCTCTCCTCCCCTCCCCCAACCCGTTCCCTTCTTTTCTGCATCTGTTTCTGTGTAACAAAAGATAACAATTATGCAGCAGACTGGCA
This sequence comes from Karalla daura, assembly GCA_029224185.1. NCBI lineage: Eukaryota > Metazoa > Chordata > Actinopteri > Chaetodontiformes > Leiognathidae > Karalla > Karalla daura. The sequence goes on from CM055208.1 coordinate 9,225,213, forward strand.
ATCACCGGCCAGTGCACATCTTTGTTTTATTTTTATTTTATTTCTTTTCCTCCCTCTCCCTTGTGACTCTGCCATTCTGAAGTGCATTTGTCTGAGGAGAAACCTGCTGCTCTGGCCTCCTTGGGCCCTGTGGGTGACTGTCTTTGCTCTGATGTTGATGTAGTCTACTGTACCTCAGGCTCAATCAGACTGTCTGTCCTCAACAACTCTTTAGCACCTTTGGGAGAAAAGTCACCCTTCACCCTGCCCTGCCTGGCCCGACTGGGATTCCTCCAAAAGTGCTAGACATCAACTGCAAGGATGTGACAGTTTTCTCCTCTAGGTAACTCACTAGCTAAATAAAATTTACCCATGTTTAGCGCAAACATTGCTTTTGTGTTTTTACTGTTTGTCTCGGAGATGTGTGAATCACTTCTACAGTATGAGCCATGTCACAGTTTCACACACACTCACTAAATATGAAATCATCTCCTACAGTACAAGTGGATCATCCTTTTTTCTGTTTGCATATGATGTGCCTCTAATTAAATAAATGGATATACAGTAGCAACAACTACCATTTCAGCTCTTTACTGACTGTGTGAAAGTGTGTTGATGGCAGCAGGGATGAGTAAAATAAGTAAATAAAAACATCCATCCATTCATTACCCTACCTGGGTTGCTGGGGTCTAATTACACCTGTACCAACGCACAATGTGTTACACAATGACCTTAGCTGGGACTTTGTGTAAATCAAATCTTAGAAAAATATATCAATTGCAAAACCTTTTTGACATAATCTTACATACTGAATGCAGCACAGAGACAGCATATTTAATAAAGAATTTGATTTCTTATTACAAATATCTACTGACTTTGATTCCAGCAATACATTGTGAAACACACAAGTGAACAAGGTTACTAGTATCACCTGATCACCAAGCATCATTAATTCCTGTCACTGTCTGTAGCCTGTGACTCTACAAACAATTCAGAGATTAGAAGCCTTTAGATTGTTTTTATGAAATGCTCCCATATGTAATGTAAAAATACCAAGAAATTAGAAACTAGAAATTAATTTGTATAACAGTACTTTGTGCCGTACCTTTCCTTGCCCATTTATCTTCTCACGACCTCCCAAGATTTATTGAGACCCTTGATTAATCGCCTAACCCAGAACTGCTGAATTAAGCACATAAAGTAGATAAGACCAAGTCCCAAACTGCAGTACAGTAAAATGCTGCTTATATAGAGATACATCAGTATGAAAAATGTAGTTTTTGATAGAATACTACATCGATCTACATTGAGAGACTATTCTGCGTAGTGCAGAGTACATTTACCTCAGATTCAGGTCATAAAACCAATAAACTTAAGAATGCAAGACTTTTACTTGAAGTCACTGTAGTGATACTTTGACATTAGTATCAAACATTAAAGTATTAAAACGTTTCTGACCTTTGTAGCACACTGACAGCCAAGAAGCACCAGGCTGTCAATAACAGTTTGCGCTAGACAAACAGGCTGTGCAGGCCAGAAAGGAGACAACCTGACATAATGGCAAACATTTAACAGGACAAAGCTCCGCTCAAAAGTGCACAGACTGTTCAGCAACAGTTTGAGAAACATTCAGGTTAAGGTCTGACTCTGGCGTAGCATCGGGTCATTATTATATGATGTCTTTGTGGTCAGGTTTGAAACACAAGCTGTGATCCAAATGTCAGCAAACAATGCTGTAATTAGAACATATAAGATTTTAATTTGTGATAATTGAAAAAATGATGATGGCTTTTCTTCAATTACCTACACAATATGATCACACTGTTTCACAGGTTCCTCATTAAGTTTCATAATTAGAGGCAGCTGTTATCAAGGACAAAGGTGCTGCGGCTTAATGAGGATTTATGATTTTCACTCATTACAAAAAGTCTGAAAAATAAGTCTTAAGACGTGTCAAAACAAACAACACCTGAAATAATGTTTCAACACACAAGAATCTGTCTTTTGTTAAGTTGAAATATAGTCTAATGACAATGTAGAGAGACTGGGATTTTACACACTCATTACACATAACCAAATAATATATAATGGAAATATATTCATGATAAGCAGACCAATCAAATCTCTGTTATAAGTTGTAGTTCTGATTTAATCATCTGGACAGGATGATGAATTAGGTCTTCTTGCATGGTTTGTGCAAGTACATACATCATGTGCAGATAGTAATAGTTTAGATGGTTGGTGATGTGTAGATCAACACTACTCCTAATATCAAACATTTCTGTTCTAGGATCATCTATTATATGAAAATGCTGAAATCTAAACCTAAAGAGTAACTCAGGGCATATTATATATATATTTCGTAGATTTTGTCTTCACAGGGTGATAGTGATAATGTTGGTCGATGAATACATAAATGTTCCACTATAAAGATAAACACTATGATATTTAATAATAAGGTCTGCTGTCTCTTCAAATTGATTCAGGCCTCATTATTTCCCTTTTCTGAGTATATTGAGTTTTGGTATTGCATTGGCATTAACGACGCCAGCCTGGATATTAAATCACTTCAAAAAACACTATGTGCTTATCTTAATTCAAGTGAATATCAATGAACTAATAAATGTTGGGAGTAGCAAACTATGGCAGGTGGCAGAATTATAGTAATGTTTATCTCATAAAACCAAAATTAACTTATTCTGAATGAACAACCTGTTACAACCTCAGTAATGCAGCATTTAACCCTAGAATTAAGTGACCAACACTGTGAGACTTTCTGTAACCAGAGGAGGCAAAAAAAAAGCACGAGTAGAAATCTAACAGAGATCTACTGAAGTAGGGAGACTGCTGAAGAGAGTGTAAACAAAACAAAGGAGCAAAAATAAAGTTTCTTTGGGGCTGTCATACAGCTTGATTCTTGTGGAAAAGTGGAGAGACATGATAGAGAATTTTGTCACCATTTAGCTATCTGTTAGTTAGCTAGTTAGCTTGCCAACACTGGTGTTATCACCAGTATTGTAAGCATGCTAACACTTAGTAACATTATACAGTAACATTATACATTATACATATTTACAGTGCAGCTTACTGGGCCCTGACAAGGCTTTTTGTCCTCTATGAAGGTCTCACAAACTAAACAGCAGTAGAGTGTTAATGTAGCTTGCAAGGAACTGTGCTACTAGCATTAGCATTTTAGATGACCTGCTAGCCAAACTTCTGCAATTACTTTTGTGAAAGTAATTCAAAAGCAGCGTAACATATTCCAATTAAATTAAAGTAATTAGTAAGTAGTAATAGTGGTACACAGTAACACAGAGTGGTTAGCATTGTTGTCTCACAGCAAGAAGGTTGGCTTTGACTCCCGAGGACCAACAACCCATGCATGTTTAGGTTGAGTAGCGAGTGAATGAGGTTTGTCTGTGACTGGTGATCTTTTCAGGGTGTACTCCACCACCAGTACGCAGTTATAAACACGTCCAGGGCTTCAGAATTCACTTGAGTTCAGATGTGCCATTTAGCTTGCATTAGCCACAGTCTCAGAGTATGTAGCTGTGCTCTGAGACGGTTGAAATTACTGTTTGTCTCTCAGATGACAAGACACACACCACTCTAATGTCAGGCTTGCACTCAGCGTACCCGCCTCAGAACTGACATGTTTGGTGTATCACACTGTCTGAGACCTTCAACTTAAAGGCCGTGCCATACACCGCTGATAACCCCTCATCATCTCTATCCCTGCTCGTCTCATTCACCGTGCGTCCACCAGGGGGCGCCACCACCCCGTGTTCTTTCACACGCCCTCCACTCCCAAGATGCACTACAAAGCCCTTCCTGTAAGCAGCAAAGCCCCTTTTCTTCTCGAGCCCTCCAACTCCTGCAGACACAATTATACCAGGATGAGAAGCACTTGTTGTGCTTCCACGGCTTTCTGGAGCAATTAATGCCAGCTCGGCAAGCTGTGCAGTGAGAGGTGGAGAGGAGAGGGAGAGGGAGGATGTGAGCAGGGAGTGAGATAAAATCCCCCTTTATGTTTGTCAAGGAGGAAGAAAGAGCTGTAATTATAACATTGGAGGCTTTGGATTGGAACTTCTCTCCTCTGTGTGTTAATTTGCGCATCCATCAGGTTTTCGCAGGCGGCCTTTGAAAAGAACCACACTCCTCCTGCCTCCATTTGTCTGTGAACACAACAGGCAAACTAAGGAGAGAAATCGCTATTTATTCACCTCACAATTACTAGTTGTGCGTGATGATGTGGAGATGTAGAAATTCTCCCAAAAATGCAAAACAGTGATTTAATTAGAGACCTCTGATGTGGTGTTGATTTTACCTCATTCACTGTGGCAGGGTGCACCACAGTAGCTTTAAAACCTTTAGACTTAAACAGAAAAATACACTCCACAGGCCCACTCGCTCCTTTCATTCAATTTCAATGGCCTGTCATGTTGTTTTTACCATTTAGGGATCAAACTAATTGGTTAATGGCTTTAATGTGACCAGCAGTTAGTCCCCCCCACCCTCCCCATATCCACAGTGGTCAAATTTGTTCCAAGAAAGTGTCGGGCAAACTTTTCTTTTCTTTTTTTTTCTTTTTTCTTTTTTTACCCCCTCCATCAAAATGTCCTTCTGGAGTGGGATTCAACTGAGTGAAGATGAGAGCGAAGGAGCATCCTCTGCTTAGTGAGCTGAAATGCCTTTGAAGTTTCAGTCACACTGAAGACTCATCAACACATGGCTCAAGGCAAGGTTAGGGCGAGTCTCAGGGTTGGCACTTCCTCACTGTTTTGAAGGATTTCACACTCTGGGCCATGGCACGTCACTCAATAAGTCCTCGCAGAACATTAGTTCCATTGATGACTATGTTAAGTGACATGTCGTTGATCAGAGGAACCTGAAATTATTCTCCCCTGCACGTCGGCTTTGCAAATTGTTTGTATATTTCAGGGGCAGCCTCTTCAAATTTCTACCGGAGGTGGGAGAGGGGAGAAAATGTAAAGTGAAAAATGTAAGTGCAGTAAATCAGCTATCATTAATCCTACATCCCATATACGTGCAACTACACTGAAGTTTCAAGGTGTCATTCAGCAGCCGAAGTAAAATAATCAGCACGGCTTTCGTTTTTCATTCGAAAACATTGGGATTTGACTGACAGTAATATCTAAGTTTTCTTCTTGCCCTTTTCCAAGGTGTCTTGTTGCCATGGTTATATCATTATCTGTGAACTGAAAGTAGAGGCTGAGCATTTTGCTGAACACAATGATATAATGTAGATCTGAGCCGGAAAGACTTGATTGTGCCGCACACAATGAGAGAAAGAGAATAGAGAGATGTCAATCAAATATTTTCTCAATATTTTTCGTATAATTATCTTAACGCAGCTGTTGAATAGGGCAAATAGTTATCAGATGAATTACATCCGATTTGAGCAGATACACGTCGTTCCGTTTGAAAGCACACCCTATGTGTTATGTGTGTTTTTATGTGCTTGTTATACCTGAGCTTATTTACTATAGAATAAAAAGCTCAAAGAGCTGGTTATGGCATAAGAGTTGTTGTTGTTCTGGGTGCCACAGGGGGGCACCATCTATAAAAAGAGCATATGTAGAGCTTTTTCAGCAAAGCATAAAGGATGCATAATAAACATTATTTATTTATTTTCTCATATCTATGTCCTGCTTTGAGTTTTGTCCTCAACCAGGAGGGTTAACGACGTTACAGAAATGTGGACTGTACATGCCCAGATCTGACTTCTTTGATCACAAAGAATCATCAAAAGTCAACACAGGTTTGAGTCCCTGCGACGGCACCATCAGGGTTTTTTTTCCAAATATTGGAAAGCTTACGTAAGAACCACAGGGGAAATTTACATTTGTTTTCATCCGCCTCGCAATATCTATCCAAACCTCGGGAGAACAATCAGTGGAATTAAGTTGAAAATTGGGACGTTTCTTCAGAACAAACCTGTGTTTGAGTGGCACAAACGCACGACCGACTGCAACATACTGTACGCATCACAAAGGGAGGCTTGTAGTGGATGTATGTACAGCATACAGATTAAACCTGGGAGACCGCTGCATGCGATGGATTTAACTTGGCGTGAACGCTATTACGGACAACAAATATTACAATTCCGACTGATACCGCAAATAGGAGGCAGCTCGCTTCCTTCAAGCCCTTCAAGCCCTTCATGTTTAATTGATTTATGATTTCAGCCGCGGGAATAATTAATGCGGTGTGTTAGTCAGCAATCTGTAAGAGCACTCTTCACAACTCTGTATTAGTTGGACAAATGAAATGTTGATGTAATGCATATAGGCAGCGTTCAAAGCTACAGGGGATAATTCAAGGCCCCAGGTTATTAATCTGTTCAGATGTATCCTGGCAGCAAGAACTGTCTATCAAATCAGCATCACAATGCTGATGCAATTCCTTGTGTAAGAACCACTTTTTTTTTATCCCCTCTGTATATCGCTAATAACAAGTGAGGCTGTGAACAGGTCTCAGTGTAAAAAAAAAAAAAAAAGAAAAAAAAAGAAAAAGGGCTGCCGGGGCATCTTGCAGCTCTTAAGATCTTTACATGCTGTCCTCCAGAGATTTACAGCAAACATGAATAGCAAGATTTCTCATCTTCCTATTTGACGATGATGTGGTGTGAGGGTGAGTGCACAGGGCTAATGGAGAAAATAATAACAGTGTGGTACCGAAAGGAGGCCAAAGAGAAAGAGGCATGCATGGTGCAGATTCCAGAGCTCTCTTATTTAAGATCATCTGAGCATATCTGGGCCATCGTTATTCATGTTACAGCGCCGTCCTGCCTCTGCCCCGAGGTTCCAGGTTATTGTCAGTCCACTCTTTAATTCATGGCTAAGTGACAAAGCAGGGAGAGAGAGAGAGTGAGTAAAAGAAAAGACACGAGGCACCGGGACATCGAGAGGACCGCTGCCGTGTCTTTTACTCACTAATTTCTATCTCTGTGTTTATTATGCTGCGCTGCCCTTCTAGGACACTTGGCTACACCCAGAGCCGAGGCCTCATAAATATGAATCTTTAATCTATGGAGCAGATGAGTCAAGTATATGAACTGAAGGAATAAGAGAAAGCGCTGCATCCAGAGCTTTGGTACCACATTCATACTTCATAACCAGACTGCAGCAGCCTCCCTCTTGTGCTGCAGGGATGATGAGTGCAGACACGCGAGCTGCGGTCAGACTGCTTATTGAATTCAAAGGCTGGAATATGTCCTGCGCCCGGACGGTGCGACGGAGCCGGGGTTTGGGATCGCGGGGGGTAGCGCAGAGTGGAAAGGTCTGAAATGTAATGCATTTGAAATGAAATGAAAAGGTGCCAAGGAATGAAATATGACATGCTGGCTGCCGAGGCCTGGAGTCCTGGGAGGTGCCGGTCAAGACTCAGTGCTCAGGTGTATCTATGTGTGTGTATGTGTGTGTGTGTGTGCGCGCGTGTGTGTGTAAGAGGATCTACGGCCCGTGCGAACACAGGTTGACGGTGTAATGTGATGCAAGCCATCTTTTCCTGCGACTTCCTCTTCCTCCCTCCTGTTCAGGCCTGATGGAGATTAAGGGCCATTAAAGGCTCTCTGCTGCATGTGCAGTTTCTATTGATCACATCGACTCAACCCACTGTAGCCAATGATCCGATTACAAGTGTTGTACCCCCATCCTTATCCCCTCCCCCTCCATCTTCTCTCCTCCTTGCCCCTCCCTCCTCCCCTCCCTCGCCCACCCTTCCTGGTTCACCGTGCACCATGGGGGTTGCTCTGCCTCTGCTGATGTCAGCACTGGGGCATGCCCAGAAGGGCCCCCCGGCCCCCTCAGACAGGCCTCTGAATATGTGCCTGCATGTCCGTCTGTATTTTTGTCTCTTTCTGTGGCTCTCGCTGTCCGCTCACGCATCTCCACCATTCCTCGCTTCTGTGCTCTCACCATCTCCGCTCATCTCCCGACACAGCGGGGTTATGATGAACCTCAGAGAGAGATGGATCGACCGCACTCCCAAGAGCTAAATGAGTTGAGACAGTCTGAGAGGCGTCAGCTCAGACCCCCCTCCCCCATGCCTCCCCCATATCTCTCCGAACACCACCCCTCCCGTTGCCTGCATGGTCAAACAGCCCTGGGGGAGCTCTCAGCGAGACCACTGCGGTTATTAGCATTGACAGAAGCTCACGGAAATCTTCTTAGTGTCTCCTGTACAGGAAGTGTCCAACGATGCTGCTAATTCAGGGGGATTCCCCACAGAACTGGCAACCGGTTCATCCTCTCAAAAACACCTTATCTTTAAGCCGTCTGGCACCCTCAGGGTGGCAAAGGTCGTGCAGGCCTAGCGTAGGGTCGCCACTGTTGAAAAGGCATCAGTGCTGGAGCGGTTGTACAGTCATAACCTCTGTAAGGACGTTCGTTGTATCCAGAGGTCGAACTTTTCCTCGAGTGCTTCCTCAACTCCTGATTGGACTGCTGTGAGCTTTAGTACATCCACACATTCATTAGCTTTGCACCTTAACAGTGTTGCTTTGCATCTTAACAGTGTTGCAGGTGTCTTTCTCCACTGCACAAAGTGCAAAGGCAGGGAAGTCACCCTGGACATTTCACTCACACCTATGTGCAATTAAGAGTCTCCAATCAACCTTAACATGCATGTTTTTGGACTGTGGGAGGTGCCCAGTTAAACCCACGCAAACTCTCGGAAACCAGTAAATGTCCTTTTGTCTGTCGGTGCTAATAAACAAATGATTGACGTCTTACACTTCTCTTTAAAACTACTTCAGTTCTAAACTCGAAACAAGGAAAAGTTGTAGAAAAAAAAAAGTTCATATCAGACGTGCTTTGAGAGCAGAGCTGCAGCTGCCTGTCTCGAATTGTTTTTACACAACGGTCATCGAGTCATGTAAGATCTGGCCTGTTGAGACCGCTTGACTGACTGACACGTCTGTGCGCTTTCCCGACTGTGACTGACTGAATACCTCAAGGACATGTTTGATTCCATGTTAAATACTGTAATAGGCGTTGATATTTTTTTTTAAGCAAAGTCATACGTGGTGACAGAACTGGGTCTGATGGCAGTCATATCTGTGTGATAGAAGTTGTTCTCTGTCCTGGTTCTATCAATCAGCTGCACCAGTTTGGGATTCACAGGAGCCAAAACAACCAGGAAACAATACAGAGAGAATAACTGAAAATACATCAAATCGTCACCGGATGGATCACTCACCACAAAGGCAGAAACACATTGGACTTCTCTTATAAACCATATCATATTCTTCACAATGTAGCTTGGGATCTATATCCAGTGATTCTCATTAAACATTTGTTTGCTTTGCTTTGATATACAGTGGAATCCTTGGGGCCAGATTGGGGGCCAGAGCTGGAACATGAATAAAAGGGAAGGTCCATTATATTCAGAACCAGAAGAGTCTTGAGAATAGGTCCACATGGGTGAGGGGGGGGGGGGGGGTGCTTGTAAACAGCTCCACTCCCTGGATGAAAGGCTCGCTGTGATGTGTGTCCAAGGAGAGCGCACGAGAGCACAACATTGTGATGTGAAAGTCAGACCCCCGAGAGCATGAAAAGTTTGTAACACAATCAAAAGCAGATTTTCATCTATTTACACGCCCCCTATCAGCAGAGTCATCCTCGGCTTCAAAAGGCTCGGAGATTACCATAAAGAAACCTAAGTGGTGTGTGCGCGTCTGAGCTTTGATATTGTGCAGGCTGGGCAAAGGCACTGACCTTCGCCGCTACCGCAATTACATCACCGGGCAGCTCCCACTCTCATGCATATTAATGCAGGTTCTGGAGGCATCACCCACACCTTTGATTCCCTGGGATCTGAGCTCGCCATTGCATGACAAGTGTATCAGGACACAAAGTATCTGTAATGGTGTTCTGCTCGGGGAGAGATAGAGACCACGAGCAAAGCCAGATCAAAGGTGCGGACGTGCACACACGCACACACACACACACACACACACGCACACATTTCTCTGCATGGGGTTGAGAGAGATACTGTGCGTTTTTCTGCAAGAGAGAAAGAAAATGTGTGAAAATGAGTTAGTGTGTGCACTCAGTGAGTTTCAAATGCATCAGGCTTTGATTCAGAACCATGTAAATAAGGGCCTGGGAGTCAACACACACACACACACACACACACACACACACACACACACACACACACAACTAAGAGAGAATCCCTTTTATTGTGCCTCTACTCTCAACTCTTAATGAAACATTGTCATATTATTTTGATTCAGATTGAAAGACACAACATGTCTCTTATTACAGGAGTAGTCCTGCATGTTTCTTCGTGTCTCCTCTCCACAGCAACGTCTCGACGTGACATCATATTAACACCAGAGACTTTCAGGCTGCGTTGCAACCACGACCAAGGCCAAACTGTGGGACGAGGAAGTGAACCCGACTGAAAGAAACCTCCGGGAGAGGCACTGGAAAGACGAACGGAGGAGCTCCTGGTCGGCCTCTCCATCCCTGTCACATTTTGACACAGTGCCGGCAGAGGGACTCTGGCTGCCAGTAGAGGGCCTCGTTGTTATAACATAGAGCTCGGCGATGGTCGGGTCCATTTTCTAGCAGCAGTGGCAGCAACGCTCTGATATAATTCCATGAGCAGAGACAATGCTGATTCAATGTCTGTGAATTTGCCTATAGAAAGCTGATATACATGTCCCCGTTTTGCAGGTTTATCTCATTATTTCACCGGCTTGTCAAATCGCATTTTAGCACAAACGTTGGAGGACAATAAGCCACCACTGGTGTCGTTTCCACCGTGTGCAAAGGCATGACTCCAGATGCACTATTTTCGCAATCTTATTTAAAATTAGAAAATGATTTTAAGTTGGTGACCCGATGCGACAGCGTGCGGTGGATTATCTGGAGACCGGCTGAATTAGTATATGAGTCTTTCCACGTATGAAGCCAGGCTGCTCTATTTGCCATCGTGCCATAAAAGGCCTGAAGCAGTGTTAACTTCTCAGAGCTGTGAAAGAGCTTTGCTCACCAGGGAGCCAATAGGGGACTAACCGTTATATGAATTGGTTCCATTTGCTGCCGCTGCCGCTGCACAGATCGTGTCATGCCCGAGCATTAAAAGAATCTCCTAATGAAAAAAGATTTATTTAATTTTTAGGCCACTTAGCCACTTAGATAGAATAAGTGAAATGGCGGGATCCGACAATGAATCCAGCACAAATTAAATGAAACACGCACTGAACGGCTTAAAAGTGTGTATTAGTTACATCTGATCACTGCAGCAGGATTCTCTCGTATTAAATATCCATAATGAGTAAATTAGTGGGTCTCCATCTGTGGCATCGCAAACTTACAGTCACACATGCTGGCTGCATTCACAGACTCCTGCTGGGCGTGTTGCTGGAGAATAAACACACACAGATTATTTCACACACGGTACAGCAGCCACAGCACAATGCACAAAAGACTGCATTATAGCCCGCGTATACGCTGTAATTCACACACCCGCTACTGAGAAAATGTTGGCACAGCCGAGGCTTAATTTACAGAGTGGAGTCAAAAAAAACGGACAGGTCTCTCTGGCAGAGCTATTGATCTGACTGCTAACCCCCACCACCCCCACCCTCTGCTTCCTTCTCCCTCTGTG
>CM055208.1:9239334-9301834 GCA_029224185.1 Karalla daura
AGGGAGAGATGATGATCAGGATGATGGTGATGAGGACGTTTGAGATGATTACAATGGCTCCCCTCTCTATCTGGATGGGGGATCTGCAGTGGAGGCAGCGCAGCCTCTAACTGCAGTGTCCCTCCCCAGACGCCCGCCCGACACGTCTGCACCGGTCAGCGGGATACAAACACACTAATGCACCATCCCAGTAAACAAACAAACAAGTGTTGCCGTAGTAATTGCAGCGATTAGGAGATAAGCGCCCGGGAGAAAACCACACGTTACGCAGGAAGCCCACCCCCACCCGTCCCCTCCACCCCCCACCCCCCCCCTCACCCTCCTCCCAATGTGTGACCTTTAGCTGGGCTGCAGAACCAGAGCTGCTGCAGTGTGATTCCAGACACGTATGACTAGCGTCACGCACATCCACAGCGCAGGCCATAAATATGAAGACTCCGAAGCCTCGGCGGGGGTCACAGAGAGCACCTTGAGCTGCTGCTTTGTTTTGGGGGGGGGGGGGTTAGGTCTGCTCAGCAGCTCGGAGCTGTGATCTTTCAGCCTCGCTAACAGACACAGGCCGCAAAGCAGAGGCCGACTCTCAGCTCCTTCTTGAAAATCCCACATAGCATGTCTGCTCTTTATGAAGATTCCCTGCTGGATTTCTTTTTTTTTTCACACAACCCCCACAGTCTCTCTCTGGCACGCAAACAAATGAATTCACACTTCCCGCGTTTAATGTATTGTTTTTTAATTGTACATTGTTTTCTGTAGCACTACACGCTATTGGCAGCGTCTAAAACTATTGTGTGAGCGCCTTTGCAGGTGTTCGCACATTACGCGGCTTATAATATAATAGACGGTATATTAATTGTTCCATCGGAAAACTTTAGATGTGGGTTGTACAATTCATTGTTGAACAGTGGTGTTACCTCACAGTGAGAAGGTCTCCGGTTCAAAGCCCAGTTTCAGTTTTCCACACAGTCCCACAGAGCATGCAGGTTTCCTCTCTTCAAGTTTTTATGTCATAGAGACAGAAATGCCAGGCTTTAAGAAGGAGAAAACCCACCGACGACGGTGTGACCCGACAGCGAAGCCACACTAGCCAAAAAAGCCCCTTGATCAACATAAAAAAAACATGAAGACAGAAAGCTTCTTAAGAGCTCAAACCCTCTCACATAAACACAGGAAAGGCAAACATCACTCACCATGAGTTTGCAGTTTTATTATAAACACAATAATAGCAAGAATGACCTGGATTTGACTCCCAGTGTGACAGTGTGTTTGTGCTTAGGTGTGTGTGTGTGTATGTGTGTATGTGTGTGTGTGTGTGTGTCCTGCAGTAGACTAGAGACCTGTCTCGAGTGTATTCCCTGCACTCACATGCACTGGAGACCACACCTGTGTCACCCTCAAGCTACAAAGGATGGATGGCTGGATGGATATGAATGCTATGTGGCTATGTTGCTTCAACATGTTTCATATTTGTTGACTTTTTGTTTCAAGGGCCTGAAAATAATGAAATGGACAGTTTAATTAGAAACAACTAATTTTTTTCCGTGATTCATTTTAGATAGAGGGTCAAGGCTAAAGTCTTCACTTGGAGATTTTTAAATTGCTTTTTCCCAATCTTGCATAATACTAATTTTGCAACATGAGATGTGAGCAGGTCAAAGTCATGATAAAATAATAATAAAATAATAATAATAATAATAATAATAAACCTCTTGTGCACTGGGTGTTGTTTTGTTCACAGGGCAGCCAAAGAGAGCCTCAACCAGACACAAAATAAATGAGAACAAACTATGGGATTTGCGCTGGACTTTGAGGCGGCATAAAACCAGCGTTTTGTCACATCAACAAACACGCGGTGGACAGGTCAGAGTTGGTCTGATCAAAGCGCCACACCAACTAAACCGCAGCCAAGGAATCACAGTTCATTTGACTGGACGCGCCTCTCTGATGTGGTACGAGCCCGTGTTCCAACAGCCTCAACAATAATCTAATTCAGGTGGAAAGAGGCTGCACGATGATCCCAGAGAGAGAGAGAGAGAGAGAGAGAGAGAGAGAGAGAGAAACCAAAAGTAAAATGTTGATGCTTGTTCTGTTTTTCACAGCGATGTCACGGACGGTAAAACTGGCTTAGTCACACATACAGAGCTGAAGGTGTTAGAGGAAAATCAATGGCTGGATTGCAGTGTAAGGTCCTCTGGGTGAGGTAAACACAGTTTGCTTTATATTCAGCCTCGGGAATGTTGCAAAAAGCCTCCGAAGAGGAGAATATGTGTGTGTTGGGCACACATGGGCACTAGTGTTAAAACACATGATGCTCAAATTATTAACAGTGTTGCTTCTCACTGCTTTGTTTGGCGCGATTGGTCGTCTTAATTCTGAGCCCATGTGACCTGCATCCCCACCCCAGACCCCCCTCCTCCTCCTCCTCCCCTACTCCCTCTCTGTCTCTCACACACACACACGCACACACACACACGCACACACAAACACAAACAGACAGAATCCGCGTTCCCGCTCAGCGCCCTCAACTCTCAGCCTATGAAATGTACATCACACCTCCGATCTGAGGGAATCTCACCCCAAATCCTTCCTTTGAATTATTGAAGAGGACCAAGCCAGCTTGACTCTGATTATCCTCCAATCAATATGCCTCGCCTCTCCTCCTATAACATCAAATGCCTCCGACGATCGATCCGGCCAATGAGAGGAGCCGCCGAGGCCCGGCCGATGCAGAGTGTATTGTTCTGCATTGTTTACACCGAGGTCGCTCGGCGTGTGTGATAGGTGTGTTTGTGCACGGGACAGGCGTGATCGCTGGTTGACTGCGATGCTCCGTGGCAGGTAAATTCCACCTGTTTGTTTCGCTCTCCTCGGGCTGCTGGCTTTTTCGAGGCTGTCGTCTGCGACTGGAACGAGAGAAAAAGAGAGAGAGAGAGAGAGAGAGAGAGAGAGAGAGAGGGAGAGAGGGAGAGGGAGGGAGAGTTGAGTTTGCAACCATTTTACATCTCATAAGACTGTTAAAAGTTTGAACCCCAGAGTTGAGGTTGTGTTGACTGGCAGCACAAAAGCCGGAGAGAGCGGAGTCGAGCACTGATGCAAGCCGCTTCGTTTCAAACACCCCCCCCCCCCCCCCCCCCCCCCCCCCGACCCCTCGCCCCCTCGCCCCCCCCCCCCCCCCCCCCCCAAAAAAGCACCTTTTGCCTTTCTTTTTTTTCCTGGAAACTAAAAGTGCGACTGACTTGCAGCGATTTTCTTTTTCAATTACACGCTGAAAGGTAAATCAGCACTCTCACAACCTCTTTTTTTTTCTTTCTGTCTCTTTTTTTTTTACAACCAGATGAAAGCACACAAACGTATGCCCATAACCCTGCAATTATATATGGTACACACACACACACACACATTCACACACACACTCTCCCTCTCGCAGGCCCATATAATGATTGCAGGAGGCGCTGCTCTGTTATTTGTGAAAATGGAACGGCTGATGTGTGATTGTTGTCAGTCGCTGGTAAAAGCTGCCGGTCGCTCCTTAAGACGCATGTCATGCCGCTACGCCTTTTTCTCCGGCGCGCGCAAGTTCCACACTCAATCTGCGGCGATAATCGTGTTATTACATAGATTACCCTGAATGGGTAATCGAGGGGCGCTCTGTGCATCCCTGGCACGTTGGAGGCTGTGCGTTCTGAGGCGGATCCATACGTCTGGGGAAGTTGCCGGCGCTGTCCAAACAGTGGTTGATCTGGAGCGCGGACGCAGATGTTGCTTCTCTGCAGAGCGGCTGGATGTATCAGCCGGGGCCAGATGATGGCACTCTTCTCTCTGTACCAGGCTGCTGCTGCTGCTGCTGCCTGCATGATGCAGCTGGCCTCATTTTAATGATTTAAATCACTTGAGGTCCGCCGCCACACATTTTAGAAGCTTGACTGAATTTATCCTGGTTGATAGAGATCAGCGCCCTCAGCCCTGGATGTTGGTCGGACTACAGTAGAGGGAGAGACCTCTCCGACTGACACGATTGGATACAGCTCCCCGCTCTGATTCTACTTTTGATCCCGCCGACTCCGACTCTGGCCCCGGGGACAGATGAGTGGAATGGAGCGGTGGTGGATAGATAGAGCAGAATGCCACGCACTCCTCCTATCTCTCCCCGGTCGGGCCTTTTATACGGACGCGGGTCGAGAAGTGAGCACTGTTAATGTGTGGACTCTCACGAAATCTCACAGCAATCTCTGCCAACAAGAATCGGAACAGACAGCCGCAGCTTCCGGTTCAAGTTTTTAGCGCACTGATAAAACTATGAAATACAACTATAGAGGAAGTGACGGGACGGCCGCAGGTACGAGCAGGGGGTTAATTCTCACAAAGGCAGAAATAGCAGCGAAGCAGTCACGGCAAGAAAAGAGTTCAGGTAGGTAGAAACAAACACTGCACGGGTGTTGAGTGGCCCCTGCTCGGCAGCGGGGGCACAGCGAGGTGGAGGGGGAGGATGAGATGATACAAGAGTGACCTCTATAGCGCACCTACATAACGCTAACACGCTCGCACATAGGATCAGGCAGCCCACGTGCGGCGGCTCAGCCCGGCTCGGCGACCAACAGGTCAGCCCTGAAATATCGCTTTTTAGCGCCGCTCTCATTACTGTAAGCACACATAGGAGCAGATGTAAGCACACAGGGGTGTGAGTGCCCCCCCCCCCCCCCCCCCCCTGCCTCAGCCCCCCACCATACTGCACATGTGTGACCAGTCGCAGCGCCGCAGAGCCAATGATTTTTCCCAGAGGCCCCCCCTCCACGTGATTGGGCACGCTCAGTTAATTCCCTCTGTTGACCTGGAGCCTCGATGCACTATTGATCAGCGGGACGGGGCGATATGTGTGTGTGTGTGCATGTGTGTGTGTGTGTGTGTCTGTAATGATGCGTTGGCGAGCCACAGGGGGCACGGCGAGGCTAGCAGCGCGGTGACAGAGGGCACTGTGCTGCGCCAAGGTCACATGAAGGACGAGCGCTGCAGAATGAGAGCTGGGAGCCGGAGCGAGGGCCGCGCTGCGGAGGGAGAGCAGAAAATAGCTCAGCGGAGGGAGACGGAGCGCGCCCGGGACGAGGGGCTGAGGTTTCACTGTTCTCCGCCGAGCTCCTCGGTCACCTCTGCTTCACAGGTGGAGGCGGCGTGGCGAGCAACGGCGCTGTGGACGTTTTTCTTTTAGTTTTTTTTTGGGGGGGGGATGAGAGATGTGGGGCACGGTGTGATACGGTGACTCCCAACGCACAGCAAAACAGAGAGAGAGAGAGAGAGAGAGAGAGAGAGAGAGAGAGAGAGAAAGAGAGAGAGGGGGTTTATATAACAGGCTCGCAGTATTACGCCGTGTTACAGCCGGTTATTGCCGCATCATTGATCACTCGAGGCTACCGTTATTTGGAAAGCTGGAGCGCGTTGAATAATGTGTTTTATTTTAATTTACGTGCCAATAAAAATGCTACTAGCACCTTAAAACACATGCGCAATTACCTCTTAAGAATAGTCTAGCTACTACATATTTAATGGTATGCTAGTGTTTCGTTATGATAGTATTTTCGTACCTAACCTGCATTTTAATATGTAAATGTGGTATTTAATGCACCAAAACCCAGATTCCCAAAAATGAACACAGTTCATTTGCAACTGAACTGTGTTGAACTGCAGTGTTTTCACATCGTTTTATGCGGCTGATCTAGTAGCATCCATTCTACAATCATGTGCGTGATGAAACACTGCTAATGTTAAACTGTGTACTAGCGGCGCTCGTCACATTAAAGGTCGGATCATCCTTGAAAAGCAGGAAGTGAAATGCCTAAAAAGGGTACAGGGAGCCTGTGTGCTGCATTAAAGTTGTCTGATAATATAAATAGCTCTAATTATTGCTTTGTACCCAAAGGTCTCATGGGCATCTGCTGGTGCCTATCTCCAGCACACATAGGACGAAGGCAGGGAATACACTCGTCCAGGGCCCATCACAACACACACACACACACACACACACACACACACACACACACACACACACACCATTCATTCTCATACTCACACCTAGAGTCTCCAATCGAGCTGGACATGCGTGTTTGTGGATGGTGAAGGAAACATAGGCACTCTGTTCGACCGAGCCAGGTAATTTATCCCTGAAAGACAGAAAGTGAAATGCCTTACACAACAATTACAATTTTAAAAAACGAATTTCATTAATTGAATTCAACATTGGAAGAAAGATTTTGCACACATTGCTTCACTGTGCATGGTTTTCCCCTCCTCAACTTTCTCACTTTGCCTCTCTCCTTTATTGTTTCCAATCCCTCTTGTTCTACAGTGTCATCTATCATGGGAAATTTGACCCATATTGTGTAATTAAGCGATCAATAGCTCTGTAATAGCGAGGGATGTGTCCGGGACCAAACTCCAGCCACCATGACTGATTGAGACCTGTTGGCTCCTCTGTGGACAAAAAGTCCTGAGTGAAGGAAGCTGCTCGCCTGGGACTGCACCGAGGTCACACTTTTCAGAAAGTTGAGGAAAACAAGCAGTTATGTACAATGTGGAATATATATATATATTTTCAATATCACTATCTAAGTGACTTTTGCTATTGGGAAAAAAAAATACTGCTGTAAATGGAAACAGTTCAATCTATTCTAATTAAATAATTGTAGCAGACAAATCAAAACCTGGCGACTTTATATTGGATTGGACACTTTTACACACACGTATAGAAATGTAAAAGCTGAGGGGGTGGAGGTGGGGTACCGGTGCATGCGTCTATGTAAATTGAATTCAAAATGCAACCCACAAAAGCACTTTCATTTTTCAATTTCTCCAAAGGTAAACAGGTTCTGCTGGAATAATCCTCCCCTGGTGCCCGGACAGGTGTGTGGGTGTTGCGGCGTATACTGAACAAGGCTGTGACCGACACAAAGTGAAACTCCAAGGGAGCTGTTAAAAGCCAATTGTGCGCTAGTTGAAAATGCCAACAGCCATTTCATATCTCGCATCACAACAATTAAAACTGTCTGGGAGGTAAAACATAATGAATCAAAACCCGGACTCGCGGGTTCCCATAGAAACGTGTATAATTATGGTAATCAGACCACAGTGAACAATCTATTCCGTCCAAATTAAGTAACTATGCGCGGACCTAAACCTGGTCTGTCGAGAAAAACGCAGCTACACTGATGCTCCTGACATTAAAAAGAAAAAGAAAAAAAAAAACAACTTTTGGCTCCTTCAGGCGTAATGACATTTACTAGAATTCAAGTAGATCTAGTGATCCCTAAGTAGGAGGGAGAATACAGTCGATGGCATAATTATAGTAGACATTCTTCACCATTTACCTTAATATACCACGACTGGTGTCTGCTTTACGTTCCAGCTTCGACCTGATGACATTTTACATGAAATTTTCACATCTGTTTATGGAGAGCATTTTAGAGATACCTAGAGAAACCCTCTTGTCCAGTATATTCCAGCATGTTGCAACAGTACTGATGACCTGATGCAACTCTGGTATGTTTAAGTGCTACTCTGGATCTGAACCCCCTCTTTTTCACCCCCTCGCTAAGAGTCTGCCTTTGACCTAAACATGCATGTTTTGGGATCGTGCCCATGCAGACATGGGGAGAACATGCAGACTCCACGTAGAAAGGTCATCGGTCTGAGCAGGATGCAGACCGGGAACCTTCATGCTGCGAGGCAGCAGTAAGATACGCATTGGAATAGTATTAATGTCTTTGGGCTGCATTGTTTTAGAGGTAGTCTGTATATCCAAAGTGAAATAACACAACATTTACGTGGAAGAACGTCTGAGAAACAAGCAATCATTTGCATGCAAAGTGCACGCGGGGAACGTATAGTCACTGACATTTATCTTGTACCAAGCAACTTCTCCAAAGAGATTCAACACAAACGTTTAAGATAATCTTCTAAAATGCGATGCTTTGTTAAATATTGAACCGGCGCTTCTCGACTTTTTAGCTTGACATTTAAAAAAAAAAAAAAAAGATGCATGTGGCCCCCTAAATTTATCTTATATTTAAACAGAGAAAAAGATTATGGAGATTAAAGGAAGATTAAAGAAAAGTCTGAAAAATGTGGAAAAACAGTGTCCCCCCCCCCCCCCCCCCTCCACTTCCTATTAATCATCAGGCGACCATTACTATAGCAGCGCTATGGCAGTGAAGAGGCTCTGAGAAGCACTGATTTAATCCATCCTGGCTATTAAATCATCTCTATTTCCAGCCACAACAAGACTAAAATGATAATTATGCACGTGTGAGTAGTATGTGATATCAGTCTCACTCAGACGCCGTCCCGTTAAACTCACTGGGATCCTCGACTGTATACGAGCGGCCTCTGATCCTCAGATTTATGTCGCTACTCCGCGAGCCGAGCTTTCAAACAAAATGTCATGGGGGTCAACGCTGTAGCGTCAGGCAGAGAGGCGTCGGCTGTCACACCCTGACCCCGGTGGGGAGGAGGAGGGGACGGGGGGGGCGGGGTCACCGGGTTCCTGGTCTCATGGTCACAGAGGTCCGTGGAGAGTCCGCGGCGGACGTGAGCTACAACCGGCGGGTGACGGGAGGACTCGGCCTGGTGTGTAAAGATTAACCTGCGACTTAGCTTCCTGTCAGACGTCCCCACCGAGGCAACGTCTGAGAGTTACAGCGGAGGCTGTAATCGACACTGCGGGCTTTTGATCTACTGTGACACGAGCTGCTGGTATTACGCCTCTTTTCCGAATTTGTCGCACTCCTCTTCACTCTCGCTGCTAATAATATCGACCCCCCCTCCCCCTCCCTCCTCCCCCTCCCCCCACTCCTTCATCATATACACCCTCGATGTAAATTGTCTCGATAGATCGAGCCGATGACGATGAGGGAAATGTTAGCGCGGTAACAGTAAAGCCATCGATTCGTGAAGCAGATGGACAAAAAGCATTTATCATTTTGGAGTGGCCTCGATAATTAATTGATATTGATTGGAAGCGGGGGCCCCGAGACGAAGCAGGCTCCGTGCTCCGATGGGGCCGCAGAGAGAAACGGGCCGCTCCGACAATCATCCCGTTCGCCCGTCCTCAGAAGTGTCACACTCTTCACTCTTCACGCCATTCAAGAAGTAAAGGAGATAGATATGCAGATACCTTGTGTAATTGAGGGCTATTATCATAATGCACTCTACCTTGTGTATTATTCATATTCAAATAGACAGATTTGAGCTGGAAATATTGCACAACCCTCAGCCCTGATTGCAGATTGAGAGTCAGAGGATGGCGACCACTGATTTAAATTACACATGTGAAGAGGCAGGATGAGGGCTCGTCTTCTGTCTCCATCGAGAAGTTCATGCAATTTAAACATCAAATTATCAAGTTCAATATTTGATGTTTCCACTATTGCCGTTAAGAGGAGGGTATGAGATCCACTTGTGCTTCGTAATACAATCGAGATTCCAGCATGCGGGGTGGAAACTCCAGTGGATTATCGGTGAATGCTCGCCGCTAACAGGCGAGTCATTTCCATGATGAGACTTAGTAAGAACGGCCATTAGCTCCATTGAAGTCGAGAGAATAATGCAACTCTTGTGGTAAGGAGTCTTCCCTTTAACGCTGGAGATGTCGCGCCCCAACCAGCTGGTTCAGAGCCTCTTCGGCTGAGGCAGCGCCACGCTTTTTTAGCTTCAAACCAATCTCTCCCAATTCACCAAACACTTAGTCTTACAGAGGTGGCCGCCGGCGTGGATTAAAGAAGCTCTAACCTTTAATTTCTCCGCCGTCGACGCTTCCTTTCTGACACCCCTGAGCTCTCTGAGATCACTATATCATTTTGTTGACTCTCCAGAGCCAAAAGGTGTCTACATAGAGGAGACCTCGGCTTTGTGATCCGGGCACACCTCTTGGTTATATTTATTTCTCTGGGAAAATATCAAGAAGCTTGAACCCTGCTCTCGCTGACCCTCGGCGCGCTGCAATCACACTTGGCAAAGCAGCCTGTAATTACAGGCACCGTCTCCTATTCATCAGTGGACAGGATGAAAATGCCTGTGAGTGTGATGGACTTCTGCATCCGGGAAGATAGCGTGATTGCCCTGCAAGCAGCGGGGCTGATTTCTTTCCCAATTAAATGCAGATAAAAGGTCGGTCAAAGTAAAAGCATTTGTTGTTCTGGAATAGATTGAAAAATAAATGCAGTTGGCTGATGAATGATGATAATTATCATGTGAATTCATTGGTCTGAAATATTGAGAAATACACATACTCACCTTCAAACCATAAATTAAATAAGATAAATGCAGTTCCTGCTTCTGCATATTAGCACCAGACTAGCCAGATAAATTAATTCACCGCTAAAACTCACTTAATAACACAATTTAGCAGTTTGCTTTGTTTTTTTTGGCACAAAATGAGAAGTGCCGCATCATTATGGGGTTGTGTCAAATCACCTGACATCAACATTGAGGGAAACCTTTGATTCACTGAGCTTTCATAGAAGTAGAGCAAAGTAGATGTAGTCTGCTCATTTCAGAGTGTCAGAGGTGCTGGGAAGCTGTCCACCTCCTGCCTCCGATCCAAATGCTTTGTTAACCTGCGTGAACCTTCAGCTGAGATATCAGTTAAGCTAGCGGACAGATATCAATCGTCTCATTTGATCCGAGGAAAAGAGAATATAGATTTGTGCTCATTAAGCAGAATCTTTGAGACTCTTCCCTCCCAAGGCTCATCATTTTCGGTTCCAGGTTTGTTTTGGTCTCTGAGAAGGCCGTTCTGTCTCATCTCTGTTTCTCAAGATCAACCATCTTTCTCTCGCAGGTCCTTTCACATGCAGTCTGCTTTCTCAAAGGCTCAGTGTCACTGGATGAAATGTGCAGGAGTCTGCACAAAAAGGAAAGCTGTCCATGTTTCAGCGATTCTGTTTTGTAATTGTGTGAATACAGCTGCACATATTATTGGATGTAGACTTCATCGCTCCTTTAGATTCCAATCTATTTTGTGAACAAATTTCCTGGAGCTTCACGGAACAAAATGTGAGCGAGGTATTAAGCGTCATATTGTGATTGAAATGTCTCTCGGTCAAAGCCAGTGATACAAGAGGGAATAAAGCGCTGCCAAGCGTGACGTCCTCCGTTTTCAAGACCAGATTTCTGACTTATTTAAAAGGAGAATTAAGAGGTCTGAATAAATAGTGCGGCTCGAGAGTGATAATATCTTGGAGAGAAAGAGCTGCTCGCGCAGTTTACATGTACGAGCACTTTGGAGAATAAAGGATGGGCGCCGTGGACAGCTGAAATGTGGGCAGATGTCAATGGAGAAACTCATGTAAAATCCACTATATCAAAGAGAGCGAGGGAGCTCAAGATGGAGACAAAGGAGAGAAGGAGAGAGAATTAAAGAGTGATAAAGGAGGGATGAATGGAGAGAGAAAACATAAAGCAACGCCGAGATTTCGCCACATGCTGTTCCCTGATTTGCTGAAATTCATAATCCTCTCTCTTCTTTCCCACAAACCCAAGATCCTTTTTCCCAGCATCCATAATTCTGCACACTGAACCAATCCCCTTGTTCGCTGGGAAACTCCATTGTTTCTTATCGCCTGTGCGAGACGAGGCTGCACGGATGAGGCGTAGCTCCTTTTACACGGCAACCGATAAACACCTCAGCGTGCCCTCCTCGCCGTATTTCATCCCTCGCCGTTTGTCTTGCTTTGATTCGAGCCCCTGCAGTGACCGAAATACACCGGGCCGCTGTAACGCGGCGTAGCGGGCTCGTTCTCCGCAGCTAAAAATACACGTTACACTCATCGCGTGTTGTATTTTTAATGGCCCCGGCGCGCTCGTGCTGCAGAGTCTCTCCAGGCCAGATTCTTTCTTTTTCCCCCCCCTCTCTCCTCTCTCCTCTCCTCTGCGGCCCTTATCCCTCTCGCCTCGGGGCACTCGCGGGCCTGCCGAAAGAAATCACCCCCGCATCACTGGAGACATGCAGACCCTCCCCACCAGCACCAGCACCACCACCACCACCAGCACCACCTCTGCTGAAACGAACCGCACACCTTCCCGCTGTATTGTGAGCCCATCCGTCTCGCTTTCCAGGTGCACGGGGGCCGCTCCCCTCGTCCTCTCCGGCTCCCCTGTTTTAAAATGGAGGCTCGTGCTAAGTCGAGCATTGTGCTGAAACGCATAAAAGAGCTGGTTTTTGTTTCCAGCGAAAAAGCTGCAGGGTCACAGCAAAAAAAAACACCTCGCACGGGGCGAGCCGCTCGTTTCTTCACGCGGCTGATTTCGAGGGCCGAGAGGGATGAGGGAGTGATGCGGTCACAGACACGTACGAGTGGATTTTGTCCCCCAGTTGGTGTCCTGGGCAGAGCTCCTCCATTACACGAAGCTCCATGCAGCTGTTCCAAAATGGCTGCCTCTGTGTTTCCGTTCGTCTGGTGTCAGAGGACTGAGCAACGGGAGGAAATACGTGCTGCTGCGGATGCATACAGATTAGGATTAGAGCGCGAGCCGCAGCGTTGGGGCCTTTGTCATTAACAGGCAGTTTTTAATCAGGGTCTGTCCCAGGGCTCTGCTGCTCGCCTCGGGAGCCCTGCAATCCTACCGAGAGCGCGAGATGCAGAAATAGAGGGAGAGGAAGAGGCAAGAAGGAGACGAGTGAAAAAGAGGTGATACGAGGGAGGAGGAGGAGGAGGAGGAGGAGGAGGAGAGGATGAGGAAAAGGCAGAGGCAGAGGAAGAAAAAAAGAGAAAGAAGACCACATAGTATCACTGGGAATAGGGTGGGGGAGGTGGCTTGCAGTGCAAGAAGTGCTGCGTTTTTTGCATGTACGCGCTCTGTATATCCCGGAGTGGGCAAGATGGCTGCTGGATGCGCTGTGCTCTTCATTACACTCTATCCATGTGCTATTGATTTTGCTCCGACCCGGTGTCTGTGTATTATTTAAATGTTAAGATGTCTGTGTTGGTAATCGCCGGCTCCATTAAAAGGCGGGCAGCACGGCTGCAGCCACAGACCTGCAGAGAGAGACCCAGGCGAGCAGATGAATTATTAAGGAGAGGATGAGGTGGTGGGACATTTCCACCGTCGCCCTCGCGAATGTCATCCCACTCAGCCGGGAGACACACAGGCACAGGCTGGCTTGACAAAAATCGACAGTGACTTCCTCCTCCCCCACCCGGAACCGGTTTGATCCTGATTGCAGACACTGCAGCTGGCAATTTCCAGAATAATCTGCAGCTCCAGCCCTGCCTGCCCTGCCCCCCACAGATCTGCCAGCTCTTCCCACCCCCACTCTGCCTTGTGCCCCGGCATCCTCCACGGCCCTCCAGCAGCATCGATAATATGGACGGGGAGGAGAGGCCTTTGATTTGCTGAATCAGAGGATCCCATCTCACCACCACTGTGTGTGTGTGTGTGTGTGTGTGAGAACATGTAGAAGAGAGAGAGAGAGAGAGAGAGAGAGTGAGTGAGTTCATGCGCGTGCCTGAAGAGAAATCAAAAAGGGCTCCAACTTTTGTTTGCCACTGGACAGACAGCCTGTGATTGATAATAAAAGATCAATTAATCAACAAACGTGACGACGATCAGTGACACCGGATGCCATCGAGAACTTTAAAACTCTCCATTCGCGGCCCGCGGGCCGTATTTTAAGCGTCGGCGCCTCCTCTTTATGTGCTTATGTTTTAATGTTTATGAGTCGATCGCGCTGTCAGAAACGATTACGGCGTCCTCGCCGGCGCTTACTTGTTATTTTATGACGTTCGTCTGGAGTAACGGCAGCCGCGCTGATTGGGGTGTCACACACGGTCATGTGCGCGCGGAGGTTTGATGGAAACTGAATTACGAGGGGGTTTTTCATCACCTCTGATAAACCAAAAAAACGAAACCAAACAGGGAAACAACTTTGGGGCGTCGCTCGGACGGTGTCCTCCGTCAGTCGCCTCTCGTTACGACGCGTCGTTTTACAGTCCGCGCGGGGCAGGGGGATCGATCGCTGGACGGCGATAAAACTCGAGCTGTCTTTATAGATGAAGCTTTGCCACTCACTGCTGGTAAGTGGAAACCGAGGGAGCAAGGCTGTCCACCCACACGCAGGCTGCTTATTATAAAAATAACTGTCCTAGCAGAGGGCTTTTCCTCTCCTCAGTCAAGTGTATTAATACAGCGCTTCATCACAAAAGCATGACTTAAACACCAGCCAAGTTTCGTTGGATCTAACTAGACACTCGGCATTATGGCTCTCTCTCTCTCTCTCTCTCTATATATATATATATATACACCATCTTACCACCATACCATTGGTATAATACTGGTGTGGGCACAGCTCTGACACATGGACGGCCATTTTTAAATATGTGCGACTGCTGTCAAGCAGAACACGAGCATGAATTTAAGCCCCGAGAGCAGATGATGTGTAAATAATGAAAATGTGGCGCAGGGAACGCTGTTTAATGTTTGCCGTCTGATAAAGCGAGAGGCCGACGTGCGGGAAAAGTACGCCTAATCTGGTTATCATACGAGCGCAGATTAAATTCAACGGCCTGATTTGAAGTGAAACAGTTTTCGGGGGGTTTTTGAGTCCGTCCTCCGTCCGTCCGGCCACACTGCAAAAGCGCCCATTTATTTGTGCGGTTAATGACATTTTAATAATGGAGCGAGCGTATGGAACAATGTCCACGCTGCACGGCCAGAATTTATACGACGTCTTCATGACCGCCCCCCCTCTACCCCCCACCCCACCCCCGACACTCTGACAGGATGCATCAACGCTGGGGTGACTGCAACGAGTCACCATTTCCCCCAGAAATGGAGAGTAATTTTCTCTCTATTTGAGATACTAGGTCTGAGCACAGATAGACATAATAAGATGTAAATTGGCTGAGGGTTGATACAGGGGAGGGGTGCCTCACTTGGAGAAACATGAACAGCAATTAACCATGGGAGAGACGAGTGTGCATTGTCTCAGCGGACGTGGGCTCGAGCTGTTCCACCAACTACAACATTATCGACAAAATACAGCAGAAACAAAACATGACCGGGCCAAGGCCACCGCCCCTTCTCAGCTGCCATGGTGACTCTCACGTTTTTAATGAATTATTTGGCTTTTTATTACTCCATACAAGATGAATGTTGTTTAGTCAATATAGTACTTGGTATTCACAGTAGGACGGTTCACATCCTGGTCTGAACCACAGACTGCGTATAAAAGACGGAGGTAGTCTTCCGGTCTGAAAAGTGAAGACAATGTGGAAGTGACTTTACTGGCGATACCAGCAAGATCCGCTAGGGCTTTTCCAATACACACTCGGTCAAAATAACGTCATTTTCTCACAACTCACACAACTCATAACAGTTTCAACAGCTAAAGTTTCTCATGCGATCCAGTGGTCAATTTCAAGATAGTTCCATGATGTAAGATCTTTAAAAAATTGCATAATTACAGGCGTGTTTATTTGATTGACATATCTGACTGAGAGTGATTGACAGGTGAGCCTCACAGGCGCAAAAAGCGAGGTGAAAACACAAGTTACATTCACGGGACCCACAGGTTGTAATTGTTAGGTCAGTCAAGTTAAGTCAATTAGTCTGTTGGTACAGCCTGATAGCTATAATGGATGGTATGAACAAGTGGGCGTGTCGAGGATGCAGAAGGTCAAAAGTTAGCTCCGCCCCTCACTCCTCTCACCCAAATATGGCTTCTTCTGGCTCCAGAGATTCAAGATGGCGGCACCCTGTAAGCCAAACTCCTGGCACTCCTCACAAACCAACGGGGGACATGACAGAGGACAGAGGGTTAGGGCTAAGTCTGAACAAGAGCTTTATTATGTGGACATTGTGTGTTCAGGGGTTCAAAAACATGCATTTTTAGGTTGATTGGTAACTCAAATTGCCCCTAGGTCTCAGTGTGAGAGTGAATGGTGTGTGTGTGATCTGTCCAAGGTGTGTTTTTTTTTCTTTACCATACAGTATGTGTGAAGGGACAAGATCCAGCAGGCCAGCATGACATAGTTAAGCTACAGCACTGGTTATGACAATGGGTAGATGGATGGAGAACGGCTTCGATTTGACATCTATAAACATGTTCTGGGCTCTCAAATTCATCTGAATTCAGATGTGCTGTTTTGCTTGCATTAGCCGGAGTCTCACAGTATGTAGCTGTTATTTAAGACGGCTAAAATTACTGTTTGTCTCGCAGATGACGAGACGCGCAGTACTATAATGTCTGGCTTGCAGTCAGTGTACCCGCCTCAGAGATGACAAGTTTGAAGCATCACATTGTTTGAGACACTGAATGTAAAGGCCATGATGTCTGCAAATAGGCTGCAGACTCTTTTTATTTTGCAGTCTTTTGTGGGATCGGCTTATGGTGCTAATTGCCGAGGCCACAGAGGCAGAAAAGCAAGGCGGTTTGTGCACACGACGCGTGAATGTGTTAAGTGTTTGTATGTTGACTTTCTCTGCTCTTCCTCTGGTGGCAATTGACAGCAGGCCTGGTGGGGCCATTCTGGAGCTTTGTGGTGTGTCGCCGAGAGATTGGCTATTATCTCCCTAAGAGCACTGGTCCCTTAAAGGCTCTGACACAGAGATCTTTCATCCTCAACAGCACCACGAGCGGAAAGCATTGGTCTATGTTGGGGGCTAAAAAGAAAAGTGACAGTGATTAAAAACGCTGTTCATTTTATTTTCTCCTCTAATAGATTGAGTGAGGGAAGTTGGCTCTAACTTACGTAACGTCTCCCGAGGATTGGAGCTGCAGCGAAGCCATGTGAGTGGGGGAATTCAATGAGTGAGTCATGTCTGGAGTGCAGTGTCTCTTTAATCCTGAAGGCTGAGAGCAAAGGCACAGCAGGACCACCGTGCCAGTCAATAAAACACTAACACCTTCCTGGATGGCAAGAGATGAGGGTCAAATAAAACACGCACAGCCCAAAATACACTCGTGTATTTCATTTGGTTTCATTGTGTTTTTTTCTAATTCTGAAATCTGGGATCCTGGGAAATTCAAGAGACTCTCAAAGAAAACATCTGTGAAATAGACACACTGGATCACATAACATGAGCATTTGGAGCCCAATGCCTGGAATATGGTGCATGATAAGTCATACAAACGAAATGTCAGTATTGCACATCTGTGCGGTGGATAAAAGAGCAGAAGTACAGCCAGACTGGAATGACATGTTGTCCAACCTCAGAGAGGAAAAGCGTTTATAGTTGCTCTGAAAGGCCACATTGGAAGGCAGCGTGAAAAAGTGGATGTCATCGAGGTGGCAGCGCTTCAGCATTGTTTAAAAATGAAGATAATGACGCACACTCAGACAGTCTGCCCTGAGAGGCATCCGTGGTGTTTGTACACACCATAAAAGTCAGAGGAATGGCTGTGCCAAAACAATGACAAAAATGCTGGGGAGATAAGTTCAGAGCCTGTCAACTGTCTCGGCCATCCAGTCGCTCTCTCAAACTCTCAAACATCTGACCCAAACTGTCTCCCAGTGGCATCGGTGGAGCTGGTTTCTGAGGGCGTCCACATTTCTGACTGGGTCGGACGTCTGTTGGCGCCGACAGAGGTTTCAGTGGGATCGTGCTTATGAACATGGAATCAGATATCAATTCCACCATTACACAGTTATATAGAAGAAAACACATGTTCAGGTAATGAGACAAACACATATGAGGGTCAGCTATGTGCTATGGTAGTGGCAGTGGAAGCAATCATGAATGAATGTGAATGAATTATGTGAAGTGTCCATCTGAAATGAATAGACATAAAAAAATCTCACAAATCCAGAGCACCACTATGCTTTTGCATTGTGGGCCAGTGGAGCCCTATAGGGTTGCTGCTTTGCAGAGTAATTAAAGCGAATCCTGCATCCGTTGCAGTCGTGTTGTCAGCGAGTAAAACCCGATGCTAATGCTGCTAATTCCTCTTGCGCCCGGTATTAATTCCAGCTTTAGCGTTGAGGTTTTGATCCTTGAAACCGGACTGAGAAAGAAACATAAACGGGTTCACAGAGAAGCCTCAGAGACGCTCAGGTTCAAGCTACGGCAGCAACGAAAAAAAAAGAAGACGAAGAAGAAGAAAAAAACATCTCCAACATTATTCACAGCCTCCTCTTGTGTCCCGATCAAGGTTCTTTGATTTGATCTCGATTTCAGAGTCTGGATTGTTTTTCCACAGCGCGCCTGTGTTTCAGATACACGGAAATATTGACATGGAGGGGAAAACAAGGATAAGCAACGGCATCAAAAAGGCAGTGGACTTTGAGCTTTCTTCGGGCCGGAGATTTATTTTATTCATATCATGCACAGAACACTCTCTACCTGTCCAAAGTTCAAGTTCAGTTGTTTGATGTCGGCTGCTTCTGTGTCCCTGGTGTGTGTGTGTATGTGAGGTAGAGGAGACGGCATGTGTGTGTGCGTGTGTGTGTGTGTGTGAGTGAGTGTGTGCCTGTGGCTGTGTCTCTGATGTGACACTATGTGTGTACACTAGCTATGTAATTTAGTCCTTGTAAATTTATAATTTGGTTAGCCCAACTGCTCTCAGAGTCTGTTGGAGTGCTGCCAACCTCATGCCGAGTGTGTGTGTGTGTGTGCGTGCATGTGTGTGTGTGCGTGTGTGTGAGTGAGTGTGTGAGTTACTACCGCGCCGAGCCTCTAAAACTCACTCCTAGCCCGCTCTTCCTCACCCCTCCTGGCTTCTCACATCGATACGCTGCAACCTTCCAGCCGCCCAAGGTTGCAGCCGGGCCGTCCTCCATGACGGCCCGGCTGCAGCTTCCTGCAACAGTGACAGCACAGTGTCTGCTGCATGTGTGTGCGTGTGTGTGTGCGTATGTGTGCGTGTGTCCATAAACCCGCCATCTGTGTCTGCGGGCTCTGGCGGTAATGTGATTGCGGCTCTCCGGGTATGTGCGCGGAGCTGCGGCGGGTTGCGGTAACCTAGATGGATGGCGTGCGGCTCGCAGCGGCGAGGCCGAGGTAATCAGCTGGAGTGCTGGCACGGGCCGCGCAGCACCTGCTGCTGGGGGGAGTCGCCGCCGCTAATTGCGGGAGAGTGATGGGGGCCCGGCCGGCGCAGACGCCACCGACGGTTTCGGCCCCTAATGCAATTAGCCGCCATGTTCTCCTCCCAGCGAAATTGCATTACGGGGGTTTTTTACATTTAATTTCGCCCGCGCAAAATGAAACGGTATCAGGGACGGGAGATAATGAGAGCAAACTGATATTGAAATCTGCGCCGCGTTTGGGAGGCTATTAATGAGGCAATGACACACTGTGGCTGACAACACGGTATACGGCGGTAAAACTGTTTAACAGTGTCATTAAGATCTTGTTGTGTGTTATTGCTCCAAGCCGACAAGCTGGCAGTGAAAGCTCATATTCCCTGCCCTCCTCTGCACTTCCTCCGCCTCGCTCTGCTTCTCCTCCCCCCGATATTGATTGAGTATTGAACACAAACTGGTATTCTTTTCTACATTTTATTGACAGCCGAACCCATCTGTTGGAGTGCATGTTTATGAGGGGTATCTATTGATCCTCCTAAAAGGCCCCTTCCTCTTGTCTTACCAAACGTACGTCCCATCGACGAAAGCTGCATGTGCAATAAATGTTGCTATTTCTATTATAAATATTCATCTTTTTTTTTCTTTGCACAACGTGGACCGGCTCATATTTAACCGAGTATCAAAGAGAATTTTGCGGTCTGCTGCTGCGTGGTTGTGGAGGTGATAGCAGGGTCTCGGCCCTATTAGAGCGCGTTTCTTCCAGGCTCCATTCATCTGGCTGAGCTGAGGCAAAAAAGCTGCTGCTGCTGCTACTGCTGCTACTGCTGCAGAGTGACTTTGCTCCTCTCCCATGCTTTGATTCATTATTCAGCACCCAAGAAGTCGTCCTGCAATCCCACAGCAGCACAGAGAAACACGCAGATAGACATGCACTGAAGACAGATGCGCACACAGTCAGAGCAGAGAGAGAGAGAGACAGAGACAGAGAGAGAGAGAGAGAGAGAGAGAGAGAAAGCACAGCCCAGTGTGAAAACCTTCCATTTGTTAAATGTTGAACATCACAGAAAATATAACTGAGCAAGCTAGCGATGATTCCTCCTCTCCTCTGGACACACACTTAAAAGGCATAATCTCAGAGGGACACACACACACACACACACACACACACACACACACACACACACTGCCCCCTTCTGCCGGCACCACTGGCCTGCACGCTGTATGGAAATGTTTCCCCTAATGACTCCGTAATGACAGCGACTTATGTCCTTACCATAGTTGATTTGTTTCCTGGGTTTTAAGAGTAGATTATTTCCATGGTACAGACTTAGCGTAAGCCGTTCAGAAACCACAAGCACTGCACTTCAGCCCCGGTTTGGGATTTTAGCCAGGTCTAATCAGATTAAAGCAGTGTGTCCCCCCCCTCACCCCCCTCCCTTCTTCTCCTTTTTGAAACAACATGCCACACTGCTCCCTCCGTCCTGCTACATGAGCCCGAAGAAGCGGGGCCAAAAACAAATTGCTTTTAGCGGAGGTTGACAAGTAGTTGTGTCGAGAAAATAAAAGGTTGTTTGGAGCAGATTAATTCTCCTTCACGGGAGAGGCCGGCTGCACGGCTGCCTCGCTGACGGGGAGAAGATCGCTTCCGTGGGATATTCTGAGACAGGAGCGGCTCATTGTTAGAGACTTAGCCGGACCAGGAGATACTTTGTGAAAGGAGATAAAAAGCTGAATAAACTCGCCAGATCCATATCTATTATGGAGTGACGGCATGTTGCTCTGGTTAATTCAGGCTCGAGATGGTATTATCCTCATCCTAAAAAAAGACAACCGTGTTAAATAAAGTAGCCCAGTTTAGATCCAAACTCATCTCCAACCTGCTCCTCCGGCGAACACACACACACACACACACACACACACACACACAGGTTCCAACTAATAACCACGCTTGATGTTCCCATCCCCGCTCGTACCGGCGCCTTGTTCTGAAAACCCTGTTGAGCAAATATAATTTCAGAGACATTCTGTTCTCATTAGTTTCACAGTCATATTACAAATAGAGGAGAAACAGCTGTGGAAATATATTTCTAGTGGAAAATAATCACACCTCGCACCTCTGGACCTGAGTGGATTTGTTCTTGCCCGTGGTTTATGGGAGAGGAGTCCTGACTTCTAACCTGTGAAGGGTGCTCGCTGGCCTGACCTGGATCCTTCAGCATGAATTAAGTGAACAATGGAAGAGCCGGCTGAATGATGGCTCCACGCGCCTTTGTGCCTCTGTTACAAAACCACTCCTAAAAGGGCGGCCTAGATGACACACTCTCTAGAAATCGATCACATTTACTCAGCCCCCGGGCCTTCCAAAAGCTGGATTTAGAGAGACAAAAAAAAAAAAAAGCTAAAATGGCAAAAAGGAGAATGAAATGAAATCCCCTTTGCATTTAAAAACAGAATGGAACAAAAGTGAATAAGGGCGGGCGAGGAGAAATGCCTGGGCCCAGGTCTACTTTGCAGACTCCGACGCGCACTCATGCGTCAAATTTCATCAGCAGTAGCCCTATTGATTTTTAACCATGGAAATATAAGACCAGGGAAGTCGGGCACAGAGATATCCATGGATGTTTGGGTTGGTTATCTGCACCTCGCCCTCCTCTCTGCCTCCTCCTCGAGAGCGTGAGCAAACCAATGCTCTCTCAATTGTCTGACAGTGCCGGGCTAACACGCAGGCTGAGCTTTACAGACATGACACCAGATTGAAAAGACAGACCCTGAATCCAAGCGCCTGGGAAAATTCAATATGTCTATTGTATCCACTGATTCCACGACAATCAGGAGGTGAAGCTCGCCTGTTTGTTTTTTTTTTACGGCGACGGTTTTGAAGAAGTTTTTCATGTGAAACGTGATTTCGGAAACACAAAATAAACACGCACACATAGGAGCACCCCCCTCCCCTCCCTCCCCCTCCAAGCCCCCCGGAGCAGCCCCGCTCACACCTGTCAGCAGCTGCCTGAACCAGAGGTGCGCTCTCTCAGCTCCGCTGTGCACACAAATCTGACAGCGTGCTCAGGGCGCTCAAAAGCTTCAAGGCCCAATCTCTGTGACAGACCCATCTCCCGCTAATGGGTCACACAGCCATTAAAGTGCAGGAGGAGGAGAGGTGGTGGTGGTGGTGGTGGCGGGTGGCGGGTGGGGGGGTTGAGACGGTGGCGGATCACTCACTCTGCAGGTTGGATTGTTTCGCTGTTTTGGCTTTCTTACCGTCTCCGAGCCTCTGCGGCGTGCACGCTGAGAGCCGGAGGCGGCGCGGTCTGTCCGCCATGCCACTAAAGAGGACAGAGGAGCGGGACGGAGCTCTTTAGTCTCCCAACACAAAGCGCGAGTCACTCGCTCTGAAAGGGCCCGGGCACGCACACAAGCCTGGTTCCCCCGTCTGGCCCTGCGAGCTTTTCAGAAGCCGGGATTAAAGAGTGGAGTGTAACCGCCGCAGGACCGCCACGCTTTAATGGCCAAGCCGCCTGCTTGTTTCTGAACGCCGCCTCTGAAGAAATTAAACCGCGTGACCTCGGCGGAGGGTCCGCCAGGTTGGGTTCGTACGGGGTCAAGGTCGAGCAAGGGCGTCCACTCTTCCAGACGCAACCACACCCGTCCATCTGCTGCAGGTCAGACCTCGCTTACCATCACAAACACGCCGGAGATGACACGTGTGAGCAATTGGCCTCCCCCTTGCACAAATAAAGGCGAGTCATCTCGTACGGGCGCCCTATCGGACCTCCACGCGTCGGGGTTATCTGTATGACAAAGCAACTTTCCCGGCCATGCATTTTCATGAGTCGACCTGGAGAGGTGCATGAAAGAGCGGGGTAGCGGTTGGTGACCCCGGGGTCAGGGGGTAGAGGGCTCCAGCTGGTCACGCCACCTCCTCATTGACTGATTCCACATCCACCCCATTGTGTTTGGCGCGTGTCCATTGTTCCGCAGCAGCATTAAAATGCATAGATTCCTGTCAGCCATTTCACTGCTAGTTGACCCTATTAGCTGAGGTGGATACATAAAACATGAAGTTTAGGATCATTAGATATATGCAGTTCACTTAAAGGCACGACGGTCGATGCGAAGCCTCGGCTGGGGGTTGGGGTGCGTGTGTGTGTGTGTGTGTGGGGGGGGGGGACGCACCGTATTCACAACGCAATCAAGGAAAAATACGTTCTAGTCTCACGCCGAGCGATGGCGAGTGCTCGGTGTGGGTTAGAGGAGAAATATTCAAACAATAAACCGAGGTTTATAAACGCCTCTGGAAATTCCTGGTGCTCTATGGAATCTCCAGGCAGCCTATTGTAGGTACTTGCCACCCTGCCCCCACTCTCCTCTCCATTTTTCTTCTCTGCACGCTTCCTCGCCAAGCGCACACAGACGTGCTGCGGCGAGCGGGAGGAAGAAGAGGAGGAGGGGGTGGGTGGCGGTGGTAGAGAGAGGAGGAGAGGAGAGGAGAGGAGAGGAGGAGAGGAGAGGTGCTGATACTCAGTAATTGAGGGGCAACCCTGTCAGAGTTGACCTGCAGGAGACCAGGGATAAAGTGTATTCCATTTTCTCGGCGCTATCCTGGGACTGACAGCCCGTAGAGTCCCGGGGTCTGACAGACCTAACTGAGAGCTGTCACCCTCTCTGCCCACCGCTCTCATAGCACATAACATCCATTTCTAGCTTTGTGATCCCAGTCGACTGCACGTACACACACACACACACACACACACAGGTCTTGCACTTCCCCACAACACTCCCCCCCCAATACAGTATTTCAATTCCCTAACTGAAAACATGGACACACACGTTTTTACTGTTGGGGATATTTGATAAAAGATTCGCCCGACAAGATGGAAGGGGGCACGGCATGGGCGCCCTGTGTGCTACGCCCGAATCCAGCTCCATCTACTGCTGCTCCAACGGCAACAAAACATCAATCTAAAACATCTATTATCTAAACGGGGCACTGGCAGGTTTTTACAGAAACGCGCTGAAACGACGGAGTCGCTCTAATGCATCTCTAGCAGAAACAAAGTACCGGCGCTCATCACCCAAAAACTGGGGCTGATGCAGCGGCGGATAAAGGGAGTATATTTAGACCCCCAGTCCCTGCCCTTTGTGTCTTCCTGATTTGTTCTAATGTGGGTGCCTAATCCAGCAAAAGCAGATTATACATGTATTAAATTCCTTAAAATTGCAGTATTTTTTAATACCACATTTGCAGTGGAAATGCAATGGAAGCTGCTTACAAAACATAAACCTCCCCCCCGAAAAAAAACTGTGTCTCGGCCGCAATAAAGGGGGTTGGTACGATGGCACGTAGATGAT
Organism: Karalla daura; assembly: GCA_029224185.1. Lineage (NCBI taxonomy): Eukaryota > Metazoa > Chordata > Actinopteri > Chaetodontiformes > Leiognathidae > Karalla > Karalla daura. The sequence continues at coordinate 9,263,691 of CM055208.1, forward strand.
GTTTTTCCTGCTAGAGAACAGTCGCGCTGTTGATGCTTCTTTATGAGACGGGAAGGAGGAAACGCTCCGCGGGATAAAGTTAGAGACTGCTGACGTGGACCCTAAGCGTTCGTGTGCGATTGATTGTGCACTGTGACCCAAATAGTTGCACTGAAAAACAAAAAGGTTTTCCAACTTTGCTTATGTTACTTTGCCAAATCAATATAATATCACTTTGCCACTTTTGCCACTTAAGGGTTTTTATGAGACTCTCCGTCTCATAAAGCCCCTCCAGTGGCTTATCTCCAAACGAGAACATGGAAGTGGGCAGAAAGAACAATTCAGCTGACTCTCTGCCTTACAGGCTTCCTGCACGTAGTCTAAATCACTTTTTGCATTAATGGCTCTTCAAGAAAGAAGACTCACAATGACCTACTAAATCAGCCATGTAAAAGATGGAAAATTGCAAATAATTTAAATGGCATTTACATGACTTGCTGATGATTTTATATTTCCAGCGAGAGGAAGAGACAGAGAGGGGGAGGAAGGGAGGAAGGGAGGGAGGGGGTTATAGACACAACCTAGCAGAAATTAATACACATTCAAAACAAAAGCCTAGCTTTAATACGCCAGCGCATCCAGTGTCCGTGCCTGTGAACACCTGACCCAGCCGGTGTCCCCTCAATGTCAACATGGCCGCCCCCCACAAGCTGCAGCCCGGCCACCATAATGACACAATGTACCCATCTGCCCTTCAAACCAGCCCAGCAGCGTGAGGCCAACCTGTGTGTGTGTGTGTGTGTGCGTGCCTGTGTGCCTGCGCGCATGCATGTGTGTGTGTGCGTGTGTGTGTGTGTCCCATCTGCCCTTTCAGCCAGGCGAGCAGCATGAAGCTGACCTCTGACCCTTAGGATTATGGCTCCACCATGTGCCAGTGAGCAGGGTGATGAGATTGACCTATGTGGGCCACCACTGCTGTGTGTGCATGTGTGTATACAGTATAAATAACATTATATGTTTGCATGTGAGTGTGTGTATAAGTATATATGTCTAAGGCATTTACATATTCTGCTAGGTCACTCAATTTAAGTGACAGCCTAAAATTGTCATGCAGTTAGTGGACATGACACTGGTGATCACTATTCATAAGTTTCGCCTTCTTGTTATATCGTAATTCACTACAAGCAAAGAAACTTTTACTGGGAACGGTCGATCACAACAGTCAATAACCCCGAAGGTTAAGGTGCTATTATGAGCAAAGTTGAAATAGAAAATCCATTCATGTAATCGGCTGTTTTCAACAGTCTGACTGTGCTCATCTATTCATAATGTATTGGAACATAGTGACTCGTATTTTGTATTCTAATTACTCGTCTTTGTGTGTTAAATGTGTTTTGTAGTGTGTAGTGGGACACATTTTTATAAGTGACCCTACGCTAAATCTAATAATACTAACCCAGAGGGCCAACACATTGTTCTGTGTTGTTATTAAACATGTGAAATGGGTAAATCTCTTCATATTATGAAGACAATGTAACTGTACTCTATTAATTAGAATTTAACTGGAATAGTTGCCCATGTTTTTAATATGTAACATTACATATATTACCAAACACTGTGTGTGTGTATATATAGATATATAAATCAGCATATTATGTACACACACACACACACACACACACACACACACACACACACACACACACACACACACACACTTCCTGCTCGAACACACACATGAAGTGCTGCTTCACTGCTTACACTGGATCCATAAATCAATGTCTCTCTGTTCTAATGAGTATGTTGTTAAATTTGTTTGTATGAAGAGTGAAAAGCTCTCAGTCTCTCACTTTACATTGCATGTTCATCAGCACATACGTGTGTGTGTGTGTGCGCCCGTGCGTGCGTGCGTGTGTGCGTGCGCGCCTGTCGATACGTTAATACAAGCACCTCTCCAGTGAGTGATCTAATGCGGGTCTGAGGACAGCCAGCCATCCTGAGCTCTGACACAACCAATCATGGCAAAGCCAGCGTGATCGCCTTGGCAACCCCTGTCACCACATAGTTTATCCGGAGCGCCGTCCAATCAGGCGCCACCACGGCCTCTCCAGGCCCCTCCCACAGGGGGGGTGGGGGGGGCAGGGGGGTAGGGTGGGGAGGAGGCGCCAGCCGTTGGTGCAGAGCCTGCTGCATGAGCGGATGCTCTAATCTGGATCCAGTGAGGAGAGGATCACTAATCCCAGATTATGGCTCTCTGGGATTAAGACATGCTGATGCACAGGTTTGCGCTCACCTCCAATCCCCGTACCTCTCAATCTGGCTCCCTGCTCTGAACTTCAAACCTCGCCCAGAGAAGTCTATTAGCGGTCGAGGCGTTGGCAGCGGCCTCGGCGCCCCGGAATGAGACGTCTTGTTAGAGGCGTTGGCGTGTTGCTCTACACCTGCTGCCCCGCCGTCTGACGTTACAGTACAAGTGCACAGAGAGATGAGAGCGCGGATACGGAGAGCCCGGGATGGCGGAAATGAAAGTTTCTCTCCCCTCCGTCGCTGCTATATGACTGAGCACGAGTGACGGGGACGTTGGGGAGAGAGGTAAACAAAGCAGAGCAGACAGTCCACCTCGATGGGGAAAGCAAATCCACAACGCTGATATGTCACACGGAATAAAAGCCCGGGCAGCACAGGAAACAGCTCGACCGAGACCAACGCCAAACTTCACGAAAACGTTCCTCTGCCACTCATAAGATATTCAATCTCCGATGACAGGCCTTTCTCCAAAGTGTTTCTTGTTTTTTTTTCTCCTTACTATACCAGACAAGAACCAGAAACTTTTCTTTTTTTTTCCCCTCTCTCCAGCCCCAATTCCCTCAGCAAGCAGAGTGACAGTTATCAGGATTTAAGCCCTCGCGCTACATGAGTTTATCATGAGGCCAAATTATTTCCGCACGCGGAGGAATATCAGAAGAGGGGAGCGAGGAGGGGAGAAGAAATATGGTGGCAGGGGGGTAGAAATAACCGCTCAAATATTGTTCATTACAATAATTCATACATCACAGGGTGACGTGTAAATTAGAACCTCGGAGTCAACACGAGCACAAATAATTAAATTGAAATATTAATGATGAAATGTCCACACAAGTGCACAGCTCATGATCAATTTGGGGTTAATGAGTCGTTTATCTCCGTCCAATCCCGGCTCTTCCTCCGTTACACCGCTGTGGAAAATGTGCAAATGATGCCTTAAACAAAATCAATTTATTCTGCACAGTGTGTGTGTGTGTGTGTGTTTGTGTGTGTTTGTTTATTTATTTATTTATTTTCCCCCCAGAGCCACAGCCAAGTGCCGGGGCAGGTACGGAGTCCTGCAAGGTGCCAAAACACTGTCAAAATACACACATTGATGGGCGGCCATGTGCCAGGCAGGGATGAGAGTCCGCAGGTTGTCAATCCCAGCTGAAAAATAAATAAATAAAACGACACGAGACAGGAGGATTTCACCGAATGGCTCCCCGGCTCTGTCTGACGTCGTGTTATCAGTGAAATTGCCCGGTGGAAGACCTGCAGACGCTCTCTCCTTCTCTTTTCTGACTTTTTTTTTCTTTCTTTTTTCTGGTCGGCCTGGCCGGCTTGGGCCGGAAACATTAGCCGGTCTCCGTGCTGACTCAGTTGCCCCGGGGGCGACTCGTGTTGTTGTTTGTGACACGGCGCCCGTGTGCGTCCCCCGGACAGCGGCCGCATCCCCTCCGTCCTCCTCTCTTTTACTCGTTAGAGCGCCGTCCTTCTATTCTGAAGCTGATTAGTCCTGACCTGGCCAACCTAGTGCTGCTATATCCAATCAGCCTAATCACTCAAACTCTTGCCTTCCCCCATCTTCTTTACGCTAATGGGCTTTCCCTGCTCTGGTGACTTAGCACTTAAGAAGTGGGTGGGGGTGAGGTGGAGGGCTGGGTGGGAAGGTGGGAGGGGGAGGGGGAGGAGGGGGTCACTACTTCAGGAAAAAAAACACTGTTAAAACTTCTTAACGGACCCGCCGCTGTCCTTCAGCTCAGCCTGCATGGGTATTTATGGAGGAATAACCAACGCCATCCATACTTACCCTTATTTACTCATAAGAGCGGTGGATAACCCAGTTGCCAGTGTGCCTTTGTATGAATTTGCATCACCTCCCAAAGGGCAAGCAAATTAATGAATATTCACACTTAATCTATAGCCCACGGCTGCCATGCATAATGCATGAGTTGTTGCTGCTTTTGTGGCGGGCGGCGCGTGTGTGCGCGTCTCAGTTTTGTCAACGCGAATCATAATTTCATTCTCCCTTCACTTCATTTCCCGCCACGCGCAACAGCCGAGGCTACGCTCGTTAAAGAGGCGCGTGGACGGACCGCCGCGTGGAGCAACCCTCCCCCTCCCCCTCCCCTGGTCTGACTAAACGTCTTCAGCGCCCCACAGTTTGTGTTTTTCTTTTAATCTGGACGTCTAACATGGAGCCCTTAGACGAGTCCTCGTCTCCAAACCGCGGTCCCTAATCTGGAACTGTGCCTCCGGTCCTCGCTGGGTTTCCTTGTCAGCCGGGACTCGGGCTGTCACTAAGCCGCACAAGCCTCCGAGCCACAGCGGTAAAGACATCAGCCAGACAGGTGCCATCTTGAATCACGGCAGCTGGGCGACGTTGCTAAACTGAACTCGGGACTCCCGATACGCTACGTCCGCACGGCCGTACGCACAAAACGACGCGGCACCTGATCAGTCTGAGTCCCTGATAACTCGAGGGGGAAAAAATCAGAGCGGGGAAACGTATAGCGCTCACACTCCATTGTCCAAGCCGGCGTCTAAAAGGTTTCTGTATGAAGGGAGGGAGCGGCTGAGGTGACAGTTTAAAAGCCTTGCTTGACACTCAGCGAAATGGTTCTACCTTCTTCCACACAATTGCACCGGCAAGTCAAATTGCATTAGTGATGCACAATGTTTTCACGGGGAGGAAAAAAAAATGGATGGATGGATGGATGGATGGGTGGATGGGGGGGGGGGAGGAAAATCACAATAGAGCTGAAGTGTGGCGCATTGTTGGGTGTTTGGAGGGCGTTGCGACTGTTACGCAGAAATACGGCAGGACTTTGACATAATCTTTCAAAACAGAATAAAATCGACGCCACAGCTGCCGGCGAAAAGTCTGGCTTGAGACGTCGCGCAGGGGGAGCGGGAAAAGAAAAAAAAAAAATCATTAATCAACCAATTAAATATAATTATGCAGAAAAGCACAGCCTGATCATTTTAGAGCCTTTTCCTCGCGTTTCTGGTGTAATCAAAACGTTCTTTCAACAATCGCTCAGATTTAATCTCCTTTGAAAAACTCACACCGACTATCGACTTTAAGAGCCTCCTCTTTGTTGCGGAAATCATTTTCTGGCTGTCAAACAGTTTCGAAAAGAAAAAAAAAAGGGAGGAAGAAGAAAAAAACAACACGCATGCACGTTAACATCCGGGGCGAAGGCGAAATAATTGCACTAGTTTTTTTTGGTCAGACATGAATATTCAAAATCCCCGATTTTTGCTGTGAGAAAATAATTAGGAGTTTATTAGCATTTGTTTATTTGTCCATGCATAAAACCTCTTAATGAGAATGTATTAACAAGCTCTCGACTCTGGGGAGGTAAAGCCTTGGCGTTGAGGATGCACTCCATCTTTGGAAAATGGTACAAGGGGTGTGAGGGGGGGGGGGGGGGGGGGGGGGGGGAGGAAAAAACGTAAAAATGTATTATGCCATGAACGGCTAAATTAACCGCACACGTCTAACGCGGTATGACACGTCCTCAGCAGACCTGGCCGGGGCTCGCTCTCCATGCATTGAAACGTAAAGGGGAGGAAAATACCAACTCAGAGTAATTATAACACATACAGTGACTTGACATTTAGGGCGCAGTGTAGAGAGGGGAGATAGTTGGCCTTATCAGAAGCTATAATGAAAGGTCAATGGCCTCCTCAGTGTTTACCTCCAATCATGTGGTCTGAAGGAGCTTCTCCAGTCTCTATTGAAAGGACGACGTCCCCGGCTGCCAGATAAGGCGGCGGCGGCGTCTGCCGCAGGTGAGACAAGCGAAGACGGACACTTTATTTTTACCCTGAATCGAGTTTCGAGGCCGCGGCTACTAGAAAAGAAAAAGGAAAAAAAAGCAAAAAGATGGCGCTAACCCACAGTGATAATTAGCACTCAGCAATGCAAACATAGGCAGCTGCTGTAGGTACTGAAGGGGTGTTACACCTGTTTTTTTCCCCCTATTCTGCTGCTGCACATGATGTGAAAACTGAGTGAAATCTCTCTCTCTCTCTCTCTCTCTCTCTCTCTCTTTCTCTCTCTCTCTCTCTCGCTCTGTGTCTTTTTAGTTGGGTCTCAGTCAGTGGAAGGAAAAAGCTGCATTGATAAATAGGTCAGAGAGCTTTTCCACCCCCCAATGGTTTCAGGCCCAGCTTGGCAAATTGAACATAATTAAGGCCCAAGGCAAAGGTTGCACTTTCCTTGAAATAGCGCGAGGAGTGGTGCAGGAGGTAGCTGGCTACAGGAGGAAACACGCCGCCATGCATGTTCAGTACGGCATGCCTGAGCACAGAGGATCCACGCAGAGCCGCAGCCGTGAGAGGAGGAGGGGGTGGAGGAGGAGGAGGAGGAGGAGGAGGAGGAGGAGGGGGTCAGTTAGAGAGAGAGAGAGAGAGGCAGCCATTACAGAGGCAGGAAAACTCTCTGTACACGTCTCTCTCCATCACACACACACACACACACACACAGTCCTGCGCTCTGCTTTCTAGTTGCCGCTCGCTGATTTCATCCTGCACTATTGGTATTGTTATCATGACCTTCCTCTTCCAACCTGTCACACACACGCACGTGTAGGGAATCCGCTCATTTGCTTTCATGTCGTGACGAGCAGATCGATATCGGCCCCGGGTCTCTGCGGTGAATGTGAATCCAGTGGAGGCAAACTCACACAACGAATGTGATAAAATCAGTAGAAATGGGGGAAGTCTGAGGATGACGAGATGTGTTTTTACAGGTTTGTTGCAGGTCTTATGAACGTCTCTCACACTGGTTCTTATATGGTACCTTTCTAGTCCTCATGACCACTCAAACACCAGTCACATTCACCCATTCATACCCCGGTGGCAGAGCCCACTCTACCCAGTTGTTTGGGGCTGGAGAAGTGCTGGGATCGAACCACCAACCCGTCCAATCCATGGACCACTGTGCTGCCCCCAGTCTGATCCTCCTTACACTGCCCTGTAACACACACCAATAGGCCCTGTGGGAAGCTTTCAGAAATATAAAAACTCTGCATCTTCTCAGACATTTCTTCCAGGGAGCAACAATGATTCGACGGAACGAGAGCGGGAGATTTTCTCGTTACGATACCGCCATCGGTCACAGGGGCAAAGACTGACAAACATCCCACTCTGTGAATCCTCCCACAGCTGTGCCGCTCCTCGGCTTGGCTTCGGTGACTTCCTGGCTTCTCTGCTGGTTGCCTGACAACCTCATGGCGATGGCAAAGCCTCGGGGAGTCGTGGCAGAAGTCTGACACGTAACCTCCCGCAACACCACAACACGTCGCTTTTACATCCCAGATTACACACACAAGATATGGCGCAGTTGCTGTGTGTGTGCATGTGCGTGTGCTGCAGACATGCTAATAAGAAGATGAGTCGATGCTGTTTTTGTTCCTCTAAAAAAGCTGCAGAATGTTAATGGTCTCTCTTATAGGAAGGCTTTGTTTTGTCCTTTCAGCCACATTTACCACACAGACTCAAAAAGCCTCAGGCGCAGGTTCGGTTTCCCGCCCAAGGACACTTGGATATGTCGACTGTGGGGGCTGCAGGTATAATAAGCGACCTTCTGGTAAGTGATCAGCCGCTTTACTAACCGAGCCACAGCTGCTGCATATTTTACCTTCGTTTACCATAACGACAGTGGGTTGGCTGAGGACCTGGCTTGGACTTGACTGGTCGACTGGAGGGGGTTTGCTTCCTCTCTGTACGTCTGCGAGGGTCTTGAAGTGTCCTCATCCCGTCCAAAACTACAAGGTGAGGTCAAATGGAGACCGTAAGGTGCAAGTGTGAGAGTGAATGGTGCTTTGTATGGCTACAAAAAAATGAATGAACCTATGAATGGCTTAAAGATATGCATGTGCAAAAATCTCACAAATGTCGAGTTATTTGTTCAATCCAAGCTCCAGCCTCGCTCTAGGCTCACTGCAGCCTCGCTTCAGCCTCACTCCTGCCTCGTTCCTGCCTCATTCCGACCTCACTCCTGCCTTTCTCCCGCCTCATTCCTGCCCTGCTCCCGCCTCACTCCTGCCTCGATCCAGCCTCGCTCCAGCCTCGCTCCAGCCTCACTCCTGCCTCGTTCCTGCCTCGCTCCTGCCTCGCTCCTGCCTCGCTCCTGCCTCGCTCCTGCCTCGCTGCACCCTCGCTCCAGCCTCGCTCCAGCCTCGCTCCTGCCTCGTTCCTGCCTCGCTCCTGCCTCGCTCCTGCCTCGCTCCAGCCTCGCCACAGCGCCTCCCCCTCTCCACACCACCGTGTCGTCACCAGTCCCGAGGTGCTGTTGTAGTGAGCTCTGGTGCCAGGACCCATTAGTGCTGCCGCAGCCTCCGCTCCAAGGCCTTCACCTTGGCAGGGAGCGAGAGGAGCGCGCCGATCGGCCCGGTTTGAGGACAAGGCCGTGCGGGTCTCAGCAGAGGTGAGGCGAGGAGCTGTAGCCGGCAGGGTCGGCGGGGTATGGGGGGGGGGGGGTCAGGGCGCAGCGGCAACGCCGTTAATGAGAACAGATCAAGAGTGAGGACACCCCGCAGGAGGTCCTCCTGGCTCGGTCTTAAGCTCTACCACCATTTCTCATTAGCGGAGAGTCCTTGATAATTGCTTGGATGCGTTCTCTATGACACCACATAATGAAATTAAAAAAAAATAAAAAAAATTGTACACTAAAGAGTGGGATGGAATAAATTGAACGTGGGCATGAAAGTAAATGTGTTTCTGAAGCGCGGCAGTTTGGTTTACGCAAGGCAACCGTTGCCAGATTGTAAAAGAAATAACTGTCGTTAAGGACCTCGGTTCAGAGCTAAAAGCTGCACCATGCATTAGCAGACGCCACGGCTGAACACTGGTTTCTGATGACTCTGCTCTCTTTAACACAAATGATGCAAATGTCGCTCTTTAAGTCAAGAGCCTGAAATAAAACTTTCCATTGTTTGCAGTCACTGTGGGCAAAATAAATACATTAAAAGTAAAGAGCCTCTGCTTTGCATAGCAGATTCGGGCTTGATTTAAATTATTCACGTATAGCCTTTTTTCCTAAAAACAGCCAGAGTGGTTGGAGCTGCTGGAGCTGAAAGGGCAAACTAACAACAGCCCACATGCTCAATGCAAAATGTCACTGTGTGGACAATTTGCACGTAATCACGATGACAATGACTTCTTTGTTCGTTAGGAAATCTAATATGATCGCAAATTTTCTTGATGCATTCATATTTTTTTTAAAAAACTTGTTTTTTAAAGCTTTGAACATTTAATGAGCACTACAGAAACAGTTTTGCGCAGCAGATGAACCCAGAATCTTCATTATTTTTAACAGATTTTGTGAAAATAAAATATATATATATATATATACATATACCCACGCCTGTAATTCCACACCTGGCACTCAGCCCATATTCCCTCTTGCAATTTACCTGCCTGCTCCTCAGAACGAGGAGGCGCGAGCATCTCCTCAGACTCGACCGTCTGATCGGACGCCATATGGCGCTAGACCTCACCATGGCGACATGGCCAGGAGGCTGCGGCTCAAACCTCCCGGCCCGAATGTCAAGGAATGTCAGACGGACAGGATGAAGGAGAGGAGGAGGAGGAGGAGGAGGAGGAGAGGAGGAAGCATACAGTAGCATTGTTCCTTCGGGGCTCAGCAGGCTCAGCTGGCCTCAACGCTCCCGGTCCCCTCAGCCTCGTAAGACTAATGGCGGAAAATCACAACCTGGGGAGTTCGATTCCTCTAAAGGGCCTCGGAGACCTGATTAATATTCCAGTGTGAGAGGCGGACGCAAACGCGACCGACGTGCTGAAATGTGCCCTCGCACGCAGCCGGGTTTTTTACACGTAAGCGTGTGAACAAAAGAGCACGGGAGTGTCGAGATGATATCAAAGAGCGTGGCGGCACACACACACACACACACACACACACACACATACACACAGACAGGCTCGTATAATGCCAAGGCTGTGAACGCAGGCAGCTGATTGCCTCCTGACATTGAAGGAAAGGATGCAGACAGGTTCCGTCTCCGCACGCCACATCTATCTGAATGTGCTGTGCAGGCATTTTCGCCATCTCCAGTTCTCTATGTATGGCTTCCCCTCCCCCCACGCTCTCCATCGTACTGTATCCTCCTCACCCACACAGCAGCCTCCCCTCCCCTCCCCCATACGCACACACACACACACATACATACACATATACCCCCCGGGGAGGATAGAGCAACCAGAGAGAAATTAATTGAAATCTAAACCCCGATGCAGGATTAACTAAGTAGGTGAATTCCAGTTGTCACATAATCAGGGCTAGTGTACAATTTGACTTTCATCAAATGGGGCTGACTGAAACAGCGACCAGGGATAATGACAGGGAAAAAAAAAGGAGCCAGCTGCTGTGTGCCCCCCATCCCCACCACCTCCTCCTCTCTCCTCTCCCTGATTCCCACTTTCTCTCTCTCTCTCTCTCTTTCCATCCCATCCCTTCCCATCCCACCCCCCCCCCCCCACCCCCCCCCCCCCACCCCCCCCCCCCCCAATCTCCTCAGCATCTCTCTATCCAGCCCTTCGCCTCACACGTGAATTTGGAGCTCTCTCCTTGCAGCTGACGGGTCATTGGTGCGATCTCAGCGGGGGTAAAAATCACAAAATGGTGCTGTCAGATTTTGTGACCTCCTTCCACACACACACACACACACACACACACACACACACACACACACACACACTCCTGATACAGAGATAACCATCCGGAGGTAACCATCTGGAGATTTATCTCCCGTTATCGCCATCATGATGAAAATATTTTATCATGTGCCAGCACGTTCATTTTTCAGATATCAACTGTACGAGCAATTAGTTCTGCCGTACATCAGTGGGTTGCGTTTTTTATCATTATTATTATTATTATTTTCTATTTGCTGTTCTCTGAGACGACGGAGGATGAAATGTGGAAGTAAAGTGGGTCAAACAGCACGCCGCTCTGATGAAGCATGACTTGCTGCAAAAAAAAAAAAAAACTGGGGAAAAAATGAGAGCACGTCAGAAGATTTCTCTTTCACTTTGAGAGCGTGATGTAGATAGGGGCGACGCCATAGCCCGGGACTCGCTATCGCTATAAGGAAACGCCACTTGATCTAATTTGAGCGCCGCAAATGTCCTCAGCTCAATCTCACGCTGCATGACAGTCACATTTTAGATGGATAGTAATGCACAAGCTCCAAAGTCCAAAAGAGACACGAGAGAAAAGGTAAATATGAATTTATTACACTTTAGTAGCACAAAAAGACACATAAATATTTATAAATGATGATAGCCATAAGTCTGTGGGCACCCTGGAGTGTATTAACAGATAATGTAGTATAAGAGCAGCAATATTATGAAATATGCCTCTATAGAGTTATAGTAGTACTTATATTTGCTGACAAATACTGTACATTAATGAAGACTTAGAAAGTCCTTACATGTGGCTACAGCTGCATTAGAGTGCACTATAAAACATTTTTTTTATTAAATCTCTGTTAAATAGAGGGGACTGCCTCTCTGGGGTAAAAAAAAAAAAACAAAACACTGCAGATAATTTACAACGCCACGATGAAAATGAAAAACTGCATCTCCCGGCCTCCTTTTATTTTGAAATATGCATATAACTGGAATGGAGATAACAAAATGGCATTTTCAAGGTAATTTTCAGTGTTTAAACGGGCGAGACGTTTGGCACGCTACAAGCAGCAGTAAAACACCATTACAGTTCTTTAGGATTTCAGTGTGTTTGTTTGTGTGAGTGTACTGTATGTGCACACGTTTGTGTGTGTGTGTGTGTGTGTGTGTGTGTGTGTGTGTAAGCAGTGGGGTGTGGGCAGCAGTACAGCAGAACGAGCTGCCAGAAACCCAGTTGATAATATAGCTTGGGCTTCTGCCCGGCCAGGTTGACCTCAGCCTGTTGGCTTGCAATGTCATTTACCACCTGCCACACACACACACACACACACCTACACCCACACCTACACCTACACACACACACTCACACACTGCTGTCCTATCTCTGCCTTCCACCACTACACCTCTCGGTCTCCAAACAAATAAACTCATACATAAATTGAATGGGGAAAATCGTTCATGGAGCATACTGGAGAGCACCTGTGTGATGGATTTATACATGTTCAACAAGTGCTGGTGTGTGTGTGTGTCTGTTTGTGTGTGTGTGTGTGTGTGTATGCCTGACAGAAAATAATAATCAAGGAAAGATGATGTGGATCTGAACTGAAGATAGTCTTGAGGGTGTTATGGTGTTATGTTTCTGAGAACAGAGGGTAGAGATGGAAAAAAAAAAACAAAGCACAAAACACACACTCACACTCACACACTCACACACACACACACACACACACACACACACTTCCACAGAGCTGTAGGGTGAAGGCATGCGGAGCAGGATACCTGGACAGATGGCAGGCAGTCATCCCGTTGGACCTGCCATCAGAGCGTTGCCCGAGAGGGAGAGAGAACAGAAACAGTTTCATCTGCTCCTCTCTCTCACACACACACACACACACACACACACACACACACACACACACACACACACTCGCACACACACTCTCTCCTAGACACACACAAGCACACACACAGACAGACAGACCTGAGATCTGATCCGACGATAAAAGCACAGTGTGCGGACCTTGAAACAAACGTGTGTGTGTATTCTTGCTCTCCACGTTTAAGAGAACAGAAACCACTGAAGAGTTGTTTGTGTCTGGCTGCAGCATTATTTCACAGTGTGTGTGTGTGTGTGTGTGTGTGTGTGTGTGTGTGTGTGTGTGTGTGTGTGCAAGAGATAAACCGGCGCAGGCTGTTTCACACAGGAAGTGCGGCAGCAGGTTTTATTTAGTGTCACGGGTAAATAAATCACGGTTGAAATCCGGGGGACAGACAGTTTGGTTTATTAGCATCAGCTTGAACTCTGACACCTGGATTCATTTCATCCGATCTAATTACGATTGATTTTTCTTTTTTCTTTTTTTCTTTTTCGCTCAGTCAAATGTTTCACTGTGGGATAGGCAAGAGGCTAAGGTTGTGGTACAGACACTGCGGTGTGCCTGCATGTGTGTGTGTGTGTGTGTGTGTGTGTGTGTGTGTGTGTGTGTGTGTGTGTGTGTGTGTGTGTGTGTGTGTGGAGGGGTTTCAGCCCAGTTAAGAAGAGAGAAAAAAAAAAGAAAACAAACCTGCCTGCCACCGGGATGCTCTTCATCACAGGGAGGAGCGATGGATCGAGTGGCTAACAGACTACCAAAACCCCACTACTCCAGCCTAAATCACATTTCAAAGCATGGGGCAGTCTATTACAGGAAATTAGAAAGGCCTCGGATAGCAACAAACCCATCCCTCAATTTTATTGAGTCTTCTCAGTAGCCCTTGGTGCATTGTGCTATACTTGTCAATAGCAATCCGTCTACACGCGTTGTGTTGACAAACAGCACCGAGCGGGTATGTGCGGCTCACGAGCATACATGTGCATATGTGCCTGCACACGCGCACACACACACACACACACACACACACACACACACCCTGGTGCTGGTCCGACTTATCTCTTTGATCCTACCCTTGGGACCAATAGGAGAAAAACGTATGAAATCGCTTGAGAGTTGCACGCAGCCTCTCAAGTCCCATCAGGTGATATTTTTTTATCTCGTGCGCATTAACAGAGACGTGTCCACACGTGTAGTAAATCTTGCGCACACACCATTGTAACTTGTGCACGAGATGGAGAAAATACCTGATGGGACATAGATAGATTAGATAGACGTCGCTGCTTAATTCTGAATTGGAGCGGGGAACGTGGAGCATTTTTCCTGTTTCTTTTTCAGCGTGTGATGGACGTGGAAACGGTCACAGTCGGTGACAGAGACAAGGGGGACATCAGACAGTGAATCTGACAGTTAGAGGAGCAGAAAAAGCAAAGGACGCGGGGTTAGCACACTGATGTGTGGTAAATGCTGCGAGGAGATGTGAGGCTCTGGCTCTGGTCATATTACCCAGCCTGAGAGGCAGTCTGATGTATACTTTCTGTCAATTATTGCTCCCTCCATTTGCCATACCTCCTCTGAAAGCAGAAATGGTGCCAGCAGTGATTTCTCCTTCTTCCCATCCTCACATCTTACACAGTCTAAAACACCCTTTTACCGCCGCTTCATTTTGAGGATGTACAGGCAAAGACATGTAGCGTCTATACCCCCCTCCTCGCCCTGCTCCTCTCGCTTTCTGTGATTAGGCTTCAAACATCACCCCCCCCCCCCCCTCCCCCACCTCAACCCCCCCCCCCTACCCCCATCCACACTCCTGCTGTCTGTCGGCGCCCGCAGAGCGCTGCCGCTCGCGATCCACGTGCATCGTGTCAGATAATTTTCGCAGTGGCGAATCAATAATGCAGCCGTAAATTTCATTTAAATAAACATTAGTGGCCTACTTAATTAATGAAACCTCATCTGCAATTTGTCAGTGTCAGGAGCGCTAAACCCTTTGATGTCGCCATGAATATTCCTTTTCAGAGAAATGAGCCACGCGCACGACTAGCAGCTTTAGTTCTTAGCATTATTATTGCGGGCGCTCCTACCTTTCCTTCCTTCCTACCTTCCCTGCCTGGATGCGTGCAGGGCTTATCAAGAGGCGCGCGGCATCGGCAGATTAAAATCATTGGCTGCGGAGGGAGGACAATGAGCGGCCGGCGAAGATGAACGCGGCGAGAGCATCATGAAAAATAGCACCGGGGAGAGGGAACTATCTAATGAATCTAATCTGCATACGAGCCGGCCCCGATCAAATGCTTGAGCAATTTCAAAAGCCATATATCAAACAGTACATGACGTTAACATGGAATCAATATCTGCAAGGTCCACGCCCCATAGGCAATAACGCCGGGCGCTAATAACCAGCAGGGATATGAGAGATAAATAATCAGGAGAAATATAAAACCACCTCGCAATCATAGCGCGAGATGAGCATCTGACCCGTCCTTGTCCAACAGCTGCTCGTGACCCAATTTCACATGGATACATAATTCAGTGGCCGAGCTATACTAAAAAAAAAGAAAAAATTATTCATCAAAACAAGTTCGCGGATCACTTTCAGCGCGCTCGCTCCTCTCCGCATCGCGGCTGCTTCGTTAGGCGAGAACAACGCGTAAAAGCTCCGTTGACCCCAATAAGTCAGGCTGATCAGCGCCTTGCCCAGGTTGATAAGTTTAAAAGATTCAAGACGGTGTAAAAAGACTCGACGCGTTGAGCGTGACGCTGGAATCGGACTGACAGCAGCCCGACGAACACAAAAAGTAGCGGGGCGACGCGGCGACAGCGAGGAGGTCGCAGTCAGGAACTTCTGCCTGCTCCATAATCAGAGGACAGTGATTTCAACCTGCCACGCCATCTCTTATCTACTATCACCTTTGAAAACACCAAAAATCAGGCAAGAAAACACAGAGAGAGAAACTATATATCTATCTATCTATCTATCTGTACCATGAGTCCAAGTAGTTTGACCTGACGTGCGTACACCCAAATTCTGGCGTACGCATGTTTGATGTTTACAACACCTCACCCAACGATATGTGTAGCTTGGTGAACACTGATTATAGGGCATAGCAGTCACTTAGAGCAAGAAGGTCCCAGACCAGTTTGCATGCTCTCCCCTTGTCTGGCATGTCTGGATTTCTCCAGGACCTTGGTATCTAGTGTGAGAATGAATGCATGTGTGGATGGTTGGATGGATGGATGGATGGATGGATGGATGGATGGATGGATGGATGGATGGATGGATGGATGGATGGATGGATGGATGGATGGATGGATGGATGGATCTGACCTGGTGTGAGCTTTGGTCACACTGTAGACCTGCATCCAAATGAACAAATGCCAAACCAAATGTGCGTACACCATCATTTTGACATACGTACACTTGATGAAGAGCTATCATGGCTAAATTACAGATATCGGCCTGTATTAAAATGCCTGATTCAATGTTTTTCTCAATGACTCCACTCACAGCTCTGCTGAAGTGTATGAGGTAATAGGATGTATGCTTTCATTGAGGTATTTTGCGGTAAAGAAAGGATCCCATTTGTCTAATGCCGGCTGAATTAATCTGCTCCACAGCAGCAAGCGAACCCAGTTCTTTTGTTTGTTTTTTTTGTTTTTTGTTAACGCAAAAACCAGGTTACGGTGCAGAGCCAAAAAACTGATTAAAGCTCAAGGTACGAAAGAGACAGAATAAGGAAAGTGGAAATCACCCCCATCCCTTATTTGGGACACCTGAAATAGGCCAGAGGCTGATTTCCTCCTATCAGAGGAGTCCTGGGAAGCCTGAGAGACTGGAGGGAAGAGAGGAGAGGGAGGAGGGGGAGGGATGATGGCGGCGGAGGGTGGGTGTGGGGGGGGGGGGTGGGGGGTGGATTCAGCAGGGCCTTAAGTGTGCTATCATAGGCGTCTCTTGTGCCTGCCTGCTTTATTTGCAGTAGTCAGGTTAATGAGTCCACCAGCCCACTTGATGTTGAGAGGCCTGCCACAAAGAGTTGCCTCATTAGAGGCAGCCTGGCACGCCGCTCTGAGACAAAGGGACATTCACGCCGCTGAATGCCTTCACGCTCCTCAATGCTGCCAGCCTGCGAGGGCCGGGCGCCGTGGCATCGCCCCCTGCACACGCCCTGGCGCCCGGCCAGGCACCAACGAGGCGACCCTCCGCCCGGCCGCCCCGGACCCCACTGTGTGTGTGTGTTTTAAAGAGGACGGGGGCACAGCGGGGAGGGAGGGAGAGATCTGGCCGACACGCCACATTATCGATGGCCGTGATTGGTCTTTCCTGTTCTCCACAGGTCCAGCCAAATGTTCTACTCTCTCTCTCTTTCTGGGTTTGTTTAAACAGCTCACAAAGCTACAAATACAGTGAATCCAAAGAGGGTGGAGCGGCCGGGTCCGGGCCCGCTTTTATCAGCTGAGGTGCAGCTCTGACCCATTTAAGAGGCACGGTGAAAGGTATTCAAATGTCACCGCTTTATGTGATTTCATGCTTCACAACTAGAGGCGGCGAGAAAACAAGATTGTCACCATAAATAAAGTCGTGAACCAATGTGGCCAGTTTAGAGAGGAGGGAGAGGGGGTAAAGTCAGCGAGCGGAAATCTTTGGTAACGCTGGTTTCACAATAAAATGAGGCAGGGAAAATATGTATTTCAAATCTCATGGTTACAGTTCATTGGTGGATAGCGCTCACACCTCATAGGAAATCCTGGTCGGATCGAGGGCCTTTCACTGTGGAGCTTGTGTGCTCTGACTGCATGGGTGTCCTTCTAGTCCAGGTTGGAGCATGTGAGAGTGAATGGAGTGTGTGTGTCCTGCTTTCACCCTGCATGCTCTGGGGTAGGTAGATGATGGATGGGTGGCTAACAGTGTATGTATCTGTAAAATCGCTTGTATATTCAATGCAAATGATCACTTTTAAACGTCTCCTTCAGATACCCTGCCTCTCCGTTTCAAAGCTTAGTCACTGATCGTAAATTTGCCACAGACCGACCAGATAAAACATCACATCCTTTGCGAAATACTAAAGCGGGAGTGAACAAACACCCATATTCCATGATTGATGCACTGGCAAAGATCCAGTTCACCACTTCCATGCAGGAGAGGAAGAAAAAAAACCTCTCTCTCTCTCTCTCTGTCTCTCTCTCTCTCTCTCTCTCTCAAGGCTCGGGGGTCAGGAGTTAAATATTTTCTGCATAGGCAATCCGCTCTTTCCGCCACACTATTTATAGCGCAGGCAGAAACAGCTGAGCTGACTGCAGTGATGTCACTTGCGCTGATGGAATGCTTTGTTCCACAGCGTGTGCGCATGCCACCTGGGCTCTGTGCGAGCGGCGAGAGGAGGAGGAGGAGGAGGAGGAGGAGGAGGTGGAGGAGGGGGAGGAGGGGGAGGAGGGGGATGCTCGATGCTGGAGCCAAGATGGCTGACACTTGCCCCATTTTTCAAGCGTTGCAAAAAGAAAAAAAAAAAAAAAAGGAGCAACCCTCACTATCTCCTTGAACCAGGAGGCTGCCCACACCCCCCACCTTCCTCCTCCTCCTCCTCCTCCTCCTCCAGATGCGGAGTCTTCCTCTCAGAGGCGTTGGCCCCTCTGTCATGCCTCCGTGTGTTAATGTCATGAGAGGTGTCGGTATTTGCGGCTGCCATTTAGAGGGCGACGCGGGAGAACATCGGGCGGGGAGAAGGGAGCGCGCTCAGAAACTTCACTCTTCCGAGCTTCCTCGTCACCGAAACGTGCGAGAGGCTCGGGCGGGCGCCGAAGAAAGTACTATACCCATATATATTTTTAGTAAGCCTTTGGGCTTCTTTTCAGTGTCCCTAAAAGAGCACGGTTGCCGGGCAACCGTTATTGTTGCCATGGAGATTCATGTGTTGGCAGCTGCTGCAATCAGCATTAACTCAAGGCACATATTCTCATTCCGATAGTCGGGCGGATGGGAAGGCAACTAGGACACACAGTCAGAGAGGGATAGTAATCAGTGTGAAACATATGCTCATCCATTACTCGCCGCATTAATACAATTATATCAAAAAGAAATTTATGGCCGTGCTTTGGTGCAATGATCACATTGCAGGCAGAGGCATAAAATTCCACCTCATAACGGATCCCCCTCCGCTTTCATTTGATAAATGGCAGCAGGCTGGAACACAACGGAAAACATTTAGCCTCCGACGAGAAACCTATCTGTTCGAGAGCCCCCCCCCTCCAAAAAAAACGAAATAAAGAATAAAAACAAAACGTCTCCACTTAGTCACATTAGGAAATATGCACATTTGTTTTCAATTATCTATCACCGGTGAGAGGAGGGGAAAACGATGCACGCGCCCCGGCTTTGAGGAAATGTAATGTATATGTAAATGTAAAATGCGCGTGCTGCGTTCACAGGCGGCACGCCTGACGACGCTGTTTACATATTAAATTGTGCGGCGGAGCGGGCGCCGCACCTGAGAGACAGTCGGGGTTACGCTCAGTGACAAATCTCAGACTAAACGGGATATTTCCGGGAGCTCTCCGCCAGCTGCTGCTGTTTCGCTCCGACCTGTTGGGGGGGATAAGTGATATTTACCTCTTTCCCCCCCCCTTCCTTCGTACGGGTACGCATTCGTGCCCACTGGAACAATTGCAGCCCCTGTTGAGAGTAGACACGCGCAGAGATCATAATAGCAGTTATTTCCTCTCTGGGTTTTTTTTTTTGCTCTCTCTCTCTTTCTCTCTCTCTCTCTCTCTCTGTCACTTCACTGTTGACATCACAGAGCTATGTAGGGATAAAGAGACAGGGGAGGAAAAAAAAAAAAACAATAACAGACCCATTGACCCCCATTTCACAAACCTTGGGGGTATGGGAGAAATCCACTTACAAGCCTGGAACAGAACTGCTGATTGGGGCCTGGACAGGCTTTTCTATTAGGGCGCAGTGGAAGTGCGACGGAAGGTCCCGCACCGCTGCCATCCGCCAGCGAGGACGCCGCTCTGACTGATAGCGCAGATTTACATCTAACCTCCCGCGCTCCTCGGGCCAGGCGGCCACGCCGAACAGTATCTGGGATCTGGGAGACAATTGGATAAGCGTGAGGCGCGGTTATTGAACTATATATTAATCCCCACAGCGCGCCTTGTAAAATCTGATGGTATCACTCCTGCGGCATCTGTAGGGGGGACGGCGACTGAGCGAGGCGAGGCGAGGCGGCCATGTTGGAACTGGAGCAAAACGGCCGTCAGAGCACAGCGGCACCTGTGTCCAGCCCCAATGAGTTCATTTTATTTGATTCAATTACTGCTGCATGTTTACACAAGAGGCATGGGATGAGGGGGCGGGGGGGTATTCACTGCACTTATGGCACCGAAAATAGCATGTTTCTGCGTCTGTGGTCAGTGAAAACCTGCCCAAACTGGAAGAAGTGGTGATACTGGACAATGGCTCACATCCACCACATCATCATCATCATCATCACGTTCAGCAACGGGCTCATCACAAAGCAGCCACGCAGGAGGTCATTCCTAACGTGTGCCATCAAACTCTACAGCTCCTCTGCCTCTGCCTGATAGAGGGCTAAATGCTGCTCCATATTCATACTCCCACTCCACACCATGGACACTGAAATGTAAAAAAACAACTGTTTAAGGACTGCTTTTGATGTTGGGGATTCATCTCGTTTTGTAGTCACAATCAAATGCTGCACTACGAGGAGTGGACGGCACGTGAATGTATTTACTACTCTGCTCTTTCTATCTATCTATCTATCTATCTATCTATCTATCTATCTATCTATCTATCTATCTATCTATCTATCTATCTATCTATCTATCTATCTATCTATCTATCTATCTATCTATAACAAATCAGCTCATCTTAAACGTAAATAGAAGAGGGCTTTTCCTGCCTATAGACCAACCCTTTACACCAACCTTTACACCAGCACCAGAACGAATGGAGGCCCACCTTGCTTTGTGTGGATGCTGCTAGTTGACATTTAACATCACAGAGAGAGGGGAGGTGGAGAGCCAGGTGCCCTACATGCACATTTGACCCCCCCGCTAATGTCAGAGGGGGGAAGGTCCGACACACTCGGCCTCGCCGTGCTCACACTAAACACTACAAGCGCGCAGAGCGCACAGTAACTGCAATCCCAGGCAACATTCATAGACAGATAGATAGATAGATAGATAGATAGATAGATAGATAGATAGATAGATAGATAGATAGATAGATAGATAGATAGATAGATAGATAGATAGATAGATAGATAGATAGATAGATAGATAGATAGATAGATAGATAGATAGATAGATAGATAGATAGATAGATAGATAGATAGATAGATAGATAGATAGATAGATAGATAGATAGATAGATAGATAGACAGACATATGTAGGTAGGTACTGGGTGCAAAAACAAGCAAAGTGGGTGGTATAAATAAGCAGCATTGGGCAGACAATTAATATAATGAACGTACGCAATATATACAGATGTTGCTGCTGCACCGACAGATGTGCATCTATTTTGATAAGTGTCTGTGGCGTGTCAGCAGGGCAGATGAGGCTGCGGGCGATTTGATGTAGTTCAGATATACTTGAACACAATCAAATGGCAGACGACTGTCACAAAATTTCATCCCAGGCGGTCGGACGGCTTTACATGCAGTTCAGCCCTCTTTGAAAATGCACAAGCTGTTACATTAATGGTTTAAATTTAACTGCGCATAACTGCAGAGCCACTGATTTTCATTCCGAGCGTACAGCGAGGGAAGATGCACACTTTGGAGGACGCTGCAAACACAGCCAGCAGGCCTGTAACCCAGCGCAGATGACCTGGTTCTACTTGCACGCAACCATGAAATAACAACTGCTGTTTGGTGTTTGATGTTGGCTCGGGGAGCGTACCGTCCCCGCTCGGGCTAAGCAGGCACACTTTACCATCAGGATTTGTTAGAGGGAGAGAGAAAAAAACAACAACAGAAAATGATAAAAAAAAAATGTAATGAGGTCATGGACTGAAACAAAGCAGGATCTGCTGGGTTATTCTGGGAATATTCTGGGAGCACAGATGCTACAGAGTTGCATTTTCTGAGACTCTTTTGGTATTAAATAAGTAAAAGAGACTCTTGATCACGTCGAGATGTCAGAAAATGTGGGTTTTGTGCATTTGTGGGGAGAAGACACAACACATATTGTAAAATGGGACATTATGGGTATTGTAGTACCAGCTCAGTTCCTATAACAAGCACACATTTGCTTTGTTACATAGAAAAAACTGTGTTCGGGTTGGCAATTTTCCCTACAAGCTTATGTAAGTTTGAAATTGGTTTCCATCACCCAAAAGTAATTTTCACTCAGACAAAAAAAAATTCTAATACAAGTGCATTGTGTTTTTAAATGAATTTAATTATTTTTTAGCAAGATTATCAAAACAAATGTCCGGCTGGGATCTGGTTTACATATGAAAAAGTTTTTCGTGGTCATGATGTAAATTATAATTGCAAGAAATCCACATTATTTACGTAACATGCTGGAAAATAGTCCAAAGTGAAATGTTCCCAGTATTTCCAGTCAGACAGTGGTGACAGGCAGTATGCCTCCCTTCCATATGTGCTACTGCAGGTGTGTTTACCTGTCTGTGCTGCTCCTGTTATATAAGCTTTTCATTTTAGAGAGGAAGCCAGAAGAAATGACTTTTCTCTCCTTCTGAACGGGAATATTTCAAATTGCAGACACTGCTTTACACCACAAACAGCTGCAATTTTGGAGAAACTGCAAAACAAACAAAATAAAAATGCACACACACACATTAGGAGAGCAACTACACCCATATAAATCTAGCTGTAGCTCTGCTATAAAATCAAACCATAATTAAACAAAAACGTGCAAGGAAATGTGAAACACAAAATGCTCTGGTGACTTCTGGGTAAAACATTATAGCATTTGCTGATGTGCAGGCAAAGTGAAGGATTTACAGAGGGAAATATCAAAGCAGCTTTTGATGTACATTTTATAGACAATATTGGACGTAAAGAGTAACGTGATTCGGGCTGGGGGGGGGGGCGAAGGAGGAGGAGGCCTGCTGCAGGATTCTGAATAATAACAATCATAATAATAACAATAAAGACAGTGAAGGGGTGCAGTTATTAAAGCATCTCGGTGCGAGAAACTGATGCAACGTTTACAGCTACAGCAGCCCTGCACGCGCGCACACGCACACGCACACACACACACACACACACACACACACACACACACACACACACACACACACACACACACACACACACTCTCTCTAACACACATTTTCGTTTTGATTTAGACTCCACCGCCTCTCTCACGTCGATGCTTTCTCCCGCACGTTGCGCTTCTCGGGACATAACCGCAGTTTGCTTTCGCCTCGCCGCTAAACGTCATTTGATCTGCGGTGAAAAATGAACTTGTCTCCCTCTCTCCCTCCATTTTGTGGAGTAAATGAACGCGTTGCGTGTGCATGCAGAGGGACGAGGCCGTGAAAACACACACACGCACGCACACACGGACACACACACACACATACTTCGGTGTTTCCCCGTGCTGCAGCCTTTGCAGCAGGACGGTGCATGTGCAGGAAGCCGCAGCCTCCCCGTGATTTTGACGTAAACTGACGCTATTCACTACGACAGTGCGTTACCTCTCGCTATATTATCTTATGCAATCTGCTCAGGTCGCTGTGCAGCCAAGCCTTGCTCCCTCTGTCCTTGTTTTTTTTTTTTTCCAGTCCTCGGGTGACAGTAAATCCCATCCTGGAGAGGTTTGTATCCAAGCTGCACTGCTGCTTTGATAAGTCCACATCCAGTCTGTGTGTTCCCATGTTTCCATCCGCCATCCTGCACCGAACTTCCACTGCAACTTTTACAAACTCCCACCTCTGGCCAAATGATGGAATTTGCATCTGCAGCCACTACTTATTTCACTTTTCGCCCCCTTTCTCTGCCCCCTTCCTTGCCCCCCCACCACCACCTCCTCCCTCCCTTTCACCCCCATTCTTTGGGGCCCAGTGGATGGCACTTGATTTATAAATGTTTATGTGTTTTGAAGTGCGGGACAAAAGGAGGCTGCCCTGTGACCCCTAGGAGTCCCGACCTTGCGCATTGTGAGGCTCTGGGAAAGGGGCTTTGGGACAGAGACCCCGGGCCACTGACCCACACACATCCCCGCAGCCCTGCCATTCATGTGCGCACCGCTGCATGTCGCCCCGCAGCTCCCATTGTTTCAGCAGGAACAATAGCTTCATCCCCTCCTCCTCCTCCTCCTCCTCCTCCTGCTCCTGCTCCTCTCTGCCAGCAGCTTTCAAACTTCCCTCTTAAAACGTAGCCTGACGCAAGCCCCCGGCAGACTCTCCCCTCTTAGCCTTTAAATACGGAATAAAAAAACAATGTTGACAAAACGCTAGTGGTGTGTTCAGCCGCGTTGCATCACGCGGCCGGGTTGCATCACTGCAGCACTCCTGCAGCCGACAAAGGCCCAAAACACTGTAACAGAGTGAAACAATGAGGCAGAAAGGCAGTGAAAAGAGGGAGAGGAAGCTCACACAGAGGCTGAGATGACAGGAGAGGGAGAGCTGGAAGAAACAGGCCGGGAGCCGCTCCGGGTTATTTCTGAGGTGTATTAATAGGCTGGAGCTAAGCGGGCATTAGCAGGGCCCAGTGCCGGGTTAGCGAGGTTACACTTACATTTAGTCATTTAGCATTTAGACGCTGTTATCCAAATCGACTTACATGGGAGAAATACATTCTAGCTACAAGGGGTGAGGGTTAGGGCTACCCACATGACATCATGCACGTTGGAGCTCTGCCTGCGAGTCAGTCTCTGATGTGAAGTGCAGGAACTGCCACTCGCCTCGATCAATTACTGCCTCCATGTTGTGCATGTCAACTACAGCAGCACCTCTGCCTGCCTCTGGCACAGGCTTTAACATGTGCCAGAAACACACACAGAGCAGAGGGGTCCAAATCTGCAAATGTGTGAAGAACACATATGAGCCCCCAGGAAGAGAGAGGTTTAAATCTGTGCCCTAAAATGTCAGAAAAGCTGCAAAGGTGAAAAGAGAACGTGTGACTACACAGGGAAAAAGAGAGGCTTGTTTGCATGACAGGTCTGTAATTGTGCGCACGGAGCAGCAACATCTTTTTCGTCCTTTAAATCTGTGGCACTGAGAGCGCCCAAAACGACGGAAAAGCTGCAAACCTGTGAAGAGCACATATGACTCTGAGACTCTTGGTGCAAAACAGCGAGGAACAGAGAGAGGTTAGGTGAGCGAGCGGAAAAGCTTGAGCGAGCATGTCAGTAAAAACCTTTGATTACACACACAAAACATTGAGGTTACGATCCGAGGGATGGGATTTGCCTTAATGAAATAAAAGATGCAAACGTGTCAAGAAAATGTTTGAATACAGGGAAACGGCTGTTTGCATTACAGGCCTGTGTCAGTGCAGACAGAGCAGAAACACATCGTTTTCCTCCTTATTCTTGGTGCTAAAACCCCCCTCAGCTTGTCTGGCCAGGCTCGACCCACACTTACACACATACACACACACATACACACAGCCTATAGAAATGGACTAGTCGCCACCACTGCAACAACACACTCCTAATGTGCTTACACCGGAGTTATCAGTGCATGTGTGGAGGTAGATGAGAGATAATAAAAGGAAACAGTCACATTAGAGGAGAATCGGTGGACATATGGGGGGGATGTTCGGACGCGCGCATAGATGCATTTGAGTGTCAGAGTGAGAGGGAGCGCGCATTTGTATGTATAAAAGCGCGCGCGCGTGCGTGTGCGTGCGAGGGAGGGAGGAGGAGGGAGGGAGGGAGGGAGGGAGGGAGGAAAAGAGAGAGAGAGATTTTATTGTAATGCACAGAACGACCTGCCCTCTTTTGGAAAAAAAGCCGGAGAGCGCAGCCATGCTTTGCAGAGGCTCCTGCACCGCACACACCGGAGGGAGAACCGGGAATACAAGCAGAGGAGAAGGGGAAAGGGGCTGAGATGAGCTGAAAGAGAGAGAGAGAGAGGGAGAGAGAGGGATAAAGAGGGAGAGAGAGAATAGGAACGGATACACCGCACAAGAGCCGGGATCCACCATATGGCGTGGACCGTGGATCATGGTGAGTATCTACAGTTTTCTGATTTTTGATCAGTTACTGATTGATATACTCGGAGTGTGTGTATGGATATGTGTGTGTGTCTGTGTGTGTGAGGTTTTTAGTGCATCTGCAGAGAGATGCTGGTTCCCCTTCCTCCTCCTACTGCTGCTGCGGTTGCTACTCTTCTCCATGCTGCACTTGCCATTGTTATTGCTGAGGGGGGGAGAATGTCGGGGAAAGGGGGCTGAAAGACATCGATAAATAGGCGATCCAGATAGAGGGGTCGTGCAGTGCATGATCGATATGATTTTTTCCCCCCGGAGCTGCGTCGTTGGTAAGGACAATAGAGGTCGAGTTGGACCCGGACCTTTAAGCCAGAACCGGGACTCGAACCCGAGTCCGGTTCCGGTGCCGGCGCTTCAGGGGGAGGCGGGGAGGGTGTTTGCAGGGGGTGACTGAGTGCGTCCGTGTGAAATAAAATGGCGTTTCCCTTTGTTTCTGCATCCCTATTCCAGTGAGGGGGCTAATGCATTGCAATTGTGCAAGCCCTCCTCCTCCTGCTCTTCCTCCTCCTCCTCCTCCTCTTCCTCCTCTTTAATGTAAAAGCAGGAGCTGTCAGGTGCTGAGATGGAGGCAGGTGCCGGTTCTCAGCCTCCATCATCTGCATTTCAGCAGGTTTTAGTCGGAGCTGGCGTGAGGTGTGAAAACGCTGCGGCTCATACCTATCTGTTTCACATGCATTAAAAGGCACGGAAGCAACGTACCCTCCACCGTTAAATACGCCCCTCCAAAATAAAAGCCGAGCGGACTGGGGAGGGGGAAAAAATCTGCAAAAAAAAAAGAAAAAAAACGCAATCAACCTGCTCCCACATCAAACAGCATCACCGCCTCATCCCTGCGTGTGTGCGTGCGTGTGCACGAGGAGGAGGGGGTGCATGTGCGCATGCTCGTGCACGGGTGGTATTTTTTTTTGGGAATAGTGCAATGTTGCATAACCGTTCACAGCCAATGCCAGATTTAGGGCTGCATAATTTGCGGGGCCATTGTTGGCATTTCCTCCGCACACACACACACACACACACACACACACACACACACACACACACACACACACACACACACACACACACATACATACACGCGCGCGCGCGCACACACACACACACACACATTCTACAGTTACACATTTGGGGCGATCAAAAGCCTAAATGCTTTGCATCCATGTTCCCTCCTATAGTTTCAAGGACACGGGGCAGTCATGAGGAGGACGCTGGGTAATATAGAGGAACATCTGTTTGCCCGGTGACGTCAACACCCCCCTCCCACTCCTCCTAACCCCCCCACCCCTCCTCCTCCTCCTCCTCCTCTTCATCCCAATCCTCTTGTGCTGAAGGCAGATGCCTCATTTGTTTGGCTGGAGCGACATTAATCCTAAAGTCAGAGGGAAAAAGGAGCGGACGGACGCGGCTCGGTGCCATTCAGCCCCGGTGTGTGCGCCCGGTGTCCCGGGGCTGCTGCGCACACATACCTGCTCCTCCTCTGTGCGCCTATTTGCGGCAGTTTTTAGACTCTGTGCGTGTGTGTGTGCGTGTGTGTGTGATGGGTTAAAATGTGTGTGCAGGAAAATCAATATCTCGGACAGCAGGGACTCTTTTTTTTACTGTTTCCTGGACGCCATCTGATTTTTTTGTCTTTAAATGTGGAGTATTGAGTAAGTTCATGACGCATTTTCTGTTTTCTTTTTTTGTGTAGGTTCACTGTGGGATAATGGAGGACTTTTCAGCTTTCTGCCATTTTGGGTGAAAAAAGAGAAAAAATAAACAACAGGAGTGCGTTTTTTTGCGCCTGGGACCTATCGACGTATCGTCCATCCAAAAAAAAAAAACTACCAGCTGGTAGTTTAAAGTCATGTAACCTAACCTCCTCCTGTTTTTTTTCCTTCTGTCATCTTTTTTTCTGCGCAGTGAGGTAGGCCTGCACCCAGACCTGGACAGGATTTGATCTCTCTGGACCCGGGATGTTTGGAATCTTTTTGTCTTTATTATTCCGCCCCACAAATACATTTTTTTCGGTCAGTATTTTTTTTTTTACACCCAGGCCTCAGAGGCTGCAGAGTAATCTGATTATATGTGATGATGGGGAAAGTCTTCGGTAGAGTGAGTGCAGCTGATGGACGGACACATTTATACACACATGCATGCACAAATGCTCACATACATGCATACAAACACACACACACACACGCATACACTCACACACAGACGAGAGCGGGTTGTGTCTCTCCGTGTTCACAGCGGACCTTGATTTAATGTCTTACAATTAAGGCACGCGGTGAATGCCAAGAGATGATCCTTCCTTCTTCAACTGTCTGCACGCACGCACACAGACACACGCGGACAGACGGACGCACGCGCAACTGCAGTGACTGCTGTAAATTGTCTGTATCTTCCTTCCTTTTAGCTCAACAATAAAGTCAATGACACACAAACGTTTTCACAGCTGTCTTCTTCCATGTGAATGTGTGCTTGGTATATGCGTGTGTTTGGTGTATGCGTGTGTGTGTGTATGTGTGTGTGTGTGTGTGTGTGTGTGTGTGTGTGTGTGTGTGTCTATGGGAGCTGTCCACACACACACACACGCACACACACACACACACACACACACAGGCTGGCCGGGAACTGTCCACCTTCTGTGGTGCTGAAGTGTGCGCACCATCTCCACCAGCTCCAGTTTCAGCCTTTTGTTTCACTCTGAAATGAAAGAAGCGAAAATGACCAGTATATTTTCAGAGTGAAGTGCAGGAATGCAGCCCGTCGACTGCGGCTTCCTACATACACACACACATACACTCACACACACACACGGGACAGTGTTTGAAGATTGTAGAAATATCTCAATTTGGAGTCATATTTGCTTGAGATAAAACAGTTGTCGTTCTAAAATGTCAACATTCCTGTAAAATACGAAGCTTTCCTTAAGACTTAAAACCATCTACTCCCGCACACACATACGCACAGACATTATTGGTCCTTTTTCTGCCTCTGCAATAACCCAAAAAGCCCCCTCCCCTGGCTGCATGACATGACATGGGGCATTAAGCCGTGATTTATTCGCGCTGCATATTAAATCTCCATAAAGCCGCTGCAGAGCTGGTGCTGCATGTAAATGAGGAGGGAAGTGGGAGGTGGAAGCAGCTCCGCGGACAGAGACGGGCTCAAATGTCCCGTTTTAATTGATATGAAGAGGGTTGGGGAAGGAACAGCGCAGGAATAAAGTCCAGCAGAGCTCATCGGGAGGGACGGAGAGGGAGACGAAGGGCATTTGCGCCAGGTGGAATACCATTAAACTGTCTTGGTGCGCCACCCAGTGGTAAAAAAGGGTACACCGCCATGGATTTCTACGTCAAGCCATGATGGAGGAGCAGAGGATATGACACCCCCAAAAAAACATGTGAGGGGAGTCAAGGAGCTGCACCTGACACCAGCTGAGCTGTATTACATTTTGGAAATCATGTTAGGTCTAGCAAAATGGATGGGCGGATGGATGCGTTTGCTCCTGGGATTAATAAAGATTTTGTGAGCGTGCGTGTGTGTGTGTGTGAGTGTGTGTGTGTGTGTGAGTGTGTAGGGCCATAACCTGGCTTTTCAACTGAGTGAGGTCCATAATTAGTTTTTCAATTCATGTATGCTGTATGTGAGCCATTTTAGGTCATGTAAAAACCCAAGAAAAATCCAAAGCTATCTACCAACACAAACTCATGTTTTCATTAATTAGGTTCTTTTTTTTTATCCCTCTTCAGCTAAATAAAAGGCATGACGTTGTAGCATTCCTCTATGAATCATTTCAATGTGAAAACAGTCCAAGTTCTCATATGTATGCCTGTCACACAGTTTTCTGTCTTATTTTAGGGAGAATATTAAAAGAAAAGGCCTTGTAGCTGGTTATGTCTGTGTCCATGTATGTGTGTGTATGTGTGTGCGTGCACCACAGAGAAAGACACAGGTTCCATTTTGCACACTCTGACAGCAGACAATAATCAGATGTTGATTAATGACAGGAGTCTCTGCATATCATCGCCCAGGATGGCGGGCGGAGTGATGGATGGGTGGAATGGAAGAAGGGGCTGATGGAGGAAGTGGGGGTGGAGGTGGAGGCGGGGGAGGACGGGGTACAAGGGGTGATTTATCCAATAATTTCTCCAGCTCGTTAATGTTTATTTCCTTAAATTCTTCAAATAAAGGAGAGAGAGAGAGAGAGAGAGAGAGAGAGAGAGAGAGAGAGGGGGGAGTGAAAACAAACAGCACTGCAGTGAACAGGCTGAGAGGAGGCACAGCTCTAAAACAATAAATGAAGGTTAAAGTCAAAGAAAAAGAGCAATAAGATCAGATCAGATGAACCTTTATTTTGTCCAATAAGATGCAGTGTCTTTGTCTATACTGCACAGGCCATGTTAACATCATAATTCTAATTGATAGTTACTTAACTGAATAGTTCATATTCCTCATTTGCACAAAAATCCATTCTATTTGTACATCTGGTTCATGGCAAACAGCATTTTGTCATACCTGCACTATTTGTGATATCAATGAAGTTGCTCCAGTGATGCAGGGACACAGATCCACAATCCCACCTCGAAGGAGTCAGACGCGACACTTGTGTTTCTGTTTCAGGGAGGTGTACGTGTGGTGGAAATATTAAAATAAACTGCAGCTTTACAGAGCGGAGCAGCCCTCATGTCATGTCACCAGCCCGGCGCCCACGCTGCCAGAGCGGGAATCTCATATCAGGTCAGCGCAGCCCCAGAGTCTGCCTTCTACTGATAACCCAAATCTTCAAAGTTGAACAAAATCCACCGGGCGGCTGCTGCAAAGCTCCTTCACCATGCTCCTGCCTCCTGTTCCCACAGCTAGAGCTGCCTCACCCTGCTGCAGTCGCTCTCTGCCCTCTTGTGGCGGATACGGAAAACAACTGCTCATTTGCATGCAGGTGAGACGCTCTCCAAATGGGTAAATTGGACCAATTCTGATCGGAATTAGTCTGGCAGTGGAGAACCCTGCAAACTAGAAATCGAGAATGCAATGAATTAAACAAAAGTTTCTGCACGTTTAGTTCTTTAAATACTTCCAGTTGCAGTGGTTGCATCCACCCATCAATCATCAAACTTGCTCTGTGCCTTCGTGGTTCTGCAGGAGTCTGCTAGAGCCTGTCTCGAGTAAATACAGAGCAAGGGCAGGGAATACACTCTGGACAGGGCTCAGGTCTTAAACACACAGACACCGTTCACTCTCATACACACCTAGGGGCAATTTACAGTCTCCAGTTAACCTTAAAGGGACAATGTGTCATATTTTTTGTTTTTATTTCCCAAAATCAATGTCTGTATGCATGTTATCAATGGTGTATTATGACATCTGTTAATATTGACGCATTCTCCTAAACCGTCTTGAAACTACAGCCCCCGACAAGGGGGCAGCACAGAGAAGCTGGAGGAGAAGATCCACGGGAGAGGTTTTTTGATACATGGCAACTACTATAGTTGCAATATGTGTTTGAAACAAGGAGGCACTAGAGTGCACTATTCGTTTTACTATTAGATGGGGGTGATTTCTACTCAATGTGCCTTTAATGCATGATTTTGCACTGTGGGAGAAATCTGAGAAAACCCACAAAGACGTGGACCCAGATGTGAACTCTGCGATTTTGAGCCTCTATTGTGCATTTGCTTTATATCCAGTCCCTGGAGATTCCTGGCTACAGATTGTTGAGAATAAGATAGCACTCAGTGACTTTCCCCCCTTAGCACTTTCCCCTCTCTCCAAGTGTGTGTTGAGACTAATAAAACAAGAAGAGTTTGGATTTTTACTTTTACTCCTTAGTTACGTAGAGCACTTGTATGCTACATCTGCATCGAGGCCCAAGGTGATACAACGTGCAATGAGAGTGTGTCAAATATGTGAAAGTGCTGTAGGACGACCATCCTCGAGTTCACACACACACACACACGCACACGCACAACTTCCCGCAGATTCATTAGCGGTTGGATCCGACGTCCCTGATCCAAATCGATGCTTGTTCTCTTTTCTTTCACATTTTTGCCTCCAGTGGTCTCTTCATTAGCAAAGTGCTGACAGACTGTGGCTGTAATGGCGGTGCCACCGTCCTGGCCCATCTTGTCTCATTAGCCGGACCTGATTGGCCATGAAGGTGTTCTCGTGCTGTCTCAGGATAAAGCGACTGTCGCTGCCACTCGTTAGATCATAACTCCTCAAGTATCCTGCCCCCCCCTCGCCCTCCCCCGACGGCCTCGCACGCAGCCCGAGCACAGAGACTGAACATACGCTAATTGAAATATTGCCGGAGATGGGGGTAAAACATTGACCTTGGATATGATAAGCCTGTATTGGCCAAAACAAAGTTTGTTGGCCAACTTATAGGGTTTAAGTAAAGAAACTAAACGACCAGAAGAGCGTCTCCTCTTAGCTCACCTTGCACAGCTCTTACTCTTTCCTCTCCTACTGCTCTGTCTTCTAAAGTCTTTGTACTGGTACTCGCACCTCTTCGCTCTCATTCCTCGGTCGTCTGAAGAATGTGGAGTAGTATTTACTGTTACATTACGGTCTCTTTTGAGATGTATCTTGAATGTTTTCTTTCCTTTATAGGTCACTCGGGATAACAGCTACAGCAAAATGAGTAAATGTAAATGTAGAAACATTGCCTCATCTATCCAGATGCTTTGAGGAGAATTTAAGAGTAACTTGGTAGCTGCTACTATACATACACATTTACTCAGCATCCACACTTTTTGGAAAATGGACCCAATCTGCTCCTCAGCTCACAATCGTTTTAACAACCAGAGGAGAGTAACGTACGATGTCACAGCGAAGGTGACCTCTGATCTTTCAGATCTCAAACTGTCAGCACCTCGTTTTTTACACTACGAGGCATTCGCGTGACATTTTGTCACAATCAGCACGTGAATTCTTGAGCGACTGTCAGAAATCTGTCACGTGCGTTCGCGCCGACCTTTGGACATTTAACCAACATCCACTCAGTTTATCGCTGAGTCCGAACGTCTATGTTTCTTCATTTGTTGTGTAACTTTTAAGTCACACCCGACTTTCACATAGAGGATAGATAGATACATACACAACCCTGAAAATAGAGGAATAAAATGCCTTTTCCCACAATTATGAAGGGTTAGTGTTTTAAAGCCTGCAGGTGTGGTAGACTCAGCATATCAAACCAGCCATGACAATCTCTGTAAAAACATGAGATATTTACTATCAAGAAATGAATTGCAAACAATAAATGCAAATTGCATGGTTAACACTTACCATTTATATATTTATAAATAATTACGTAATCCATTTGTGGAACTGAATGATTAAAAAAAGAAAGGATCCACATTCTGGTTTTGAACAAAAGCTGAATTAAACAATGTTAATTGTGTGAGAAAACGTGTAATTCAACTTTATCTCAAGATTAGGCGAAAAATTGTACCGTATCCATCATCCTCCCATGAAAATATTGTTCTACTGAAGGACAAACCTGGCTGGTGATGAGGACTTTTCGATAGCTCCAGAGGATGAAGACTGAGCTGAGATCTAATTAGATTCAGTTTTATTGTTGGTCGTCTTTTCCTTTTCACTTAGAAAGACAGACCTGTTTCTGACTGAAGCCAGATTTTGTCAACATCTTTTCAGTTCAGTGAAAACTTGTGAACGTCCTAAATGCAGGTTATATA
Organism: Karalla daura; assembly: GCA_029224185.1. Taxonomy (NCBI): domain Eukaryota; kingdom Metazoa; phylum Chordata; class Actinopteri; order Chaetodontiformes; family Leiognathidae; genus Karalla; species Karalla daura. Next base: position 9,297,376 of record CM055208.1, read on the forward strand.
ACCAAAAAAAAGGGGAAAAAAAGCACATCGGATATATTATATCATAATATCTAAATATTGAGCTGATTAATGACAAGCTTGACAGGATGCAGCTTCCACTCTGAAACATCTCGGACTCCGTTTCTCCTCGTCCTTGTGGCCTTGTGGGCCGTGTATACAGATTCCTAACACACGCTCCCTCCTTCTTTCGTCTCCTCTGTGGCAAACTTTGTCGTGTTTAGTGGCCGGTGCGGAGGAGGAGGAGGAGGAGGAGAAGGAGCTGACTTTTCTACAGAGCTCCATTCACTGCCAAGGTTCCCGGCACAGAGGGTGAAAAAATCCACAGCGCTTTCACCGTGTTTTCAACTGGCAGGGGTCAGTGGTAATCACTGCTAAAGACACCTCGGAGGCAGGCGGCACACATGCCACGCTATCTTTCTGTGGTAACTGGGAATCGCAAGGAGATTTTTTTCTGTCTTGCCCTCAATGTGTGGGCGACTAGTATCTCCAGATGGCGTCTGGAGGAGAGTAATTACTGGAATAGCTCTTTGTGCACTTTGCTGAGGAGGAAGGGAAATGCGAGCTGATCACTGAGGATGCTCTGCGGCGTTCCCCGGGATACCTGGACATACCTGCGCTTCAGGTGTGAAGTGTGTGGACAGCAGCACACACACACACACACACATTCACACACTCATTCACACACACACACGAACAAATCCAACTTATCACCAAATCTCTCAAGGTTCTTCAAAGGAGACATAGAATGAAAAAACCTTGGTCAAAAATGTACAGCAGGTCCAAAAGCATCATCATATCCTCAATCCTATATGGATTTCAGATACTGAAATGGCTGCTAAAAAATACTGGACTCTTAATAGGTTGTAACATAAACGACATTGGCCTCCATGAAGGCGTGCGATTACAAGGCCGTGCATGTCAGTGAGCACATCCCTGGCTCTTCCTCAGTGTCTGATTCATCCTCTGATTCTGGCTCAAACATACTGTATAAACCTGGATGTTTACCCTCCAGTTATCACTTAGTTTGGGGGAAAAAGTCGCTCATTTTCCAAGAAATGGAAAATCATGTGATAAACATAAAGCCCAGTTGCCGGAGAACACAGTCTGTATACCCAAATGGACAAAGGATTGTAAAGGGGCTGGTAAAACAGCACCTGAGGCATTTCTGATTGGATTATAGCCTCTATATTAAGAGCAGAGACAAGGATCAGACGTTCTAGGTCCCCTTTAAAAACACAGTTCTGCTGGCATTTGCAGCTGCGATGTCGAGGGACTTAGGAATTAACACTCTTGCACACTCTGTACACGACTTTAATTACAGCTCCTCCACGCCCGCATATTTGCAATATGGACGTCGCGAGATGGCATCAATTATCAGGTCGGGGTCACGCTAATTCTCCCGGGCCGAGTCTCCGACAAATGACAAGTACATAGATCTTCATATTTCTGCCGTTCCCAACACTCCCACACACACTGTGGATCTTAATCCTGCTTGAAATGCTTGACATATTAAATGTCAAACTTCACATGGAGGCTATAAATGTATCTTCCCCTTGGTAGCTGTTACTCATACAGCCTTAGGGTGATGACAGCCATTTATTTATTGATCTAATGCGCATAAATGGTAATGGTACCTGGCTGAAGGGGCGATAGCTGATAGTGTCAATGTTGGACTTTTTGATTATGGGTGTGTTGCACGGCAGATGCCCCTAGATGGCAGTATGAGCATAAATAAATGCTGGACGGAGCGCAGTGTCTCCTGGGAAACCTGATAGAGCCTCATGCACGAGCTCTACAACAACGCGGGAGTTAATTCCCTGTTTATTTGACTGGAAATTTGATTTAAAACTAAACAGAAATGAGCAGACAAAAAGGAGGAGGAAGGGCTGCAAAATACAGACTTGGTTATCCATGTCCCTTTATATCAAATACAAACGTGCACCTTGTGTACATCCTGTTAGTGTCTTACTTTATTTTCTTTTTATTCTTATTCTTGTGTTCAAACGAATGGATGTGGCCTGAATTTGGAACTTTTTGGTCCAAATACTCACAGATCCTGCAATGATTACTTTCTATCACTCATGGATATTTTTGTCTTACTGCTCTGTATAAAAAAGTGTATTATTCCCCATTTCACAGTGTTGAAATGTGGAACCTGAATTTCTTTTAGAGGAAGGAAATCTCCCCAAGGGATCAATACAATTTATATGTAAAGGTCTTTGAATTCAATTAAACTGAATGTAAAACATACAGTCTCGGTCAGGTCTGACCTGGAGCGCCTCGTGTCAGACTTAAAATGAGGACAAAGAAGACGGTAAAAGGAAGAAATCACACACACTTACACACAAGTAAAGTGTGTTGACTAGTAATAAACCTCCTCCAGAGGTTACACAACACAACAAATCACTTGAGTGTTGTAAGCGATCAGAGAGATCATCCAAAACAAATGTCATAGAGGGGCACACACCTAGACACACACAGTGTGTAAAAGGGAAGAGCTGGAGTATTGTTTAAATGTCATTAATTAAAACGTTAACCTGATTGGGTGGAGAGTGAAGGAGGGGGGGGTCTGTCTCTCTCTCTCTCCCTCTTTTTCACTCTCTCTCTCCCAATAGGCGAATCCTTTTTAATAACCCGCCTCAAGATAATGATGTAAAGAGGCTCCGTGCGTAACGGAGGATCAGCGTGGAGGATCCTGTGAAGGTGAAGAGACGAGGGGGAGAGGGGGAGAGAGAGAGAGAGAGAGAGAGAGAGAGAGAGAGAGAGAGAGAGAGAGAGAGAGGAGGAAAGAGGAGCAGAGAGAGAGGGAGAGAGAGAGAGAGAGACGCACTTATTACTCCAGCCTCCTCCTCTCCTCCACACCTCAGCTGAGACCTGCCGGGATCTTCACCTCTGTGGCTCAGGACGAAGAAGAAGAGGGAGCACAAAGTGCTGCTGAAGAGTTTCCAGCCGTGGCTGTGATGGACCGGAGGCTGAGTCTGACCAGCGGCGACATCTTCCACAAAACTCTCAGCGCGGTCTCCGCCAAGAAGATGATGGACCCGTACCGCTCCGCGGCCGCGGCGGCGGCGGCGGCGGCAGCGGCGGCCGGGCTGGAGCTGCCGTCCCGGGACCGACAGTCCCCCATCAGCTGCTTCGACCAGCCCGACCCCACGGACCCCATCCAGCCCGGGGGCCGCGCGGGGCCCCTGGGGCTGCCCACCGGCTCCCTGTGCGTCAAGTTCGGGGAGAGCGCGTCGCGGAGCGCGGTGGCGGCGGAGAGCAGCGGCGGGGAGCAGAGTCCGGACGACGACAGCGACGGCAGGTGCGACATGGTGCTGCTGTCCGAGGGCCGGACGGTGGGAGCGCCGGGGGTCAAGGGGGAGCCCACGGGCAAGAAGACCAAAGAGCAGAAGATCCTGCGGCTCAACATCAACGCGCGGGAGCGGCGCCGGATGCACGACCTGAACGACGCGCTGGACGAGCTGCGCGCCGTCATCCCGTACGCGCACAGTCCGTCCGTGCGCAAACTCTCCAAGATCGCCACGTTGCTGCTGGCCAAGAACTACATCCTGATGCAGGCGCAGGCGCTGGAGGAGATGCGCCGGCTGGTGGCCTACCTGAACCAGGGTCAGGCCATCTCCGCCGCCTCCATCCCGGCCACCACGGCTCTGGCCGCCCCCGGTTTGGGCGCGTACGAGCAGCCGCCCCCCGGATACTCGTTCCCCGCCGGCGGCGTCGCTCCGTCCTCCTGCCCCGACAAATGCGCCCTGTTCAACAGCGCCGCCTCCAGCCTGTGCAAACAGTGCACCGACAAGCCTTAACACACACACCGCAGAGACACTTTTTGAGGACTCTGGACTAGACACACAGAAGTAAAAAAAAAAAAAAAAGAAGGCCGATGAATACTTTTATAATATTTACTAAGAAAAAAAACAAACAAAACAATACTTGATTGTGTATATAAAGCATCCTTAAAGTGCTGTGTGAATGAGACCAAAACAGAGGTGCTGCAGGTGTTGTTGCTCTGTTTCGGGACCCTTCTTCTGGAGATTGGTGCGACCTGACAACCTCTTTTGTTGTTTTTTCTTTTTTCTTAATTTATTTTTTTCTGCTTGAACACACAGTCTTTTGACACACTTTCTGCTGCTTCCTCTTTTGTTTCTATCCACCATTTCACCTCACTAGCATTTACAGTCGTCTAGCCGACAAGGAAAACATCACAAAAAGAGACCATAGTGTATCAGTAAATACTGCTTCTCATGCTATCAGACTACAAAGTACTAGTACTAAGCACTGAGTACTAATTAAAGTGCAGTTTAAGCACTACAGAAGAGGAGATGTGGACTTTTCGATGCTGTAATTTATTATTAATTTTGGATATTTATATTGGGTCGCGTTGCCTGCGTTGCACATTGTAGTTGGAGTTCTTAAGTTGCTGAATCTTTTTTTTTTGTTAATGTTTTGGTTTTATCTTCTC
>CM055208.1:9309334-9466834 GCA_029224185.1 Karalla daura
TGACAGGAAAGGAGCTGAAGTGTCTCCTTCTGTCTGTGTGTATGTGTGTGTGTGTGTGTGTGTGTGTGTGTGTGTATAGCTTAAAAGAAGCATCCATCGACAATAGCGGGGCGGTTTCCTCGGTTGCCGGTCTCTACCAGATCCTGGCGCTGGCCCTCGTCCCAGAAGCTCAACATCTCGGACGGTATCGCTGGTGACAACAGGACAGTCGTCCGCCGGGTGGACGTTAATCACAATAATACAGGGGCAGGCTAATCACGACTCACTGATCAAGCGCTAAATGACATGCCTGCCGTAGCCACTGTAACCAGCCCTCTGCAGAGGAGGACTCGCTCACACACACACACACACACACACACACACACACACTGGCCCTTTCTACGGGAGGGGAGAGGAGAGGAGAGGAGGGGAGGGGAGGGGGGAGGACCGTGGTTATGAGGCTGGTGCACAGCCATCCAGACAATAATTACTCGATGACTGTGGTCACATTAGGGATCAGTCAAAGCAGATTAATTTCGACTGATAGCATTGGTCTCTCCTAAATGCAGATTTTCTTAATAAGAGTGAAATTGTGTCGCTGAGAGGGGCTGCGCTTGTTTTCGCTATATATATATATATATATATATATATATATATATATATATATATATATATATATATATATACACACAGGGACTCCCAATTATACAGAGAGACAATGTCTTCTTCTTCTTCTTTTTTTCTTCCTCGCATGAATCAAACCACACTTCACAACGTCGGCGCAGAAAATTAGCACGCAAATGTGTTTTTCAAGTAGCCTGCCGTGATGTGTGTGTTTGTATGCGTGGCACAAATGAGGCTGTGTCTGTCTGTCTGCGTGTGTGTGTGTGGCATATGTGTGTGTGTGTGTGTGTGTGTGTGTGTGTGAATGTGTGTGCGGTAGGCCTTTCACTAAATACCCAGAGACCCTGAGAATTACCCAGAGCAGAGAGGACAGCATCTGTTTGTGTGCTTGTGCCGAGCAAACAAGGCAATTTAGAGAACACCAAGGGAGCAGCTAATAAACACAACCTTATTCCCCTTTCCTCCTACACCTGGCTCTGAATAATGCAGCGCTACAGTAAGAACGCACGTCTATCTTTGTCTGAGTGTGTGCGTCTGTCTGTGAAATCGTGTGCGTGTGTGTGTGTGCGTGTGTGTGTGTAATGCAATGCCAAACCCTGGTTGACCCGACCAGGAGGGTTGCCGGTATGTTTTTTTTTTTTTTTCTGCATGTGTGAGTGTGTATGTGCGTTATATGTGTCACGAGCTCTGCACACATGTGTACGTGTGTACGTGTGCGTGTGTGTAACCATTCATCATCCTACGGCGAGAGGCGTGCCAGTGCTGCTGGGAGATGGCAGGTCCGTGTCCCATCACACCCCGGCGTCTTTGTCTGTACTGCCAAAGCTGCGCCAAAATGTCTGCCCTGGATACCTGGCATAGAAACAGCACTTTACTGTACACAAAGGTGTGCAGCTCTGCACTGTTGGCAGAGGCTGCTCTCTCTCTCTCCCTCTCTCTCACACACACACGTGTGAGTCACAATGGCCTATTAACAGTCAACCTTTCCTTTGTAATGAGCAGCTAAACTGGATTTAAACATCTGTGTTTTGGTGGTTTTACAACTGTGGCGGTTCTCAAAAAAAAAATAAAGAAAAAAAAAGTTGGACCGGAGAGCGATAATCCTGCGATGCCTTTCAAGGACTTTATTTAAAACAACAGCAGTTAAGTGGTGAAAATCATCAAAACAACACAGCAGTATAAAGGAGAAGCGAAGGAATGAAAACGCACTTAAAGACTGGATTTACAAACAGGCAGTGGGGTGGACAGCCTCCTCTCATTTGTGCACATAGGCAGGGATGGGTACCTTTAATGGTACTAAACAAATTCCCACTTAAGTAACAAATGACATGAAGTCATGTGAAGGTACCACATTTTGGCACCTGAATGCACCATCTTGGCAGAGAGAGTGTGATTGCATCAGCAGTGGTTCACATTTCCGATGGTTCCTGAATGCACCATGTGTGTGTCAACAGCAACTTCAGCAGCATATAAAGTATAAATATAGTATATATAGTAGTATATATTAAGTATTATTATTATTGCAAGGAGGGGGGTAGACTGCCAGGGTGGGCAAAGATAGTTATATAGTCATTTGTTATGACTACATTCATAGTTATTTTGAAGTTATTTTAAGTTGTTGCTTTTTAAGTTATAAGCACAGGGTCCTTGTGTTGTCTGAGAGTTTTTATTCAAAATAGTAGGTAGAATAACTTCATCTACCACACATACACACAACAGTATAGAGTGAAGGCACTCTTACACACCATTCACTTTCATATTCACACCTAGGGGCATTTTCAGAGTCTCCATTCATCCTTAGCATGTACGTTTCTGGACTGTGGGAGGAAATAGCAGCGCTAGCACAAAACCCACACACAAAAAAACCTCAGTCAGTGTGACCCTGAGTCAAACCCGGGACCTTCTTCCCGTGAGGCGACAGCGCTAACGACACATCTAACCGTGTCGGCTCCTTTCATCCTCAATCATCTATAATGAAGCTGTTAACCTGCGAACTGATCCGACCAGGAGCTCTCGGTGTGTTTCCCAGTGTTTCCCTGCTCCTTGTTTCTGGAGTTAAGATCAGAATAATTCCTAAAATCAAAAAAGAAATCGTCGTTCCTCGTCTTTGAGCCGATTTAAAGGCATCAAAGACGAGCAGACTATCACAGGCGGTGACCAACCCCATTTTGGCAGCACGTGCTTCACACAGAAACCCTTTGATTCGCCCGCTTATAAAACGCGTTTTGATGCGGCGGCGTCCGTCTGTGTGTTCGGCCTGCGTCCTGCCAATGCGTTTTCAGCTCGCTCTGCAACTGTTGCAGTCAACATGGCTTAATGAGACCTGCAGCTCCGCTCGCTCGCCGCCACCGCTGACTCTGATATGTAGCCAAAGTGACACCCAGTGAAACCACGCATCAGACCAGACACAAAATGGCCGTCCAGTGCCAAACCCCGCCTTGGCTTTCACTTCACATCACAGCACAGGGCCCGGCTGGGCGCTGAACGCCTCACAGAGCGTTTAGAGGAAAAAAAAATGTTCTGCCAGTGAATTGTACATCTCATATGTGTATTTTATGATTTTAGGTATATATTGTTTTTCATAAGAGTTCACAGAATGGAGTCAAACCATCCTCAAGGAACCAGTTTGCCCTTCAACTACCCTCGTGTCACATACCTGGCAACCGCAGACTCCTCGTTCCATCAGCCTTTGAGCCTTGGAGCCAAGAACACCCTGGAATTAAAGAGTGGGAGAAAATAAGTGCAAAAGGGGAGATTATTCTGAGTTATTACATTGATTAGATTTCCAGAATGCTAATTAAAAGATGTTAGAACATGGGCCTAGCCAAGGATCAGTGGGCGCTAATGAGGACCAATAGGCCTCTGTAATCAGCGGCGTAATGAGAGTGCTTTAAATGTTAAGTTTGCAGGGAGACGAGCGGGGAGGAGGACGGACGGACGGGGGCCGAGGTGAAGCGGCAATCCTGGAGAAAACCGATCCCACGCTCTCATTACAGCCGGGTAATGGCGAGATTTCACAGCCTCAGCAAAAACGTCGGAAATAAAAATAAAATGGGTGAAAAGCAGAGTGAAATTCAATTATACTAAAGGGTTTTACCACAATAAAAACATTTTATTATTAGACAATTAACAGGATGGTTTAATGGCTGAAGGTCACGCACCTCCTTGTCTCGTGTTACGACGAGGCCTTTGTAAAGTTATGGGGCAGTATCTTTTAATGGGAACCCGGCTACCACACCCCGCTGTTCCTTCTCTTGCTGTTCCTTCACCTTTTATGATCTCGACGCTTCAATATAGAGGACGTGCTTCCTACCAAAACCCTATAAATGGTGAATATTTGTGTCGGGTCCTGTTATCAGAGGTACTTCGAGCCCAATTTGTTCTCATCCATGACTCAAAAAAAGAAAAATCGAACATTCACATTTGAGCTTGAAACATGAGGACTGATCAGTTAGCATAATGGTTGCTGAATAATTTCCTCTCGACACACAAATCAATTAGTCAGCTAATCGCCTCCGCTCCGCTCACCTGAACGACCAGCAGCCAGACACGGAGGGAAGGATGGCAGTAAACACGAGGCTGAAAGGAGGAATCAATCGGCAGATGAAGGAAACGGCAGAATAAAACAAAGCAGACGCTTAGGAAGTCAACCGAGATTAGAGCGGTCGTTACTTATTCAGTGGATGGTCATTATTAGCAAATGAGTCCTACTGACAGGTGCACCCCGCTCATTTACAAATTAGAACACATCACTATAATCAGCTCGCTAATTCATCACAAATAATTGGTTGTGTTGAAAACAGGCGGGTAAATACTCAAGGAGAATATCGCGCTAATGGGGCTGGCTGTTTACGGCTTCTGGTGGGCATGTTGGAGGGGGTTCAGATAAACACGATCGTGGCGGATGCTGGTTCACACTTGCATGGACTTTACCACACAGTTGGCTTGTTGTCAAACCAGCTATGCTAGTGCATGTAACGCTTACCACGGCTACAGTATGGCTGGGGCTGCTGGGAGATTTACAACCTATTAGAGTGATTTGTCTTGGTGCTAAAGATGGAGAGTTAGGGGATCAAAGTCATCGATCTTACAGGATCAACACTTTCACCCTATCAACAGCACCTTAATTCAATGCAACCATCCGTATAGGAATGCACATGCATATGCATATTTCTTTCAAAAGCCAATGATAGCTTTAGCAACAAGCTACTTTTAGCTGGCTTAACCTTAGAGGTGGAGCTAACATTACCATCCATCCTGTAACATTCATGTTTTTACACATATCTTACCAAACAAACAGAATAAAAAAAACATCTTAATTTTAGCCTACTTAGATAAGCATAGCTTAGATAAGCTTAGCTTATTTTAGCCTGGCAGGTAGTGTGACAATATTTATTTATATTTATATTTCATTCTCACATATTCTAAACAAGCTCAATGGACACAAAATATTCATATAGCATCTTAAAAATGGTCTTAAAGTCCAAGCAAATCTCGAGGCTACAGTTGTTTGAATGAAATACACGTTTTGATGCGTTTCCAACCAATTAGCGAGAAATGGTGCCAGTTGGCTGGTTGTGTTGCTATTGGTTGATAGAGCCACAACATTATCTTTGTGCAATCATATCATACCAGTACTCATTACGGTCCATCTACTTATTGAGGTGTTTCAGGAGGGACCAAAGTAGAGGACGCATACACCAACATCAACACCATCCATGCCATAGAAGTGCTGATGGGAACTTCTGTGTTCTCGTGGCCGGAGCTTCAATCAACCTCCTCCACCGGCGGTGACACATGGCATCATGCCGCACAAGGCACGCAAACATTGTGTGTTTAACGGAGCTTACGGCCTAACATCCAACCTGCCTTATGGTGCAGAAAAAGAAAAGGGGCTGAAATTACAGCGGGGGTATGACAACGCTGATAGGCTATAAAACCGTGTCATTTACTGCCCCCCTCTCACACCCCCCCCCCCCCCCCCCCCCCCCTCGGCGTGGCTCTCCGGTCTCCTCACCATTAAACCGATTCATCACCTCTTCACAGAAGGCCACCAGACAGATCCGGTCTATCAGGGACTCTCTCTCTCCTCAGGACGCCCATCTCTGTTACAATAGGACACCGGGCGTCCTCCCCACCCCGTCCAAACAAAGCGTCTCTTTATTAAAAATGTGAGTTTGAGAGGCAACGTCCCAAATTAAAATCTGAAAACACTGACGTAGCGGTAATGCGAGATTTTGTCTGCCGCTCGAGGCCAGTTGTTTGATGTGTCATTTTTCTAATGACCTCTCCAGATAGGACCTCCGGATTTGCATTTTTGGTCGCCGCTCCCGTAATGGAAAAAAGGTAGAGCGGAGCATATTTCACTGGGCCTGTCAAAGCCACTCACGCCCCTCTGCAAAGCACTCAGGAACTTCATTCCATCGCCGGCCATTCTCACGGCCACGCTGCGAAATTGACTATGACAAAATTAGCAAACCTAGACTGTTTGGACACATTCCCAATACAGAGGAGTTTTTTTTTTTTCCCTTTTCTTTCCATCCTTTTTTTTTTTTTTCCTGCAAAATGCAATCAAGCCCCGGAACATCGGACATGAAGTCTCCTTGAAAAGTTGCTCGGGTCTCTTCAGAGCAATCTCGGGGAGCGGCTATAGATTTATGTAATCGCAGGCTTGTTAGGGAGATTTCTCAGGCCTATTGACAATGACGTGCACTCGGGTTTGTCAGAGGTGACATCTGGGAGGCACGATTGTGCTGCACCACCACGCAAAAGCAATTAGAGATCTATACCGCCAGACAGGTCCGGACTTTGCTCCGTGGTGGAGCGATACATGCGGTTTAACGTCTTTATTAACATGACATGCGTGTCCCCGGCGCCTTCTTTGCATGACAGTCAATGGCTTGTCATGGAAAAGGGGGCCAGCAATCAGTTAAATCGCAGCTCTGAGGACAAGACGAGCAGGGACATCATAACGCGTTTTCCAACCGAACTGTCCCGGAGATTAGAGAGAGAGAAAAAAAAAAAGATGTGGAAAAATGAATTCTGGGACAAGCGGAAAGGAATAACACCAGATATCAGTCAGCGCTGCGGGTTAGCGGGACGAGCAGTCGACGGTTAATTAGAAACGGTTCAGTTACAGTTGGACAAGCTCGGCTCAAACACACACCACTTCAGCATTAAATGAATCTCTACCGGCTAAAGTAATTAGTTCAGTCTATTAATTACTATAATCACCCATTATCATGTTAGCCTTCATTGTAACATGTTTCATGGCTGTAACAAGCCTGTAGCACAGCGTTTCCAGAGGATATTCCCTGTTTGGGCGCTAATTATTTAGTCATTAAGGGATAAGCCTGGAATTAGGATGTGTTTCTTATTGTTCGACAAATCCCTTAAAAAAAAAAAAAAAGCCAAAGCAGACAATGTGCTTGTTCGTTATGTAATACTTTAAAACTTTCCAACCCTTTACTCTCCCTCTTCCGCCTGTTTGTTCCTTGTGTAGATGTAAAACTGTGAAATTGGGTCACAAAGAGAAGATTATTTTTAAAAAGAGGCTGATAAAAAAAACAAGATGGACATTAAACAGTAGCACTATTTCTGCAGCATTTTTTTAGCAGTAAATACACATTTCACACAGAACAGAAACATGCATGTCTAGGTCGACTGGAGACTCTAAACTGTCTCTATATGAGAGTGAGTGAGAGCGGACTGTGTGTGTGTGTGTGTGCCCTGTAATGGACTGGAGACCTGTCCGGGTTACAGAGCAGGTTAGATAATGGATGACGGGATGGATAGTGTGCCTCCATAATGGGTTTTTAACAGTTTTAAAGCAACAAGGGCGCATCGATCGGAAGTATCAGACAAATAAGTGTGCAACAAATTGGGACGCTGACACGCAATCAAAATGGGACTAATCGCCGATTATTTCATGAAAAAATACTCTCTACTGCGTCTCACTTCAACCTCCATGTCTACAGGCTGCGGTTTTGCTGCTGGAGGATGGGCTCTGAGCCGGAGGTGGGATGCGGTAAACAAGGCAGCCCTGCTCCTCAGCTGTGAAGGTGACACGGGGATGCTACACGCAGAACAAGCCCTTTTGATTAATCACAGGATATTTACTAGCTCAGATCTAATCAAGGACCGCGGGATCGCGGGCTACATCATACACGGACCAGGAATTTACACAGCAGAGTTAACCTGTCACCTGCCACCTCGCTCTTCCTTACGTCTATAAACAGCGCCGAGCAGCAGCAGTCGACCGGCCGGGCGGGCGGGCGGGCGCCTCCAAACCGCTGCAGAAGTGATTGTTTTATTTCCGCTGAAACTATATAACCCGCAGTCAGATACTCAACACATGTCGTTTGATATAAAACCTTATGGCAGAGGGGAGAAAGAGCCATTTATCTCAAGGTGCTCGTGGTAATGGGATACAAGAACGTGAGCAGTTTCCCCCACAAAGTAAACTACGGCTCGGTGCGAGATAGCCGGCCCGGCCGTGCTTATTTCCCGCGGAGGACATAAAAACCAAGGTCTAACCCATGATTACAAGCAAGACGGGATTAAGCAATTGTGATCGCTGATGTCTTATAATACGACTTTAATAATCGAGGCAGCGCTCGCAGGAACAGTAGATCTTAGAGGGCACAGCTGGCGAACGCGAAAAGAAAGACGCAATCTCATCTTGAAAAGAGTGAAACCGGCATTTTTATGTTAATGTGTGCAGTCCAGAGGAGTAAATAGTCACTCCAAGTTTATTTAGGCTCACAGACGTACAGTACAAAGAAGTTTTTGTGATCTTTGGTTTAAGGTCATATAACTTTGTGATCATTTATAGTTCCTATCGAATCATTTTGCCACTATGTGCAGGGACACACAGGGAAAAGGCAAGGAACAAAAGAGAGGATACGAGGAATAGAGTTTAAGAATGAAAACTGAATGTCAGACAAAGACACATATACAATACCAATGGTAGTGAAAAAAGGATCTAATTATAATAGAATATATATATAAATTTGGTAGGTAGAGCAGGGTGAAAGAGGCAGTTTTACAGTTTGTCAGCTTTTGCAGATTTCATAGTAAAAGTTGCCTGTTACTTGGAATGTTTTGAGTCCACCCATTAATGAAGGCAATAAAAAGCCAACTGTAACTACATTTTCCTAATTTGGAGGAAACCAGTTCTTCCAAAAGCATCCATGAGAAGTGGACTGGAGGAGAGCGGGACAACAAAAGACAACCTCAGCATCACAAAAACAACATCAAAATTTTAAAAAGTCCATTAATTATGAAGCGAAAATCCTCTCAACACAACGTAGTTTTTGGCTGAGGATCCCCGCTCGTTCAATTAGTCGTCGCCACCAAATAAACAGAGTAATTACAATATTTGTGGAAAAGGGGGTTTTATCTGAAACTGCATGAAATCGATACAGACATGACCTTTAGCCTGACCTGCGAAGCTGTCGTTTGTCGTTAGCGCGTTAGCCGCACCAGGCGGAGGGAGGCGGCGGTGGAGGCGCCGCAGCCTCCGTGCTGGCGGAGGGGTCGGGATGAAGCGCGGCCCGCGCCATTGTGTCGCCTGGAAAATGTCACTCCACGGGGGGCTTTGTCTCTGCTCGTACAGGTTTGGTTTTTTTTACAGAATGAAACTCACAGAGAAAGGGCAAGAATATGGAGGACCGTATTAGATCTGTACAAGCTTCCCCGATTGTCTCGACCCCCCCCCCCCCCTCGCTCGGACACTCTTGTTTGTGTGGAATCACAAATGATCAGCGGTGTTTAAGCAATGGATCACTTAGCGCCACATCCCCGCCGCATGAGCCCCGGACAAATAGTTAGTCTATTAGACGAGAGCGTTTTTGTCAGTCTCGCCGTCTCCCGGATATTTCCTCGGAGTGACGAGTCGCATTAGACGCCAGGAGGAAGAGTAATTTCTGTGTCACATCCCTTTAGCCCGACCTCGCTGACAATCACCAAGAAGAGGGCGTTCTCACTAAAAATTAATCACATTTGCCTTTTTAATGGCATTCCCCAGCCCTCTGCCAAGAATTCACAATCAGCCTCTGTGCCGTAGCGTTGCTCCGCCGGGCCCGAGTGTCTCTGCCGGCGACAAAGTGATTTCAAGGAGTGTATCAATACTTACATCACCCCTCTGGCCCTCGCTCCTCAGCGTTGACACTGCAGCGCTTTGAGCCAGGCCGGACTGGCAGAAAGCCATCCAGAGGCTCAGATACAACAGCAGAGGACTGGAGGATGAGTGCATGAGACTCCTCAGATCAGGTGTTTCACCTCATGTTGACTGCAACAAAGACAGGACCGGATCAGAAATGTGTCACAAGATGGGTTGAGATCAAGACTAGGGATGATTGTTCTTGTACTAACCTATTTTTCTATAGTTCTATAGTTCTATAGTTTCATGTTTTGTTTGATGGACTGGTAACCTGTCCTGATGTGTGGCAGAGACCATTGGGTACAAAGCAGATTAGATAATGGATGGATGGATGTGTTAGTTTGGGGATTTTGTGACATTTCCCTCTGGTTATTTCATCTGATTGTATTACAGAAAACTCTCTTCGTGTATGACAATGATGCAACCCAATTAAAGAGTAGAGTCAGCCTCCAAAAACTCACAGATGAGAATGAGAAAATAAATGATATTCATCATTTTTTAAATCCAAAAGAGTATATGTCATGTTTCATGCTCTGATATGTCATATGTGTGATTTTATTTATACAGTAGAATATCTTAGATGCATAATCAGTTATACTCAAGTAATGTATATAGTACAGATTCAATCAGATCATGTTGTACTAGTTCAAAATGAAGCAAAGAAACCAGAATCAAATGGATTTTTTTATAGCAATTTTCTGTAAAACCACATTTTATACACAAGGCTCTGAGTGTATTTGGTGAATTAGCAAAGAATCGATCTCCTGGTACAGATGAGGAGGCTCGAGTGAAGAGAAGATGAAGATGCCCGTGAACTGAGTCATTCTCTCAGTGACGACCGGGACGGTTTCCACCTCCATCAAATATTCAGACAGACTCGCTCGTCCTTGTGAGCGAGCGGCGCTGTAAAAACGACTGGGAAACAAAACACTTGTGGTAAAACAATGTTCCGAGGACACTCTGTCAGATTCCTCTCTTTTCTACAGATTTCATCACCGAGCCACTGTGGCGTAAATGCTTTAAAACACTTTGACATAACATGCTGCGTCCCGAGACCCTCCGGCCTCTGAATAATGAATCTACAGTATGTTCCGAACAGCTGTCTTCTTACAGGAACTTTCCCTCCTTTTTTTTTCTGTTTTTTTTAAGGCTTTTTGGTCCTATCTCTCCGGTCGCGTCTCAGAAACTAGAACGCGCTGAGATAATTCACCTGCGTCTAGACTGACCAATCAGCGGCTCCTCCGCCTCGCAAACGGCTCCGGTTATTGGCCGAGGAGACGCCGAGACAAAGTCGCCGGCTTCCTCCGTTCCTCCCGCTGCCCCCACTCTTCATATTTAATTCAGCGGTTGTGTATTTCTTTATGATTGCAACATCTGTTTGCTCCCGGTGCCAGCTCCCTCCGTCAGCCTCCCTCTGTTCAATAATTCCTGTCCTGACCCCTAAGAGCCCCTGACATCACAGCGCCGGCTGCTGCTCAAACTTCACTGGGACCAGACACAAAGGGACAGGTGCCCCGCCACCAGAATCACCTGCCGTGGAAATCACCTAGATCGAGCCAAGCCGACTCTTTTCTGCCATCGTGGAAAAAACAAAACACTGACGTCATGGAAAATCCCGCTCTTTTCTTTTTTGTTTTGTTTTAACTTCAGATGACAGACCGCACACGCTGCTATTTCAGGATCTGTGTCATGTACAGGAGGTGGACGAGATGACGGGAACGTGTCGCGAAGGACGTGAATTTGACGGACGAAGCTGCGGCGATTTGTTTCGGGAGCTTTTTGCTAGAAAACACAGAGAGCACGGAGAGAGGGACGCGCTTTCGAGAGAAGAGTGAGTCACAGCAACAATGTGCAGAAATGTGTGGAGCTAATTTGAGCTCCCTTTGGAGAAATATCTGCAAAGTGTGACTTTTGTTTTCCCTCATTGCCAGAACATCCACAACAACCAAAAGTAGATTTGTCTCGCTCTCAGTAGGCTGGGTTGCTACTCCAAGCCCCTTAAAATCAAAGCATTTCTTAAAATAAAGCTGAAATCAACATAACTAAAGTGAATTAATGTGTGTACCTGGACGTCTCTGAAGCCATTCTTACTCATTTCTGCTCTCCAAGTGGCAAACCGTCTGATACCACGTGAATCTGCTCTTTAAAAGTCACATGTCTCATTCCTGCAGCCTGATATAGTAGATAACAAGCAGTTGTCCAGATTTCTGGGAGTTGTTTCATCTGCGGATGAATACACACTAAACTGGTGCCCACTCAAAAGATGCTACGTGCTCCAAAAACTCTGAAGTCGTGTCGTGTTTTGAAATAAAGAGTGGACCCGTACAAACTGATGACGCAGAAAAACAAACCATTTTGGACCATCTCTGTCTCATAAGTGACAATATCTCTTAAAATCAATTGCATAATGCCTGATATCTGAAATAGTTCAGGTTTAAGATGATCATGTTTGCTCATTCTTGCAACATAATCATCATGAGAGATTCTGCTATTGAAAAAAGACAAGAAACCATTTTCACCTTTAACCCTCAGGGATTAAGTTCCTGTTTATCCTCTCACTTGGACTGTTTCTTTGCTCACACAGGAGGAAATAGGGCAGACTTGAGGGACTATTTTCAGCTGTGGATGAATACGTACTCGATGATGCTTATGTTTTCGATGACAGTGGAGCTCTAAGGAACAGATGGATAAACACTTGATCAACAGCCCTTGATATTTTCATAATATTCTTGACAGATATAGTAAATAGGAGCACTGGCATTTCAAAAATACTATTTTGTTATTTCTAAACAATGTCAGGCTTAAAGACAACATTTAATGTTCGCGAAAGCATTTTGTCTGTTTTCCTCAGCGTGCTCGTCGTCATCAGAGACGATGAAGGTGGCGGGGTCCACAAACAGATGCTACCCACTGACCTCAGAAAACATGGCGGAGGGGCCAGATGTTCGGATGACCTCACAACCTTGGGACCAGCTGATTGTGGCAGTGATGAAGATGGGTCGTGGCAGAAGAAACTGATCTAGTGGCATCAGAGGTTCCCATTTTTCCCACTTTTTTTTTTTTCCCTTTCTATGTTGGTCTTAACCCCCTCCCACATAAACACACACACACACACACACACACACACTCCCAAACTGGGCAATCCTGGAAGGCAGAGAAAGATGGAGGACGAACGAAGAGAAACGCGGAAGAGATGGAGAGACCGAGGGAGGGAGGCAGGGAGGGAGGGAGGAAGGGAGGGAGGCCTGGTCAGTGGTGCTGACGGTTGTCACAGATGTTGAGTTCAGCACAAAACTCTGCCAGAAGCCATCATGTCAAGGCTAAGTTAGCTGAATGAACAAGAACAACTCCAGGCCCTGCCACTTTAAATCTCCCTCAAAATTCAACAGCTGTTTCTTGAACGAATGCAGATGCAAAATAATGATAATAATGCCTACTTACAGCTCCTGCTTGGAAGTAAACAATCCTTCTTGACCACACCCAGTACACATGGTGTCTCATTAGCTCCCAACGGCCGCGGCTCTTTTGGAGAATTCGTTTTAGAGGCAGCAAGAGGTTTTTTGTTTTCTCTCTCTCTCTCTCTCTTTGGCTCAGCATTGTCAGAGGGAGAAAAATAAACTTTTTCTGCTCCAACAGAATTGTGAGATAATTAATAATTACTGCTTTTAATCTTCAGGACATCTTTTATCCTTTTGTTTTCAATGCCACGGTCAGAGAGACCTCATGCAGATGTCAGAAACAAGCGAGATACAGATACACACAAATATATATCTATATATAAATATATATTTATAAATCTACAGCGTAGCTTCAACATCATTTCTCCTCAAATCAACGCCTGTGCTTGTCTATTCTGGCATCTGAAATTTTTAACATTTTGACTGGGTGCATCTTGGCTCCAAGCATCTTCACTCAGCTCAGAGAATGTCTTTGTGCCAAGGCCACAGCCTGTGGCGGTTTTCCTAGTGACAGATGAGCATGTCAACATGTTTGTGTGTATGTGTGTGTGTGTGTGCGTGCGTGTGTGTGTGTGGTGAAACAATAGGCCTCGTAAGCTGTGAACTGTGCTGCTATGAACAGCTCTGCCAGGCCATCCAGCAACCAGTACGTTGATTAGGGGCGGTAGCGTGCAGATGACTCGATCTTATAACGCTGAATAAAAGCAAATGCACACATGCACGTGGGCATGCAGATTTGCTGTGGAGACTTCTGAAATGTTTGCTTTTTTTTTTTTTTACTGACTCTGGTGCCACAGAGCCCGGCCTCACAGATGGACTGATAACGCTCACTTGTTGTAATTGTGGAAAAACACAGTTACATAAACAATGAGACAAGTCGTGTCTCCAAAGACGCGTACGTGCACGAGCGAACACCCAAGTTTTCAGCTCGTCCTCGTTTGTCCTGAAAACGGATCTCCAGAAACGGCAACAACAACAACAACAGTGACGACGAAGACGACAGCGGCACAAAGTAAGAGCGTAAATGTTGAGCAGCAGCGAAGGAGAACCGCGACATGTGGATCTAAATCTGTCTGTCCTGTCTCCAGGCCTGTTGGCAAAGGGCAGCTCAGCTGTAGCAGGCAGATTGTGTGAACAGCGGACTACGAACATCTCTCCACAGGCCATACCAAGGTGTCTAATCCAGGAAACACTGTGAACATACAGCCTGTGGGCTCCCACAGTGCACTGCATCGCCCACATCCCAACACACACACACACACACACAAATCCTCCATCTTAATAAGCCACTTTGTTGTTGACTACGGCTGCAACAAACGATGGCCAAAACGTCTTGTTTTGTCCACAATATTTAGTTTGTTGTGTCAAATAAGACCAGAAGATATTCAAATGTAAGAGACTTTATTTCATTAAAACATACTAAAAAGATCTTTTAAATGTTTAATTTGTAAATTGATTATGATAGTCTTCACTTGATAATTCAATCTATTAATAATTTAGTTGTTGTTGGCTCTGGAAACACTGATTGGTTTTCCATTGCAAATCAGTTCATTTGAGGAGTGTTGAGTGTGGTAAGATGTGTAGTTTAGTGAGGGACTATAGTGGCTCTGTCGCTGTCAATCCTCCCAAAAGATGTATTTTTGTAATATATTTTGGCATGAAACGTGAGTTTTGTCAACAAATCTGTAAAATTCACAGCTGATACCAACAAATATTTTGGCACATTCACGTGTTTTATCTCCCGTCTTTCAGACAGTTTCTGCTCACACTGGTGTGTTGTCGTGGAGATTTATAAAAATAAAAGTACGAGAAAAAAAAAAATCCACCGAGATAAATTTATAGATAATTCATTTACACATTTCGGCACTTTACCTGAAGAAATATTGCCAGCTCGCCAAGTAGTGCGTCTGCTGTCCAGCACCTGTCATATCGGCTGAGCGTCACCCACGTCACAGGGTGTCGCGAGATGACAGCTCCCAATGTCTGCAGAGATGAAGCCTCGGGATGGAGGGGAGGAAAAAAAAAAAAACAGGACGGATCGAAATTTCATACTCCAAAGTATATCAAAGTGACTCCTGTCAGCATTGCATCAAGGCGGAGAAACGGGAACTGTTCATTTCTACAGCTGAGAGTTGAACTGTGTGTGTTGGGGGTGGGGGGAGGGGCGGGGGGGGGGTGGGGGGGGGGGGTTCAGAGGAAATGGGGGGAGGGAAGGTGTGCCCCCGTAAATTACACTGGGCGACTTACAGGGAAAATAGTGACGAGGAAAAGCACCTTGTCAGCCGTCACCCCACTTGGACTTATGACAGCAGAGTCAAAATAGGGCCGTGACAGCAGATGACATTGAAGGGAGGATTTTTTGAGACAAAAACGAGAGTCGGAGCGATTCTCACAGATCTGCCGCCTGTACGCCACGGGCAACAACATCCACGTGACCCTCATGTGACACCGACGGTCTCGTCTTGCCTGCGAGGTGCAACACACTTGTTTTTACATCTTTTTTTAAGAATCACTCGGCTTTTGATTTATAAAAAATACCAGGGGGAAAAATGCAGACGAATCAGAACAACCAGATATGTGTACTGCACGTATGTGCACAAGAAGAGAAGAAAATAAGAGCCTGAATTGTGGTAGAGAAAACAAGCACGTACAGTAAAGCGCAAACATGATCAGAGCATAACACAAAGCAACATGGACAGTTACCATGGGGCAAGCCTTTTTACCTAAGCAGTCTGGGTAAACAAGTGTGTGTGTCTTTGCTTGTACAGGCCGATGGTGCTACAAGATACAGAGATGAGACTTGTGCAGCGCTGACAAATATTAGCGGCTCGGGGCTACAAGAATCCAAGGCAACCAAAAATCTGTTTTTGTCCCAGGGCCAAACCCTGCACTGCACTGTGGGCCACTTCTGATTTCAGCACTGGCTGGTGTAACGCAACCAGCCATGCATTAGCATTGGCCCTCCAGTTAGAGCAGGCTCTTAGGATCCTGTCACCCGAACTTATCATACACTCTCACACACAGCCAGACACACACATGCAAACAGGAGGAGGAGGTGGGGGGGTGGAAAGCAGCTCATTTGCTGCAGCACGCACAGAGCGGTTTTGTTTTATCCCTGAGTCGTGCAAGAACACTGACGCAACTTGCTAACACACGTGTCTTTACTCAACAGAAGAATTAATTTCACCAAGTAAGTGTGCTGCCTGGGTCAACATCTCTACCGACCCATCCACAGCTTTTCATGCAAGCAGATAGCTCCATACTCACATAAACGCTTATTTTATTAAAACAGAAAACCACAACATTAGCATCAACTGTCTTTTAGCCCGTTTAGCTTAGCAGGTAGAGCTAACATCGCTATTAGCCATGTAGCTTCAATTGTTCCACGGATAACCGAAGAGCGTTTGACGCTAACAATTGCTACCTTTTAGCCTGCTTTGTTTAGCATCAAAGCTAACACCACAAATTCTGCACTTATTTAGCACAAACATATATTTATCTAACCACACATATTTAGTAACCATTAAATAGACCCAACAGAGGTCAAATATGTAAAATCATTCTCTAACCACAAAATTATTTGTGGAGGAAGCTGCCATTTAGCATATTTAGCTAACTCAGACCATCAGATGTATAAATCGTATCATGTCTTGTATTTACACACATTTCTGCCCTACACATGAATAAAATAGGTTTATTAGAAGTTAAATATATTCAGTCATCTACATACCATTAAATATTTTTAAAACACAAGGAAACCTGAATGAAATTTGCATTTATTTTGTATTGTCCCCCCCCCTCATCCTTTAAAACACAAGCTAGCACTCAGTTTGTGCTCCACTCAACACTGTTCAGAGCATTGAAACCTCTCCAAAGTGACTGCTGGTCAAACACAGCACCAGGGACATCCCTCTCTGCACAACATTAAAAGCCTGAATCCGGCTGTTAAAGCAGCCCATCTCTCTCCCCACTTAGAGGGAAGGGGGGGGGGGGTGTGGTGGGAGGGCGCTCCGGCTAGCATACAAAGTTCAACAACTGTGAAGAAGGAACTATTAAAGAGGACACACAAAGCAGTGACCTTGACTGACAAGTGCTCTTCATTCTGGCCATAAACAGCAGTGGGGCCTGATAAGTGTTCATCGGTGCGGGGAGTAATGACCTATCCGTCAGCAGCGGTTGGGCTGTGTGAGGTAGTATAAATGGAACATACATAATGTACAGCAATAATACCAGCACGCTCACAGCCTAATGTATTATCATTATTCTTGGGGACCAGTTTTTTTCTCCTCCCCTTCCTCCCTCCCCTAACGCTGTGTGGTGCGCCTCAACGCGGCGGGTAAATGCCTTCCGGCCACGATAATTTCATTCTAATCTTTGTTCCATATTATAATTTTCATGGTCAGAAATACACCAGGAAGCAACGCCACATTTCTATCAAGGGCTAAACAGAACACAGGCCATAACTGGGGGTTTTATGTGACTGTATAACCCCGCGTTCTCAATTTATGATAAGAATGGAGAAAGCCGTAAATTTAGGCGTGATGGCCCATCTTAAACAACATCATTACTGGCCTAACCAGCCTCTGATAGGGCAGCTGCATCCCCACCACACACTGAGTATGTGTTTAAAGAGATGATCAGAATATTCAGTGTCCATCACATTAAAATACAATTTCGATTTTTACTACAAAATTAAATGACGTTTGTGGAATAAAAATGTATCCAACACCAATGTAAACCTTCACCCCAAACTAATTGCTTTTACGGGCCGTATTTGTTTGCAGTGTACTGTATGAATCACCAGCTACTAGTTCATTATGCTGGTAGAGCGTTAACATTTCAAGACAAGGCGGCTGGGGAGTTCAGACACAGGCAGTAATTTGACTCACTTCCTGCTCTGAGACTTGTAGCTAGCTCAGTAAGTCTATCTTCATCCTGGGAGGAAGTAGACGTTACCAGAATCAGCTAAACCAGGCTAAACCATCTTTCTCATGTCCTGGATCTTTAGGAGAAGTGTTATTCCCTGCAGTTACTTAGGATTACTTAACAGCCTGGGACATAACATAACACAAGCAGCCAGTTATCTTACTCTAGTCCAGTCTAATCTTAGTGCTAAGACTGTCACTTTGTAAACAGCTGTAGAAAACGATTCATTTGTTATTTATCTGAGCCTCAACATGTAAAGACCCTGTATCCGGGATTGTTGGCTGAATTATCTTTCACCCATCATTGGTGGCACAAGACAAAATTCCTTTGATTTTATAGTTGATTTTTATAGTTTTATAGCAGACATGAGAGTGTCATAACCACATAATCTTTGTCTTGGAAAAATAAAAGATTAGCACATTTTGCAAAATGTCAAACGATTCCTATATTTCCATTAGTATCAGATACGTATCTGCCAAAATCTGTGAACCACACAGGGCACAGAGCCACTAGCCACCTTTTATGCCAGCTGCATGTTGTATTTGATGGCAGAATGAGACCAAACATGTACCAAAGGTGGATCAGTAAAATCAAGCACAGTCTGAAGTAATGACGTACCATCTACTCAATTATACAACAGTTCCAATGGGACAACACAGATTTGCTTGACTCAGTTTAGCCTTTTGTGTCTACACATAATATTAAAGTCAAGCCAAAAAAAATACGACAACATCCCAAAATACCGCCTAATAAATGTGAATTCAGTCTGGATCGTCTTCTGATTGTGCAACACCATTAATTAACAGGCATCTCTGAGGCCTCCCACACACAAACTGCAGCTTACTCACAGCCAGTGTCCCGGTCCAAAACTCAGCACCATGTATCTGTGTTGCCGCAGAGCACAGATAATACACAACCCAGCTTTGCTCCGACACAATGTGCACGCTGTTGTGAGGAGGTATTCTTGGAAAGTGGAATCAACTCCGTCAGGAATACAGGAATAGTGTCGCTGCATTTCCTGGAAATCTGTTGATTTGTTAGTCAGACGCTAAAATGAAAACCACTGCAGTAGCTAATGCTCAGCGAGGATGAATTCATTTTCGAGTCGGAGAATATAGCGTGCACGCCCGTCTGGTCTCTAGTCTAGGTTTCCCTACAGAGCGGAGTAAAAATGAAGGATGCCTCCAAAGCATGGAGACAGTAATCTCCCCTGTGGAGGTCAAATCTAACATGGCAGGTTAGTGTCTGTGGAGATTGACAGCCTGGAGAAATACGGCTGCCAGGCAGCCACAACGCACAGTGACAGTAAACACCTCCCAGGAAAAAGGCTGGTTACCAAGCCTTATAGAGCGACTGTCAGAGGGCGCCGGGCGTCACAGCCGCCGCCGACTGCGCACTGACAGACTCTGTCAACCTATCATATCCAAACCATCTCAATAACGTGAACATCAAACTTGCCGGGGAAGCACACACACACATCCGTCCTGTGCACATTTTCATCTGAAACATTTTGGAAAGCAACAACTTTAGACGCTACAGTGCAACCAGGCTCTGAACCAGAGAGAGAGGCTGCAAAAAAAGCTCCATTCAGAGCTGTAAACAAGCAATAGATGTTGATGATGAGTCATTTTATTAATCTGCGGCTCCACCATTTTCTCTTGTGACATATTATAGGAAATCCCTACAAAATAAAATCCCTCACAGTCTAAAGAGCAAATATCTATGCTACGTGAGCCTTTTGTGTTGGCTGATTCTTGTATAGGTGGAACAAGATGTTTTACCCTGTAATGGACACCAATTATGATCTAACTTTGGTTTCCTAGTCAATGAACCACTGTTACATGTTACATATCTGAAGTGGATCAGTGAACTAAGCAAACCAAGTGATGGCCAACATCTCTGCATTCAGGGATATCACCCATTTTACATACCAAACTGCAAATTGTAGTTTTTGTTCATGTTTAGAGCATTGTGGTTTGCATTGATAATTGTCATCTTTATGCCGGCTGATAATTTTAAGCATTAGCGAAGTGGCGTTTTTTGTGTCTCGTCCCCAGCTGTGTTGTTGTCTCATTTTTTATGCCATTAAATAGTTTTGGATTGCCTCTCGTCCGTCATTCCCCACTGTTTGCCATTGTGCTGTTGCAAATGGTGTGATTGGTGCCACTGCTAAACAATAGAGCACAATCTGAGATAATAGACGTTTTTCTGCGGTGAGATTAAACGATATCATCACGTCGCACGAAACAAAATTAAACACAATTGCTAGTTGCAGACTAACTTCATCTTTCCACGTTTGTGCTTCAATTTTAATGCGAAATCAATGTGGTGGGGAACTGAAAACACGATAGCCGATCATTAGAATGAGAAAACGACTCGTTCCATGAAACCTCCCACCTCACTATCATTAGATCAAGACGTGAGCGAATGCATAAACGTGAAATAACCGACTTAAATCTACGTTCTTGTTTACCGCGGTCGCACGGGAATTGTAATGCAGTGCAGCAGACCACTAATTGCGTGAAATATGTTATCTTACAGGCTTGTGCTGTCTGCCTTTCATAAACAAAGGCTGACAGATCATGCCCTCAACCAGTGACCCTGCTGTGAGCATATGCACTAATGCAAGGTCACACTGGAGTCTGGCCACATGAGGAGAAAACAGCCATCCAATTTGCCTCGTGAGCCCGACAGAGACACAAACTACTGATGTAGTCATCATGCCCTACAATAAAATGTCAGTGTGTTAAACGGGGCCCTTTTTTCATTAGCAGCTCTAATAAATGGCGCTTCTGTAAAACAGAGGAAATCCTTATTATGTCGGCGAGAGGGGGAAAAAAATGATCGGGCAAAGTCGGTGCCAAAACAAAATCTGTTGTGCTCAATGTCAAGGAGGCTCTGCCGGCTCCCACAGAGCTCAGCTGTGTGCGGTAGCATAGCAGAGCCTTATTTTCATAATGGCAGGCGGCCATCTTTAAATCACAGATTGGCTTTTAATGTACAGTGTCTCATAACAGGACCCTGAAGACATACCAAGCCTCTAGAATTAACAAAATCTGCTTAAATGTCAGAGACTGAGCCCTCATCTCAAGTCAGTTCTTGTGTTTTCCTTTCAAAGGTCACTTTTCAAGCACTTTTTAAGCTTTTCCAGCACCTTAGAGCTGTGATAAGTTACACAATCCAACTCATGACTTTGTGGTTTTATGCAGTTACTAAACAACAAAACAACATGTGGTCTAACTTGGCAAAATCAAAATAAAACAATCAAATTCAAGGCATTTCCAAGGGACTCCATCAAAAATCACAACCCTTTTCAAGCATTAAAATTCAAGGATTTTCAAGGATTCCCAGCACCCATATGGAGTCTGCAGCACATACAAAACTCTAGCTGGCTGGTTGTGAGGGTGGGTGGAGCTTGCTACAAGGGGGTGACGGAGGTTACAGGGTGTGTGTGTGTGTGTGTGTGTGTGGGGGGGGGGGGGGGGGGGGGGGGGGCAGGGGAGGCAGAAAAGACGGGCAGACGGACAGACCTATAGCTCAACGCCGTTCCCCCCTCATCCTCTGCTTGCCCTTTGTCATGCACCCTCCTCACCTCCAGAGCTGTCACTGGCTTGTCAGAACCAATCACAGGATGCCATGCTGTCTGCCAGCCATGTACCAGTTTGGACAGGATGACATCAAATTTCTGGTGCTACGTGTCAAGGACCATATGAAAACAGATGTCCTCATTACCGGGTCGCCTGTGCTTTAGAAACCCTGCATATTCACCTTGTAGCACTCATCAGGGGATGAACAGGCATCACAAGGTTGAATCAGTCAGTTCGAGCCTTATTCCTGATGAAGATCAGCACCCGGGAAACGTCCAAAATTTCCTGAAGAAACATATGGACAGATTTAAGGATAATGCTTGTCACAAAACAAATATCAGAATAAATAATGTGTAGAAAATTAAACAATCTAAGAGACAGAAATGTTAAGTAAAACCTAGGCAGAGCCAAGTCACAGTGTGATAAAGCAGTGACATGTCCAAGCCTGGTGTTATGCATATATGAGGCCCTGTGAGATCCAGCATGACAAAAGTAACTTTATTGAATGGGACAGATCGCTGCTTGTCTGACTGACTTAATCTGTTTGATTGAGCAACGGGACGCCTTCGGCTTCACAAGTCCTTCAAAGGCCGCAGATTCTGCAAGTGTGAAAAAAAGAGGGAGGAAAAAAGGAAAAGAGAAAAATCCCCCCTCTACACACACACACACACACACCCCTTCCACTGCCACAGACACACACACAAACACAACACCCCATAGCTGCTTTTTTTTTTTTTTCTTTTTTATTTATTAGCTTTAAACATCTTATTCATTGCCCTACCACCCGAGCCCTTTCAGGTCATCAGCCTCTAACAAAGAACCGCGAGCCTGGAAAATCTGTCAACTGTCAGCGTCATTGATTAGGAGCAGAAGTCCGGGCAGATGATGAAGCCAAGCGTTGGAGAGCGATAAAGGGCAGAGTTTGAAGAGTTTGTCCCCGACAATGACACGGCCGCCGCAATTTTTCCCCTTTCACTCCGAGAGCGCGCCACACATTACAGAGCCATACATTCATTTGTCTCATGCCTCACCATCTCATTATGGGGATCTAACTTTCCACTCCGCCCCCTTTTTTTTCTTCTCCCTCTGCCAACACAAAGCACTCCTCGGCTATCATTGTGCTTGATCTGAATTTTATTTAGAGCTCCATATGCTTCCCGGGGCCGCTCTCAAAGCCCGGTGTGGATGCTTGGCCTCTCGCGGCCCGTTAACCATTAAAAGAAGGGGCCATTCTGTCGCCACGCCGCCTATTGTGAACCTCGGAGGTTAAGAGACAAAAGTGTGAGATCATGAATGAGTGCTTGGCAGTCTATTGGAGCTTTGCGTCCGCACAATTGAACCGGGGATCTGCACCTGATGCGATTCAAGCGCTTGTTTTTGAAAGAGAAAAAAGAGGCTCACTATGTTTGAGGACTTAAATACAAAAAAGCATGTGTGTGTGTGTGTGTGTGTGTGTTTTCTTTCACTTTCAAGCAGTTGGCAGACTTGCTTTCCTTGCATCCCTGCAAAGGACGGCTCCCGCTATCATGGCGGTGCCACAGGCGTGTGGATAC
Organism: Karalla daura; assembly: GCA_029224185.1. NCBI lineage: Eukaryota > Metazoa > Chordata > Actinopteri > Chaetodontiformes > Leiognathidae > Karalla > Karalla daura. Next base: position 9,332,625 of record CM055208.1, read on the forward strand.
CTACCCAGAGCTCCTGGCTACCACCACCACCCAGACGCACAGTTAGACCCCAGAGGAGTTGGATGAAACCCCAGAGACACTCCCAACGTCACAGGCTGCAGAATAACCCCCTCTCCTGTCTCTGGGGCCTTCCTCTGGACACACATTTCCCCCTACACACACACACACACACACACAGACACACACACACTCTCTCTCCCCTGGAAGTAGCCAGAGCTGTGTCTCTCAGTCTCCAGGTCCCCCCTTAGTGACAATTTGTCCACATCAGAGGGCCGTCATCCCTAACGAGATCTGACTCGTGACACACAGATGGGGAGGGGCCCGGGCACGGGCGGTGCGAGCGCTGGGTGCCTGCCTGCCCCGGGGCTACAGAAAAACGCCGTGCTCAGGCTGCCGTGTGAGAGGACACAACTGCTTTCTGCTCGGCTCTGCTTTACCACCATAAGCTCTACCAGCCCAAATGTGCACAACGCTGGGCTGCAACCCACAGAGACGGCCACAATGAGGACAATAAAAAAGGGGAGAGTGGGTGATTGTGTTTGTGATCATGTGTAGCTTTAAAGTGGGGGAATTTCAGTGTTTAGAGGTTTTTAACATATAAAATACACGCCCTGAGATTTCCCACTCTGCATACTTAGATTACTCCCAAATAGTCGTATACTGCTTTATTTTAAGTATATTATTTGGACTTTCATGGCCTTTATTTCAGATAGGATAGTTAGAAGGTTGAAAGGCAAGCTGCAAATGATACCATATGGCAGCACAACTGAGCCTGTGCATGATGATGAATCCACAGATTCAACTAAATGATTCTGAATTATATGGTGTGATATCAATGATATGAATGAGTTTGAATTATTTTGCTTTATCTCACTTCACCACTGTGACCACAGTGACAAACTTTGGAGACCATCAATCACACCAGACAAGTTTTCTGAAACTGAAAAACAAACAAAGACCTCGATTGTCCCATGGAGATAAACTTTGAAAATATGTGATACAGACAGATGCCTGTAATAGATGATAAATGATTCCCATCTATTAAAACTGTAACTGTACTGGATAATAGTTACTCCAAGTTACTTTACTGAGTTGTACATACAAAAATGAACGTTAAAGGATCATTTTTGCAACTTTAAGAAAATAGTTTTTATGACATACCGTACAGGACATACACAGATATTATAAGCCTGTGACTAAAAATCAAATCCTGTGAAATGAGCGTTGAATTCTGGTACAAAGAACAGCGTTCCCCTTCCTCCCAGCTGTAAAACCACACACACACACAGGGGACCAGAACTTTCTCTGGAGGCTTCATGACCTTGTGTTCAGAAGTCACAGAAACATCTCCAGAGAATGTGGCTTCATAACTGTGACCGCTACTTCGGCTGAGAACCGTTATGATAATGGTTTTATATGGCTGACATATGCTGGCATAGTGTCAGGTGATATAAGACACACATAATGCACACTATCCGTCCCACCCCCCTCTTCAGCTCACACACACACACACACACACACACACACACACACACAGAGTTGACCCTGCATCCTAAAATCACAGCTCGGCTCTTCCGGTCAAGTGCCTCAGCCAGGCAAATGTACGCAATTAGGTCAAGTTGGCCGGCGTGACGTAAACAGGGGACAGCAGTCGCTGTCAATATCTTCACAAAAGTTAAGTCCTGCGAGGGCGACCGGGGGTGAAATGGTCCCCGGAGACCACCTTAATAAATAAGACCAGAGATAGTAAATAGAGCTGAGAGAGCAGGAGTAAGCTGTGCATGATAGAAATTAAATTATCTCCCAATACGCAGCTCTGGCCTTTAATTTGGAAATATAGAGAGCACGCTGTGGTCCTGGAGATTGTGGTTTAAAGAGGTAACAACCCATAGGCACCTACAACAACCGCTGTCTTTAAGGTGTTGGATGCGACTCGGATCCCCATTATTTTTTTATTATTAATAATTTCCAGGACTTTTCCAGGATACTTGTACTTTGCATTTTGAACATGTTTATTCCTCTGTTGCCCAGAGAAGTCTAACTCCTGAAGACTAGTTATTGCTTATTGCTATAACTTGTCTATGATATAGCCTCTTACATGCTAGCAAATAGACCTTTTAACATCTGTGAGGATCCAATATCTTAAAGCACCCATGTTATACCTTAACTGTTGACTGGAGTTTCCGTATGGGTGTCATTCTCACACTCACAACCTGAGGTATTTTAGAGTCTCCACTTGACCCAAACATCAGACTGTCCTCGGTCTTGTGTCCGACCGGGACTGAAACCAGGAAACTTCCTGCTGTGAGGCAACAGCTCTATTCACCGAGCGTCTGTGTCGCCCATGTGTTTTCCATGAGTGGAAAATTGGTTTGTTTTTCAGTTTGCATGGGAACCCTGACGACTTCCCACAACTTTATGACGATAACAACTCGTTCCCACCAAACCTGAATAAATCAGCACTTTCTCCCCCCCTTCTCTTTCTTTGTTTCTCCTCTTTCGTTATTTGTTCCCCATGCTTGCGGTCTCCTCGGCCCTGCTGGCTGCTCTCACCTCTCTCTCCCCGGCCCTCTGGCCCTCAGCCTTGGCTCTGGCTCCTGACAACCTCACCCACTGAGCTACAGATTGGCCGGCACACAATGCCCCAGATCCTCATTCACCGACACAATGCGCTCACCAGCCACACACCTTCCCGTCTCTTTAACTCTCACCACATCCCTGGCCATCGCCTTATTTTCTCCCCCCTCTCATTCATTCATTCATTCATCCCCTCCCCGCGTTGCTTTTCCTCCAGCTCTCTCCGAGACCGTCTCGCTCAGGCTTGGCCTGCCTGGCAGCTCCGGTGTCGACTGGTGGGCCGACAGAAAACAGAAAACCGTCTCTTATTCCTGCGCGGGGCGGCAGGAGCGGGACGAGCCAGAGCTCACAAAGCCACCGCAGAGCGAGACAAAGGTTGTGTGCTCCATCATTCAAACCGGGGCCACTCCGACAGCTGCCTCCGCCACGCTCGCACTGACAAACGGCCAGAAAAACAGATGGTTTGTGCATTCATGACCAGTTTAGTGGAAGCCCAGGAGTCACCCCCCATTCAAGGGGAGGGTTTTTGTCAGCTATTCCATAATAAAGCTTTTCAGTCTGGTAGAAAATTAGAAATGCATTTTAAAATTGTCACTTAATTATTGAGGTCATCCCGGCCCCGTGGAGGAGAGAGAGGAGAGAGAGAGACGAGGCTCTGGCTTTGTGACACATGACTGGTCTGAAAAGATGGGCCTGCCTCATTTCACTTTTTAAATCCTGCCAGCACATTAACATACATTTGTCAGTTTGCTCCTGAAAAGCAGATGCAGTGAATTTTGGAATCCAACGATCCTCCGAGGACAGGAAGTTCATCATCTCGACATCTGATCAATATTGGCAACGACGCCATTCACCTCGCTGACAATGACTAAGGAACAGATGGGGATGAGCATCGACCATCTTCACCGATAAAAGCAATAAATAACTTAATTACGGGATGCATTACTGGAATGCTTTTGCTCATACATGTGCCAGGAGTCATGTGCTTTTTTCCAAAGTCAAATTCAAGAACTTTCAAGGCAATTTCAAGGTCAATTTTCAAGCTTTTCTGTACAAACATACCAAAATTGTCAAATGATCACTGCACTTTGTATCAGAATAACAACAAAACAACTGCATCATTGTAGCAGATAGATAAGAACTAAACTTAAACTAACCTGGACTTTCAAAAGTTTTGTTTCAAGCAAATACTTATTCTGAGAAGACTCAATATAAACAATCCAGCTGAGGCATTTTCACATACTTTTCAAACCTCGAACACATTAAAACTCAAGTATTTTCAAAGATTTTAACAACCCGGCAAACATATATCACAGGTAAATCACACAAACATGCTGACACATCTGCATGTCAATATATAGTAGGTGACCTTGTGCCACTTTGCTGCCCATCAAGTTTCTTTTTTTAGCTGTGTGGAGCTCTATGTTGAAGCCCTGAGTCCATCATGAAAAGGTACAGTTCTCTCCTTTAAGATTCTCAGATTAGAATATTTAATCCTTGGGATTGTCCCCTACTTAATTCTTTGGACAGATAAACAAGAAATAATTAAGCAGCGAAGACAGATCCAGGTATAGGAAGACCAAGTCAACCACAATAATGGTGAGTGTCACATCATTAAAAAGAGCTTAGCAGTTGCTTTGAAGCAACTGAGGCGTGAACCAAGCCGGGCTTTGAGCATCATCATCAAGCTCTTGGCAACGCACCCCAAAAAGTCATTTCCAATCGGAAGAGAAAGCATTCACCGTGTTGCACTATATCACGCACAGTACTGTTCACACAGATTAGCCGGAGTGCCAGCCAAAGTGACACTGACTAAACTTAGTTTGTTTGTTCCCCCATATTAAATTAGTTGCGCATCTCGCGGCGCCCAGAGACAGGGGCTAACAATGCTGGGAGAACGGCTGAGCAGATATGAATTAAAGATAACGCCGAGCCACCGCACGTCTGTCTCTGCTCGCCAACCATCTGGACGTTCAATATTACATCCTCGTCTACACTTTTCACGCCGATCAGGATCAGAGTTTTCTGACGGCTCTCCATGATGCATCACGCCCAGATGTGGCGCCCGAGCAGTATGCATGCGATGGCCCGAGAACGTCGTCTCTGAGAGGGATAAAAGCCTCGCACTTCTCACCTTACAGTAAGAGGCAACGTCTATGTCGAGCCAAAACTCAACCCGGGGTATCCAGAGGACATTTTGCGTTACCTTTTTCAATGAAACTTACTGTTTGTTTCATAATATTACGTGTCCAGAAACTTTTGAACATATCTTTTTCTGCACTTTGAAAAGGGTTAAGGTTAGGGCTACAGAAGTTCAATGACTTATCCATCCATTATCTCACCCTGTTTGTACCCAACAGTGTCCTGAAGACCTGCTGGTAAAACTCTCCATCTCACAAGTTAAGTTTTACTTTTACCCTGGACAGATCTCACAACCATCAAAAGGACACACATTCATTCTCATACTCTGCCTAAGGGCAACTTAAAGCCTTCAATCAGTGTAGACATGCACATTTCTAGACAACAGGGGAACCTGGAGAAAACCAATGGAGACACAGTCAGAGTGTGCAGACTTCACATGGAAAGGCCCTCAGTCCAACCAGGATTCAAAACGTGTTATTATTGTTAAGTCAATTTAAACACGCGACTCTTGAATTACACCATTATTGCGATATTAACATCAATAACAAAGCAATAAACGACTACTTCCCATTCTGCCGCGCTGGTTTTATTGCCACAGACAACTCCTATAAAGACCGCGAGCATATCTTAACTATTATGTGATCTAACGTGTTGTGATCCTATTAATAATCATGTAGCCTCGGCATCATCGAGCCGGACTGGTAAAGGCAAATTAACATAATCACTGTCGTGATTAGCATAATTTCTGCGCTAGTTTGTCCGTGTTACTTACTGTAATGTAAAGCACAACACAGACACCCAACAGCATGTTACACGCTGCGGATAATAGCCGACCACACATTCTTATTGACCTGCGAGAGACCCGCACGGCTCGCAGAATATAAACAGGGACGCACACACACACACATGCACACACATACACACACACACCTCTATGGGTATGAAGCTGATGGTGCTGTGACAGCTTCTGCTTGGTTTCCACTTAAGCACTGCCCTCCTCTGACTGTCCAAGGAAGTGCATACAGTCAGTGGAAGCCCGAGTCAAGTTATCACATCTCTCCCAAGAAAAGTGGACTCCAAGATTGGCTTTTTTATCACTTGTGGAGAGAGCACAGTCTGTGCATGAGAGAGAGACCCCTCCCAATCCCTCTCCGGCCCCCCTATCCAGTGCCATTTGTTGTTGGACTGCACCCCTTTGGCAGCGGGTAGGAATCGCATCCTCGGAACATGATGTGGGAGGTGTTCAAAGATAGACGCTGACAGAAATCGGCCGCCGTTGCCAAAAGGCGCCAGCATCTCCACGACACAGGCAGTGACTCCGCGACGGATGTGATTTGATCAAATAAATGTGACAAATGTGTGAATGTGGACAAAAAATAGCAACCAGATTAAATAAATACGAGCTAGAGGTGGGTATAAACAACTTGGACGGCGAGTCACAGTATGTTGCGACGTTTTTAAAAAAAAACAAAAAAAACAAAATTATCTTCCGACAGTAAAAATACATCCTCCATGCCAGCGTAGCCTTTTGGGTTGGTTTTTAGCGGTGTTGTTATAATTTTAAGCTCGACCAGCTGGTGACTAGAGGATACTCAAAAGTTCCTGCCAAAAAAAAAAAAAAAAGAAGAGAAAAAGAAGAAGAAAGAAGAAGAAAGATACCGTTTCGACTGGACAAACTGCTCCTGCGAGAGTCAAACCACACACAGCGACAGCATCTAAGCAGAAAGTAATTAAACCCCCGGTAGACTCTAATCAGCATTCATGAGTGGCAACAGCCCCTGGTATGATATACAGTACAGGCCCTGTCAAGGTGATTTCTCACTGCTCACCAGCTCCTCTAACAGTCCTCTCCATGGCCATCACACACACCCACACACACATACACACACACACCTACACACACACACACACACACACAGCTGCTGTATGCTGGTCCCTCCCAAATTAATACCCACAAGTGAAACCGTGACCTGCAGAAGGCAGCCCCGACCTGCCGTCCCACAGCTCCTCAGTGGATCCACCCCCCTGGAGCGCGTGGCTCTGCCTGCACCCCCCCCTCTCCCTCCCCTCCCCTCCCCTCCCTCTCTCCCCTTCCACCACCCCTTCCCCTCCCTCCCTCCCTCCCTCTGCCAGCACTGAACAAGGACGAGAGCCTGCCTGGGATAAATAAGATAATCAGTGACACTATGTATTCAAGTGTCAGTTTATATGTGTGTTTGCTTCCTGAGGAAGAGACACATCAGACTGATGAACAACATGTCCACCCATCCATTATTTTACCTGCTTTTGCACTTTAACGGTGCTACCAGGGGTTTATCTCCAGCTCATACTGGGCAAAGGCGAGGAACACAGTCACGAGTCAATCACAGGTTTAAGACATACACTACTCACTCTCACAGGTTCAAATATAGAGTCTCCACTTCACCTAAACATATATGACTTTGGACTAAGGGAGAAAACTAAGTCCGACTGGGATTCTTGTTGCTATGAAGCTATAGCGCTATTGGCCAATCCACTCTATGGCATATAAACAAAACATACAAAACCAATAAATTAAAAAAACATATACTTCCACTGTGAAAATGTAAATTGATTGTCAAGTCAGAGAACAAAGCAACACCTTTGAAATAACTACTTCACACTTGCATTGTATATTGAGGGGTGAGGTGTGTGTGTGTGTGGGAGGGGGGGGTCCCCTCGTCTTCCACCACACACTTTTGTTGATTAAAAAGCAGCTGCTGTCTCAGGCGAGCAGCTTTGGACGGTGGCGCGAAGCAGGAAGTGAGGAGACTCAAGGCCAGGGAGACAATAATGGACCTTGTCTGTACAGTTACCAAATGGCTACTGCTTGGTTAGCCGTAAGCTCCATTTTGGGACCTTTGGTTCCCATATTTAATTAAAAATCCATTATCACCTCTCAGCATAGTGAGCAGCACTTCAGCCCATACTATCCAGATCGGCATACTTAATTGGTCTTAAACGGCTTAAATTGCTTTCCGCGCGATCCGTCTTCCGGTCCGCCAAAGAGGAGAAGTCAGGAAAGAATGGCGACTCGGGTTAAAAACGACCCGCCGCCCCATCTGCAAGGCGGTAATCCGCGTCGGGGTGTTTACACGCGCAAACACACGCGCTTCAACCAGACCTTGTGGCAGACCTTGCAGGAAAACTGTTGTTTAGGCGGCGCATTAATATTCAGAGGGCGACGCCGCCAGAGCACCTTGAGCAGATGCACGCTGGCACACGTCGATGGCCCGAGCGTGGAGAGGCAGAGGAGGGTTTGCACAAAGAGAGGGAAAGATCAAATCGAAAGGAGCGAACGGGAAACGACAGGTAAAGGATGAGTAAAAAGGAGCAAAAAAAGAAGAGAGAGGAAAAAAAAAAGACGAGACGAGAGGATGATGAGCTCTCCTTCACATCCCCGGCGTCGCCCGCTCCGCTTCATTGTTACCTCGTCGAGTGCGGCCAGGCCCCAGCTCCCCTGGCAGAAACTAAGTGGCTTGCTGGCATATGGTGTAACCTCCATTTGAGTGCTAAAAGCTGGATATTGTTTTTGTGGAGCAGATGTTGGCGGGCATGGCAAAAGGCACAGCTGACTGGGCCGCACAGCTGGGAACGCTGTCTGTGACCCACATACAGGGGGAGCAGTAGTCGACAGAGAGTCACAACCTTAATGGGGGAACGGAGAGACACGACAGGAAGTCTGTCCCTCCGCTGTCTTTACACGCGTGAAGTTGAGACCGAAGTCTGCTCATTTTGTAGTCTATCGCCTCTGCCGATGGGAGGATTTAAGTGACTGTTGTTCTGAGCAGCGAGAGGAGCTGAAAACGTGTCGGTCAGAGCTACAAAATGGTGAGACATCCAGTGCAATCGGGCACAGGGACGGATAAGGCTTTATTCCTACCCAGCGTTTTAATTTGGAGAGTCTTATTCAGGCTAATCACACTCGGATGGAAAGCCACCTCAGCACCCTGAAAAACACAGAGCCATCATGTTTTAAATTGGAATTAAATGAGCTTTCATGCTTAGATTTGAGCTAATGAAAACGAAACGAGGACACTTAAGAGTCCTGACCGATTTCCCAAACCCAGAAGCGTCCCGGTGCCAAAAGTGGACAAATGAAGATTATGCTGAGATTATAATAAGGATGCCAAAGCCATTATCCAGTCTACTTTGACAAATGTTGTGCCTCTCTGTGAGCAGATGGGACCTAGAGTTTGGGTGGGGAAACAGGCAGAGTATCCTTCACCCAGTTGGCTAGAAAAGACGAGGATAAACGGCAAGCAGGGACACTGTCAAGACTCCCTAATATCGCATGTAATTATTGTCTGAGTGCTTATCTCGGCCGAAAACATACATTTTTTCCTGTGCTTAACATAAACCGACCTGTTAACATGACACTGATATTATTCACACTCTCCCTCGATTTCTGGACTGACCGCAGCTGTTGTCTTTTCTTATTTTATCTTATGTTGAACATTCAAAAAGGAAATAAAGCTCACGGTGTTAGCAGGACCCACCGTATCCCTCCACTCATCTGTCAATCAGCGCCAGCCGTCGGCATCAGACTGGGCAGCACGCTCTGGCTTCAGCTACTTAATTATGAGAGTGTTAAATGCCGTATGTTGTGCACTGGGGCAAAACAAACTGACCAGAGGCTGCAATAAAAGCTGTTTCCCCTTGTGAGAAGGATTAGAATGGCCTGTCACTCACCGGGGTCACGCCGAGCACAGGCACTACTTAAAAAGTCATTTGGAGAATTAAGAAGCCCCCAGTTGGGCTCGGGATCAGGAGGAGGAAAAACACACACACACACACACACACACACACACACACACACACACACACACACACACACACACACACACACACACACACACACACACTCGGGCTAAATAAAACACCAAATGCACACCAGGCACAGCCTTGAGGCGAGCGCTGCCATTTTATTTTCAAGTTCTAAAATCGTCCGTATTGATGCCGATGGTCTCATTAATTAACGGGTGGTTTTCCCCGCTGCACACTGATTACATCCAGCCCTCGGAGGGGAAGGTAAAAATGTGTGCAGCACCTTCACGCGCACCTCACAGGTGGGAATCAACCGCTCTGTGGGGAGGTTTAGCTAGGAGCACCAAGGGAGCTACCGCTAACCGCTAACAAACAGACCAAACAAAAACAAAACGTTCAGCTCATGTTTTTATGACTCGCATGGCTTTAGGGTTTGCTTCAATGCCATATTCAGCAAAAGAAGGAGTAAAGCCAGCAAATCTTACAGTTAGACCATCCATAATTCATGAGGTGAATGAATCTGATGAGCTAGGAGGAGTGTAGCTTTGGGGCTAGCGTGACTCAGGGCCGAGGAGGCTGCCTGACAGTGTTCAGGTCAAGCACCGACACTCAAGTGGTGGAGCGTCCTGTGTGTGTGTGTGACCACAGAGCCGCATGATGTGAGCAGGTTACAGAGATTATGTCCAGGTTACTGAGCTCTCACTGAGCTGATGCTGCTGCTTCTGGAGGTGGAGGTCTTCACAGACCGAACCCAATCGCTGGACTGACAGACACTCAGGGTCCCAGAGAGGTAAAGATGAGTGCTGGTAGGACAGCTGTCCTATACATATGGTTATATACATAAAAAAACAGTCAGTCTGGTCATCATGTCTTTCTCCTTTTGGGTGAAATCATCTGTTAAAAAACAAATTGTGAATGTAAAAATATCATGGTTGGGATACATCCAAAATCCACTAAACCCCTCCCATATGTGGACTTAATACTTTGTGTCTAAAACCAGCACTGGCTTCATCTGTATCTAACGTCTCAGCATCATGAGAATCACTATGAAACCTAACCTAAAAAAAAACACTAAAAATAAAGTTTCATTTTTGTACAACCACTGACTACACGGAAGATTAAAATGTCAAAAACGCCCCCAGAAGCCACAAGAAATAAAGCTCTAGGTAAGTGAAAAATGCAAGGCACATTTTTCAACACGCTCTGTCTTCTCCCCGTCACAAATCAAATGATCTCTTGGATAAAAGAATAAGAGGATCATACTTTATGTTGAGACTGAGGCACTTGGTATATTTTAACCTTTTTTTTTTTAAGATTTCAGCTTCTTTTATCTTCTTCAGTCAGAGTTTTAGAGCTTGTAGATTTGTTTCATCTAAACCCATGATAAACACTATTGTATAATTACATCCAACACATAATGAAAATAAAACACATGAAACACTGCTAAATGATAAGAAAGAAGTTTGTTGCCTCTCTGCGACATCTCAGTTCTTAACTCTAGACTGAGTTTTTCACAGATCTGTGTTTTTTGGCTATTCACATTACTTATCAAATGTGTGTACTATGCCTTTAACAGTATGAATGCACTACGCCTTTAAGGAAGCTGATGGGTCATTGACAGTGTGGACGTTTGCTTTGCCTTTACATGTTTATGTTTAAACATGCAAATGTCTGTTTTGTTTATGTTTACTGTTATTAGGACTAAAGTTGTATGGTTGATGTTTGTTTTCTGTATGCGTTTCAAAAAACAGTGTCACGGCGCTTACGAGACGAATAAACAATAAGCAAGCATCACTGGGCTCATCCGCTGTCAAACCCAGGGACCGCTACGTCCACCGTTGTTCGTTTGTATTTTCCCGCTCGTCACTCGACACCGTTGCGCTCTGAATGCGGTGCAGGAGCAGCCTCGGCGGAGTCGCGGTGGAGCCGCTGCGCGCTGATGCGCTGTGGCAGTGTGCTGCGCTGAGAGTGACACGCTGAAGCCGGAGCTTCGCTGTGAGTCAGTCCCAGCCTTCCATCCAGCGAGCAGGCCTCAGCCCTCACGCCTCGGATCAGCCTGACTTTGATGGACACATGCTCCCTCCGTGCTTGGCAGCGCGGTCTTTTGAGGAAACTCAACAAAAATGGCAACAGGGATTGGGTCGACACGCAAACACACACAAATACACACATGCACGATTGCACCCTGGACCATAACTCCCAAAAGAAGACGTGGACTTATGTGGTGAAAAAGAGAAAAAAACACATGACTATGACTAAAACACACTATGAGTATCTCTACAGTCTACATCATCAGTTGTGATGATGCTGAAAAATTTGTGGATTATGTCAAACGAAGAAAGACTTTCTTGAACATCTGTACGACCAGTTGCGTATAGAGATGCAGAAACTCAAAGCAAATGCTCAAAAATATATAAAAGTGCCAGATGAACCGAACGATCTAAGAAGAACAGCTGGTTAATTTTTTTGGTCTTTTATTTTGAAAAATAACTTATTTTGAAAAGCACGAGTCAGCCTCCGAGGCGCAGTAACCATGGTAACTACAATTTGACTGATGCTCACTTCAAGTTTGTGAGGAGTTACTAGTTACAGCAAGAGGATGGCAAAGTGTAAATTTGACTCGGGGTATTTAAAGTGCGGACTTTCATATATAGAGGATGATAAGGGCCAGAGACCCCAGTGTGTTGTATATGGTGAAGTGCTGGCAAATGAGAGGATGAAACCATCAAAACTGAAAAGAAATACACTTGCTCGGTTTGGAATTCTATTAAAGTGGGTCACGCCCCTGGTCTAGAGGACTGTATCTCCACTTCCTGTTGGCACTAAAGATGGAGAATATGCCCCTCATCCCACCCCACTCATCACTTGTTGGAACTGTTTCCCTCTTGGAAATGTTACAGGTCAATCGAAACTTTACTTTTATTCTATATTTTAAAAAAAAACGCAGATTAATCTGAACCAGATTCAATTGAATGGAATCAAAAGACTCCGGCATCTTTTGTGGATATGCCGAGACTGCAGATAAGTGATCGACATCAGAAGACAGATCATCTCTTGGATCGATGTGTGTGCTCAGGACGTAAATGCCAGCACATCACCCACAGTGCTGAAACTCTTTATTCAGCCTGGCGGCACACTTGACTGAAGCAAGGTCTACTCCTTTGCCCACAGACAAAGGGAGTCTTGCACTATGTCTATGTCAGTCTGCTCATCCCATTATATCCACTCTGCTGCTCCCAGTCATCAGCTATGACGAGCCTTCACCTGAGTTGACAGGTGACTATCCTGAGGCAGCACAGCACCCAACAGGGGAGCCTTAACCTGCCAACTATCTGTCAGTCCCCCAAAACCAGCTCTGTCATGTCATCTCCTCCGTGCCAATCACGGTGACACATCAAGTTTGTGTCAGGAAACAGTGTTGGAGATTACAATCCAATACAACGCTGCCCCGAGCCTATGTGAAGAACCAGGCAATTATTACGAGAAGGAGATGATAATGTAAATGCTGGCAGGCCACATGCAAATAATTACAAATAGGATATTATTTTTTTTCCCGAAAGCTTTGACTTTTAGTATAATTGCTTGTGCGATGTGGCAGAGTGGGAGGGGGGGTGGGGGGTCTCAGGAGGGCACATATCTGGAAACATGTCAGAGTCTAGAACAAGGCCAAAGAGGGTTTCATTAAAAAACTATCACGAGGGCTTGTCTGCTAATCCCCCTCAGTGAGCAAGGCAACATGCAGATGAAATTTGGTCTAATTGTTAAGCAGAAACTTCAACACAGGGCTATTAAAAGAGTAATATCTAATACTGGATCCAAGCAAAACATGTCACGTGGTATGATGAAACGTTTTGTCAGGTCCTGGACAGTTTCTTTAACTATAGGCAACAGCAGGTTCCATAAATAGTCAAAAATGGTTGTTTCTTACAAGAAAACAGACACAGACTATCCAAGGGAGAAGTAAATACTCCACTCAGCAGATGGAGACCAAAAAAGGCAAAAAAGGACAGTGAATTAATGAGAACATTGTTTTGTGTTAATTCTTTGCACAAAGTCAACTATATTCAAATGAATGTGAATATCATCTTAAAAAGGGTTAGTTTTATCGTTTTCTCTGCCCTCAATAATAAAAAGAATCACTTATAATTGCTGGAGAGGAGCTCTAGTAAAAATGAATATTTTAACATTTAATTCACTCATTTGACATTTGATAAAAGGCAAAGTCCTCCAGAGGATGATTGCGCGCTAGAATCAAACCTTGCCTAAATGAATCTGAAACACACGGTTGTATTTATACCTTTGTGAATGCAGCTTGAGTAGTACATTTCTTTGTTGTCCTTCCCCTCTGACTAGACTGAGATTCATCTGTGCAGTGGTAAAGGTTGCCCTGACCTAGCCCTGTAATCGCACATTTTTTGACTGTTAGGAGCGGAGGAGGGGGGGGGGGATGCAGCCTGTGCCATATGGCTAACGATCACAATAATAAATCAATTTCAGGCGGCCCGTCATAATTTATCCGAGGAATTAGGATTTTTTTTTTTTCCCCCTCCATTCAGTTGTTTCCAGTTAGTCGCCGTTGCAATCCGGGACCTCGTTTGAAGAAGTGGCAACGAGGCGAGCGGGCGAGAGTTTTAACCAACTGCTGGGATTTTATACTGGGGGCTAATCACGCAGGCCCCTGATTGATTGAAGCCCCGTTATCAGTGGACGCTCGTATGTAAATGAGTAACCTTTAGGAGGGCCGCGAGTGGCAGCAGTGGCAGATGGGCAGTAACTGTAATGGGGCGGAGGTTGGCTTGAATAAATATCCCATGGTCTGGAACTTACCTAGTCTCCGCAGCCTCCGATCGGGCTGTGTGAAACAACCAATCCACAAATCGGCCACAGAGAGAGAGAGAGAGAGAGAGAGAGAGAGAGAGAGAGAGAGAGAGAGAGAGAGAGAGAGAGAGAGAGAGAGGGAAGGAAAACCAAGAAGTCCATTAGTCAATTAGTCAGTCAGTGGGTCGACAAAGAAATTAATCTGCAACAATTTGGATAATTTATTCCAGCTCTGAAATGCGACTAACCACTGGTTTTCTTTCCCTTCTGGAAGCGTAACTGGAATATTTTATAAGCTAGGATTTTCCGTCTTATTTCTGTTGTACTTAATTTGTGTAATCAGCATACACTGTGATCTGTTTTCGCACCTAGATTTTACAGTAAAACCAAATCATTTTGATTGCTTACTCAATAAAACCAGAACTGCTAAACATACCAGGGTGGGCTTTCTTCATAAAGTTCAGTGTCCTCCCACAATCCAAAAACACGCCTGCTTAGGTCGACTAAACAGGCATTTAATGACTTAATTCGACTGAGGTCGACTAAATTTAGACTCTTAACTTGCTGGTCGGCTCGTCCAAGGTGTATTTCCTGAATTCGTCCTATGTGAGCTGGGTTTGGCATGAAGCAGGGAAAAGAAATGACAGAGAAAAGCTCAATTGAAACACTGATAACTAAACTGTAACTCTTTAACATGTCGATATCATTATTACAGATTTAAATGCAATAAACTTGAACAGCCGTGAACAAGACTCTGGAGTCGTCTCTGGGTTTTCTATCGACTCCAGTTCTAGACACTTCACACCCTCTGCTGCAGCACTGGGACCCTTTATAGTCTCTATGGGCAAACTCCAGGGAACTAACACACACACACACACACACAGAAAGGCCTTCAGAGAGAGTAAAGAGGAAGAGGAGGCAGATTGATGGGGAGAAACAGGGACAGAGAAGGTGAAGGCAAAAACTGCAGAAAACGGCGAGGTCGCCGAGCCTCCAGTCGGAGAAAGTGGCAGGACAATGAGCCGACTGAACCCTGGGAGGAGCGGCTGAACTCCGCTCGGCTTTCAGTGTGAGGCAGAGGTGGAAACGTCCATTCCCCCCCCTCCCTCGGCGGCCCTTAAATTACCGTGACAGCTAGTAGCTCCTTGCTACGGTTAAGAGTGAGTGATTAGTATTATCGTTTAAATTGTAATTTGGCAGTTAATTAAAGTGACCTTGGTTTCCGGCGCCGCATCTGTAAACGGGCGACCGGAGTGCCATTCAGACCCTCCGCCGTCTGTGAGGCCGGCGTCGCCGGGGCCCGTTACAGGATTAAGTCACCCCGGTGACAAAACCAAATTAAGCAGCTGTCACCGCCTACCTGCAGCTCGGAGCTTAAGATGATCAACTTATGACCAGTCGGGGAGCGCTGGCTGCTCTCCCTCCGCCCATTATCATTTTGTAATTTATGATTGGTTTTAGTGGCGTCTTTTTTTCTGTTTTTATCTCTTTTTTTTTCTTCCCCTCTTTCCGAGGGCGTCATTAAAAGCGAGGTGTTAAGAGCAAGCGGCATGAAATCATCGGTACCGCACGTTAATGTTTGATGAAGAGAGTGTGACAACATCTTTAAAAGCCAGCGGGGTGTGTTTAACAATTAGCCGCGTAGTTCTGACTGTGGAAAATGGTTCGCTCGCATTCTCCGGCTCGGATTAAAGCATGCAAAATGAATAATTTAACAGAAATGCTAATGTTTGAGATTCCTGGTGTATAACATGCTCTGAGTATTCTAATCCTACGGGGGAAATCAGCTGTGACCGGAGATAAACCGAGGTAACGTTCCTGGACCAGGAGGGGCCTCTGCTCCTCCGTAAACACGGAGATGTTACGATACATATTTCATCTCGTGATGCCGCATAAAGGGTCAAAACATACACATAAATTCGACATGAATTATACACATGATCCTATGAGAAACGACGCAAACAATGTTTGAATTACTATGATCCTGCATGCTAAATGACTTGACCCTAAATGTCCTGTAGCGTTTAACATTTTCAACAATATACGACATATAATGTATACAAACAATGCAGTGAGTATGAAATATTCAATGATTATCTTTATTCATACTACAAGGTTTTCATGTGACTAAAGTGGATGGCTGAAAAACCTGTTGAACACCAATCACTTGGTATGTCCCGTGTCCATTTGTCCCCTCAATACTATGTCCCCTGAATAAACTGTGGAGGATGAACATGTGAAGAGCACTCAGGCACTAGGGGTAACGTAGCACTGCTGCATCCTGCAGATCACATATAAGTATAACAGGTATAAGTAGTAGCAGGTCCCATAGCAGAGCATAGCAGAGCTCACACACCCTTGACATACAGTAGGTGTTTTTCCATCAGCCTTTGAGATGTGCAAAAGTTAAATACTGCAAAAAAAACAGGAATGCAAATTAAACTTTATATCTAAATGTCGAAAAAAAGTGTCAGGGAAACACTTATGGAGCTATTATGTTATGGAGCGAGACTGAAAATTGAATACATTTGCTGAAAATATCTAATGACAGGATGGAAACGCAAAAACCAACTTCCTCAAAGTGGAATCGTACAGGATGGGATAGTACAGAAATTATGGGATGTCACAGGGCTAGAGTTACAACCCAAAGGTGCCAATTCTGTACACTTAAAGTATCAAAAATATCATATAAAATTACTTTTACTACAAAAAACTGTCACGGAAACACAAATAGACACAACTAGGAGCATTTTAAAGTCTCCAATCAGCCTTAACATGCATGTTTTCGCACCTCAGATTAAGGCAAAGTACCGGGAGGGAAAGACATGGAGGACATGCAAAACCCACATTTGGTGCCAACCATGAAGGTACTGTGCTGCCCAGCCAGACCCCGCCCCCCCCCACAAAAAAAATCAACTGCTTGTCCCCCCAAAGCACTTCAACAAACCAGACCTGACCTCGCTTAGACATCCACTTACCAAAGAAATTCTAACTAATGCAATTTATAAAGCCGTCCGGCTCCTCCACACACTGCTGAGGTTGAAACAGGTGGCAGGCTGTGTGTGTGTGTGTGTGTGTGTGTGTGTGTGTGTGTGGAGGGGGGGGGTGTCTGTGTGTCAGGCTTCACTGCTTTAGAGGTGGCATTTGAAGGGGGGGGGGGCATCACAACAAGCACTCAGGATAAAACAGGCCCATACAGACTGACAGCAGGTAAATTATATGTCAACAGGGTCTGCATTTCAATCCTTGCATATTTTCAATAGGCGCCAATGAAAAGCCCCCCCACGTCCCCGCCTGCAAACAGACTGATCCCGCGCTAACTGTTTTTGATTAAAATGTCAGCGAGGCTGTGGGCTCCTTTCATCTCCCGGGCCCCGAGCTGTCCGTCTCCTCGCCCCCGCCCCACCCTCCCACGAGCGGGGTCCAGCCTGTGACACGGCCGACCATTTATCTACTCTGAGGATCGTTGCGCGTAATAAGCCGTGTCTCCGGAGAGCATTTAGCCCGATAGGAGAAGCTGATTGGGACAAAAGGCCCCTGAATCTCATTCTGGCTCCCGCGGCGGCAGGTGACTGCCGAGGTAAACACATTTCTCTGGGGACGGGCAGAGCGAGATGGAGAGCACGGGAGCCGCGGAGCGCGTGTTTCATCATCAGCAGCGACATGACGGCTTCGGCTGAAGTTCCACTGTGGGAGAAACGGATTCCCAGAGGTCCCGTTTGTTACCATCATTACCACGGGGACACAAATATTCAATCGACCAGATTATCCTGCAGACACAACAGAGCAGGGCCATTGTTTCTGAGAGCTACACAAATGGAAACAAACTCATAAATAGAGTTTGTTTTTGTTTTCCCATGAAAGGAAACTATAAGAATTTGGACGGGGAAGCGTCCTAAACAACTGGGTCTGTACATTTTAACACAGTGGCAAAAACATCTTGTTTGGCTTTGTTTGTTTGAGCCTGAGAGAAACAGAGAGGAGAAGAGCAGGATGGTCAGAGCGAGCGGCAGCTGTATCCACAGATGCTCATGTAAAAACATCCTTATTCACATGCCCCCCCCACACACACACACGCGCACACACACACACACACACACACACACACACACACACGCACACACACACACTTGTTTGTTTTCTGGTAATTTAGCCCTTCAGCATGAGGAAAAAAAAACGCTGCTTTGTTTTCATACTAACAAGGCAATTAGCAATCATTACACACTTCCAGTCCGGGTTGCCTACAGGTGGCTGTTGGTCATGATTTAACAAACTAAAAACTACTCTCCAATTCACACATGTGTGTGTGTGTGTGTGGGTGTGTGGGTGGGTGGGTGGGAGGGAGCACGAGCACAGCTTGTACTTTTGTTTAAAAGCAAGAAGGACTCGCATTAGGGATCAAAAGTTTTGTGCGTATTCATCTGGCAGCTTTCACTTTGACCCATCTCGCCCCCTCTGGTAAACTGCAAATAAAGATGTACATGAGTTAGAATACAGAGGTGGAAATCAGACCAGACAGGAGGCATGGACACCTAGAGAGCTCCCGAAGGACTGTCCGTCATGCTGTGATCACTGCTGATACCACCAGGAGAGAGAGAGCAGAGGAAGGGGGGCCACTAATAAATAAATGAAGAGATAAGGGAAGATGACTACACCTACACTGCCTCCAGGAGTGAGATCCAAGGTGTGGGAAGATTAGGATGCAGTCAGACCAAAATTTCACCTGACAAACCTAAGTTTGCTCGTGCCACATGAGATCACGTGGTGTGGTAAAAACACAAAACATAATGTGTAGGAACGAGTATGACGAGCCCCCAAACAACAGGCCAATTACTCAGCTTCAAACACCTCTCTGGTTAATCTCTGTCACAGATTGCAGCACAGCAGCTCTTCCTCTAATCTCCACACAATATTTTATGATCATTATAATATAAACAAAAGTAGCAACAGAGCATGAACTGGAAAAACTGAATATAAATAAATATAAATATAAAATAAACTGAACTCCCAGCAGAGATGAATGGAGAGCTAAAATCCTTATCAGTTTGATTCTCACTGGGAGAATGACATTAGTTGTTATTAAAGTGGAGGAAGCTGAAAATCTTAACCTTAACAATAACCTTATGTTTGCAAATATTGTACTTAACAGTTTCATGGAATAGCCTCATGTTTTCTTGTAAAACATCACTGTAAGTATGATTTATCTCAGCCTGCTTAAGTACTTAAATTCCTATTACTCAGCAAGAAGTGGATCTGATGTCTGAACCAGTGACAGCACACGAAATCTGTGGCCGTAAGCTTTATTTTGCTATTGCAACCAGATGTCCATCTTTTATAGCTAAGTTCACTGCAGAGTGAAGTTTTACGCTGCTGTGATATCAAATATCACAAGCTTACGAAGCAGGAATGGGGGGAAAAAAATATACATTGTTTGTATTAAATGTCTTTAAACACATCATATTGAATAAATTAAGCTACAACAGTCCATTTAATATGCATCCGCCTCTTCTAACCAGCGCATAACTGATGCACGTCCTCCATTTCCCTGCATGTTCATGGTCCCCAGCTCTGTGCCCTGTGGCCTCATTTCATATGCAGGTTCATCTGGCCCGGGACAGCGCGGCCCTCGTGGCCCAGTGGCCCAGCAGAGTCCCCGGGGCCGGGCCCTCTGTCTCAGGTCCCCGGGGGCCAACCCCCCTACCCTGCTTTACCTGCTTCAGTTCAGACGAGCAGCTATGGCCGCCATATGTGAAGCTGTAGGAAAGCAGATGCTGTTTTTCCACTTGTGAAATCGAGTTTTTGGAAAGCAGTCAGTACTTTGATGGCCAGAGTCGGGTCACTGAGTGTAGAGAGGGGAGAGAGGAGAGGAGAGGAGAGGGCTCGGCCTGTACCGCTCTGAATGCTGATGGGTGCAGTGAAGATATGCTGACGCTGCAAAGCGGCTTTACAACTCGTGTGAGACATTCAAGTGCAGTGCGAAAAACACACACGGAGCCTTGATGTGGACCTGTCTGGAGCTGAGCAGTTCCTTTGTCAGTCATCTGCTGATGCTGATAGACAATACGGGGGTGAGGATGCGTGTCAGAAACACAAAAGCCTGAATGAAATGACAGACTCTCGCCGGCCGGCCGGCCCTCCTCTCCACCCCCCCACCTCCTCCTCCTCCTCCTCCCCTTCCTCCCCCGTCTCTCCCCGTCCCTGCACATCTCACCCACAGCAGCCCGGGCAGCCATGACAAGCCTGACACCTGTCAGTCACACACACAGACAGGATGGAGACAGGATGGAGAGGACAGCAGCATACACAGCTCCACATGCTACTGCAGCACAGCACTGAAGTCACTTTACCACTCATCCACGCACACACTCCTGCTGCACACACATTGCTCCATCCATCCATCCATCCATCCATTATTTTACCTGCTTTGTACTTTAATGGTGTCACAGGGGGGTCTGCTGGAGCCCATCTCCAGCTCACATAGAGCGAAGGCAGGGAATACACCCTGGCCCAGTCCATCACAGGACACACACACACTATTCACTCTTAAACTCACCTAGACCAAGGGCCAATTTAAAGTCTACACTTGACCTGAACATGTTTCTGGACTGTGGGAGAAACTGGCAAACTCCCCATAGAAAGGCTACTGTACCTAGGACTCAACCCTAGGTCCTTCTTGCTATGAGGCAACAGTGCTAACCACTCTTCAACTGTGTCACTGGGTCCAAGATCTGAATGACAATGTTTGTTAATATTTGACCAAGCAGAATTGGACCTTTTAGTGATGCATCCCCTTATTGTTCCACTGTAGCCTTCTGAGGATGGTCTCACTCTCACTCTCTTTCCAAAGGGTCAACATTATCCAACACATGCAATTTCATTCCAACATTTGTCCATGGATGTTCTTGTTTACTCGGGTCATTGTTATCTATGGAGTTGTGACAACTGGACTTGCTGTGGACTCTAGAAGACATTTCACATCTCATCCAAGATTGGTTTACTTTGGTTCAACTGAATAGTCAGAGGTTCTGAAGAAATCTCTTGGATAAAGTGGTGAAACATCTTCAAGAATCCATGGCGACTCCAGTTGCCTTAGACATACCAAACACTATGATAGAGCTCTTATTATAAACCTGAGGCCTAGCCTGACCTTCATATATGGAAATGCATGAAGTTATTCCCTAGCAGGCATCAGGTACAGATCGGTTGTGAGGCCTACAAACCTCTCATCCGTGCTGTTGCGGCATCCACCCAACACATGTTAATTAAATAAAACTACAATCCACTTCCATTATTTCTAA
Organism: Karalla daura; assembly: GCA_029224185.1. NCBI lineage: Eukaryota > Metazoa > Chordata > Actinopteri > Chaetodontiformes > Leiognathidae > Karalla > Karalla daura. The sequence continues at coordinate 9,354,245 of CM055208.1, forward strand.
CGGTTTATCAACAGTCTAAAAGCAATAATCCACAGAGAAACCTGCCGTTTTGTGTGTTCCACGATAACATCGCGATTAAAGGGAATTTGAAAAGGTTAGATCTCACACAGTTATGTGACAAGACGCTCGACGACTGCAGCCACCGACTCCCTCCTGGCGACAAATTTCATTAACAAACCTGATGTACACAGCGCGCACAGCCACAGTTCAAATGGAGGACATAAATTTCAGCCCGTGGGGTACCGCGGTCACATTACAACTAATCAACCGCTCTCCTTATACCCTTCTGGAAAAATCTTCCTCTGTTGAGATGGGTGGGGGCAGATAAAGGAAAATATGATGCTTTATTTCTAATCAGCATAAATTACCAGCATCCATCAGGTGAGGCTCAAATTAAAATCCTCATCTGACAAAGCAAGGGGAACCGTGTGAGCTCACTCATGAATCAGTGTGATTTAATCCAATCATATAAAACCCCAAAGCCAAAATTTCCTCTCAGGATAAACCCAATTGCCCTTCTTCTTCTTCTTCTACCTCTTCTTCTCCTTCTCCTACTTCACCATTTCTTTTCCCATTAAGTCTTAAAGGAAACATTTATTTCCGGGGGTCAACGGGGTTCCAATGTGCAATTCCACTTTAAAACCAAAGGACCTGTAAACGCTGTATCACATCATCGTTCCCACACACCTTTATAATCTTTGCACCTGGGAAATATTCTTCCAATATATCTTTTACAAGCATCCATAGAAAGAGGTGGTGGTAAACCATACAATCATCTCCACTGTGAATCTAAAATTGCTCCACAACAGCAAAGGGGAAACAACTACATTTTATATGATGGAAAAACAAAACATAAAGCCAGTACTGAAGATGAGTAGTCGATGGATCACCTAGCAAACAGAAAATGTATCTGTGATCATTTTTAACCAAATTGTTTGTCATCCTTTAGCTTGTTATAAATCAGCATTTGCTGGTTTTTCACTCTTTTTACGAATCTGCAACTGGAAAATCATCATGATGACCCAACAAGTAAACTAATACAGCTGATAGCACTCCTAACTAACCATTACCACCAGCCATGTCTGTCAGTGTTTTTACACTTAATACTCCTGCCTCACCACATTTGAGAGAAACATGTTATATTTTCTCACTATTTATCACTGATGTAATATATGAATTCATTCATTAATTACAACCTTGTAATTTGGGTTAAGATCTGTATAACAGGTCTGCTCCATGCTGCAATACTGAAACAACGCATTAAATGGTGGGTAGCATCTCCAAAACGCGTGATTCTGACAGGAACCACACTGCTCCGTGTTAGAATGACAGCGCGACTATGTTTGGATGCACACACTCTTGCATTTACCTGTTACAGTACCGGGGGGGTGGAGAAGGAGCTGGGCTTGTTTGTTTACCTGGAGTCAAACAACGCAAACGCGGTCGCGCGGGTCTCATCCGACAGTCCGTCGAGGTGCATCCAGATCAACATCTTCCTATCGCTGATAAACTCCATGACACGCACAGCAGGTCAATCAACTTCCCTCGAGACACCGTGACTCAGCCGCACACCTGTGAAGTGATGACAGCCACGCCCACTTCCACGAGTAGCTCCCATTAAATGACATGGTATTTAAAAAAAGTCGTTTTTACCCGAAAATAGGTCCAAATACATGACTAGAAAAAGCATGAAAAACAAAAACTGTGCAAATAAGTCACAAGTTAGACCAAAATAGCGGCACGTGGAGAACACTAGGTTCAGACATAGACTGTAACTCAATCTGCACTACAGCCCATACTATATAGTTATAAACCACTATATGCACTTGTAGCAATACACTCAAAATTGTCTCCTTCTGTATATATCAGACACCTTCATTCCTTGAACCAAAGACAAGCTGAATTGAATCTATTTTTAATTATTATGAACTATAAGTCACATAGAAATTCACCCAAATTACATACACAACTAAACCAGCACAATAACCCTGGAGCTCTCTGACTCTGACTTCAGATATCTACATTAAGTTGTCCAATGATTTGCACTTCACATGAAAAGATCGAAAGAGACAGATCGATGAGCTATGATGATCAGTCCCAAATAATAAGCGACCCGCTTGATGAAAGCAGCGATACCAGAATTCAGCCTCTTCTCTGCTGCGTTTATTATTGGGGGGGAAATCACGGGCCAGTCATTTAATTTCATCATTTAATTTGTACGTTTTATGAGACAAATTCAGACTGTCAGTTACATTAAATTGAGCCCAAATAGCAATAATGAAATGTCTCTGCTTTTACAGCTCATATATTTCTTGGCAAAATAAAACCAATCCAATCTGGATGAATTTTTAAGTCTTATTATTTTAACCTTAAGTGGGACGGCCAGAGCCCCGACGTCCTTGCAGGATGTTGCACCCGCCTCCGGTCACAGATTTAAGACTGGAGTCAGAGAGACTGCTCGCTACGAGTGTGAAACCTAAAAGCCTCTTTACTGTTTTCACTTCAACCTATGATTCTAATTAGTGAAATTGATCTAATTATTAGTTAAAGTGCACATATTTAACATTGGTAAAAATGTTTAAAAGTGGATGATTAAGAGCACTCCGGGACACCTCTATAAAACACAGGGGGCAAAGTGAGACTACAATGGAACTTGTCCAATTAATCAAATAAGTGTAGCAATTAACTAAGTGAGTGTGTGAGTGGTTAAGGGCTACAGTGGAAGGGAGGACAATTGATTTTCTGTGAAAGTACTCACGGCCTCTCATTTCATTAAAACTAAGCAGTGAAGACAGTCGAGAGTCTGAATCCGGGTATAGATTGCATGATTTTGAATTAAAAACAGAGGAAAATCATGAATAAGATCAAAACCATGACTTCAAGAGGAATCATACAGCCAAATTATCTCAAATACGATGAACACAGCGATCAGGCTTGTTTATTCGCACATCATAAATGTGACTTTTTACAAAATGACAATATCCTGTGTCGATTCTGCATCTCGTGGCAGGGAGTTCAAACACAAGAAGCACATCCAATCAGGACAGCCTTGGAAGCGGCTCCTCCTGCCTAGATTAGTTTTATTGAACAGATGGCGTTTCAATTTTGAACTTTTGCACTGGTGCAAAAAAAGCTTGGAGAGTCAGGCTGTTTTTCTCACATCACTGACAGAAGCTGCGCATCAGATGAAGGGGATGTGTGAAATAGCAATCCCAAGCATTTTTGTCTGCGCGTTCAGGACACAGACACTCAGCTACAGACACGGTGCGGAGGATGGACCATGCTGCTCCATCAGATGTTATGACAAAAAAAATAATCAAAGGATAAGAATTCAGCGAGAGATCTCCACTTGCATTTAAGGCTGTTTTACGGTTGCATCATAGACTATATAATTATGCTAATTTCTCAGAGGTTGTGCATGCGTGCATGCATGTGTGTGTGTGTAAATGTGTAATTAAATAAACAAAGAGAGGCAAATCACGGGGGTCCTGTCATATCAAAAATAGAGCACCAGCCCGTTATTTCATGTCTCTCCGCCACCATCCGCTCCTATTGCCCCACATTAGCAGCATCATGTTCTCAATTTTCCCCCAGTAGCATTGCTCGTCCTGGCAGCCAGCTCACCCACGCCGGCACGAGTCGAGAGGACAACTGGAGAAAGATCACAGTTCAGGCTCAGTCAGACGGAAAATATGGAAATCAGGCGGTGGACGGACGGACCGCTGTGTGTTCACCCTGTTTCAGCAAGCTGCCACAGTTTGACTGACAAACTGACTTTTTGAGGGGGCCTGTGCCCATTCCAGTCAGAGTTTATTGAAGGTGATTTTGATCTCCTCCATGAGGCCACAGCAGTGGTGCTGCCATCTGTCACCTTGATTGCATGGCGGCCTCTCTAGGGGGAGCGCCATGGCTCCTGATCGTTTACAGATTGCGCTGCTTTCGCCTCCATAAGGGCCACATGCACAGGGCCAGATGGTGAGCATACACGCTTATTATGAGTCTTTATCTCTGTGCAGGAAGGAGTGGAACCATTAGGCCTCCCTCAGGATCTCCACTCCTCTCTGCAGCCATGCTGTTCCTCCACAAATACAGTCCTCTTCTTCAGCTGTCACGGGTCTACGACAACACACACGCACACACATAGATACACACACACACACATGTGCGAGGGACCACTTGTCAAAAAAACAAACACAGATCTTCGCGGGGCATGTGATGGTTGTGATAATACATCTGCATACACACACAGACACACACTAACACCTGTTTCTAATCCTGAATAATGGAAAAATATGGCACGTGGCAAAATGTTGGTTGGGGATGGGTGATGGGTGACACGCGTTGTCCGGGTAACACTCTGCTATGTACTAGACCTTGCAATTTGACGTGTGACATTATGGGCGCTCTCTGTTAAAGCTGCACCCTCACATAATGTGTTGACGGGATTCTGCAGGATCATGGCAAAGGCTGTGCGAGGGCACACGTGCCAAATGAGCGACACCAATAATTGTCTTCAAAGAGGCGCCATTGTGTGTGTGTGTGTGTGTGTGTGTGTGTGTGTGTGTGTGTCTGGGAGTTGTCATGATAAAATAATCAGAGCACTACGCCGTGCAACAGAGTGTGTGTGCACAAATGTCCATTCATGCATGAGTCTGATTCAAGCAGATCCAGCCTGGTATGAGACATTGGCAGGAGGCTGTTGTCCCTATCCCTGACATATGTACTGCATGACCAGGAGGGTGAAGAGTATGTTCAGGATTAAAAACTGACATGTGTAACGTCACCACGCATTTGTCATGCTCCTTCAGAAGCTCCCAAAGTTCATTCACTTTTAACCACTCAGTGTTTTGCTACTGTGTCTGTGTGTGTGTGTGTTTTTACAGCGTGGCAAAATGGAGTTTGTAATTATTCAGGCATTTACGGTGTAATGCCTTAATGAGCATTTACTAAGCTCTTCATGAGAGGTAATATCCCACTTGATCAGAGATTAACAAAGAGCATTTCAGTGCACACTTTAATGCAAAAGGCTTAACTGCTTGAAGCATGGCTTCATTTCTCTCAATTAGATCTAATCTAATGTTTGGATTCCCTCGGCAAGAATGCACTATTCAAGCGCATAGCTGACCTAATGAGTGAGGAAACACTGCCTTGCATAAATAATATCTCGGATTATCCGACTGTAGAATAAAAGCTAACACAAGTGCTCAGTGTGGGGACTGGAAACCCATTAATTTGCTGCATGTTTGTCGGGTTAATGTCAGCCCGACGTGCAGCTATGCGCTCTATTGTCCTTTGCTGTCCCTGATTTTCTGTCCTGGGGCCATGCAGCAATGTGCTGCACTTTTAGGACAACAGCCGGTTATCTGCGAGGGTAAGCCCCCTCGTCAGTCTCCAGCACGGTGCACAAACTGACATACTCTACGCCAGCCTGTGGTCACATTTCAGCTCAGGGCGAAGCAGAAAAACTGTTCTGTGGCCACAGTCTGCACCCAAACTAAACCACGGCGACCTGAAAATGAAAGAACCACTGCAAATTTACCCTGATGTCTATCCATTTGTGGAAAAGAAAAAAAAAAAGGTCATGTTTAACCTCAAAATGTTGCTCCTCACCTGAGACTTTGCCCCTTTATATGCTTTTACACTCCAGTTTATCTCTAGTATCGTCATGCCATGAACTGCAATTACTTACTATTATTAATCTGGCGAGCCGAGCGTCCACCATACTGTCTGCACACTGAACGCGAAAATAATCGCTCTTGAAAGAAGGTCAACGGGGCCTTGGGGGGGTGCGGTGTACTGAGCAGCACCTGAACTGGACCCAAGCACAGATCGGTGGGGTATCATGGACAGTGCCACGAGCAGCCGGCCCTCGCAGGCCTGTCACAGACCGAAGGTGTCACCCAGAAAACAGCAGTTAGATTAACCTCGGTGGGCTCCCACCAAACACAGCCTGCAGCATGCCAGCACAGTCCAGCCCGGGCGCTTTTCTCATTCCCTGCCCAAACCCGGTGGAGCTTTTGGTGGAACAATGCTGGCATGATGCTGGTCGACTGAAGAGAGGGAAAAAAACAACAACCTTTGATGGTCGTGTTGTTTTGTTTTTGAGGGTCCTGCTGCTGTGTTTTAAAGACCGTTTTAAAATGGCGTTTGATATTGCTTATGGTCGCCTGTGTTCAAGTATCAAGCGCTGGTTCTGAGCCAAAACAACAGAAACAAAAACAAAGGAGTAGTGTCGGTCTGTTGTTCACGAGAACTTCAACAGGACTGAAACACTGGCTCGTCCAGAGGTCACTTTAATGTAAAGACACTTTGATCTACATGTCAATGTGTGAAAAGTCCCATATAAATCATCTGATTGGCTGATACACATACCATAGAGTAGAATTAGTAAAATATTCTGGTGGATTACTCATTCTAAGTAATGTAATCCAAATACTTTGGATTATTCCAATTTACAACAGTGTGAATGTCTCTCATGGATACTCAGTTACTTTGTAAATGTAATTTCTCACTTGGCTATAACAACAAACCTTCCCAAATAACATACGAGGTCAATATGTCATTTTGTCCAGTTGATACATGTTAACTCCTTCCATTTCAGGAAACTGTAATTGTATCTGAATGGGAGTCAATGTGCTCACATTTCATATCCTAAATATTTAACATTTACATGTATTCTGTTACAACATTCAGTAAAGGTGAGGCACATCTTACTGTATGTCAAGGCTGAGGTGACAATTCAACACACTAAACATTCAATAAACTTTTAATTTCAGACAATTGGGATCCAATCATTGCTAAAAAAAAAAAAAAAGTAAAATTCACATTCCTCACAATGCGTCAGTTTTCTGTTTGGGGGGGATTTGGTGGCCAAACTTGCATATAATTGAAGAGGCTATGCAAGACCCCACTGGAGACATACCATCGGAGCACACCAGAGCTGAGTTACTTAGAGGAAGCTTCGTCTTGTTTGCCTTGGAATTAGCTCTGAGATCACACACACACACATACACACACACTCACTGCAGCGTACACACAAATACACACACACGCACTCACTCTCAGCCTTTTTCACCCTTCTGCATCAATCTGTTCCCAAGCTGTTCCCACATTTTGGTGAATTTCCCAGGCTTATTCCTTGGCACAAGTGGAGACTGGGGCTGATTACTTTAGCGTGAACCCATCGAGTCTGTCCAGTGCCTGCAAAGCATGCACGCTCCAAAGCCAGCCACCTTCCTGGGCTCGTAGTGAGTGCGAAGCTGCAAGAGACGACATCGAGATCAGCAAGGAGCGATGGTGTCCTCCCAGATGCACCGAGACTCCAAAACGTCCACATCAATCTCCAACACGACACGATCGACAGCGACAAATCCGAACCTCATTAAAGAATATAAATTCAGAATCTATTCTGGCACTCAATCCGATGCAGATTTTCCCCCTCTTTCTGTCTCATAAATTACAGTTCTGGTGCACTGTGCAAATATTACCAAGCTGTAAGACAGCTGTGCCCCATTAAAATGTGTTATGGTTGCTGATTTCCTACAGCACATGGTCATCTTGCCAAATCTACAGCCAGCAATTAGCGGAGATGAAATGTTTAATTGTGCCTCAATTTTGATAAAATTTATCCGTCACCCGTCCTATAATCAGAAATCAGCGTCAGCAGATTTTTAGGCAGGGGAGACAGCCCCTAACCTGACAGACATGTTGAGATGTCACTGCCCGGGAAACGGAGACGAGACGTTAATACTGATGAGAGTGGATGCTGTCGCTGCACAGATTACCGTAGACCTCACACATCTTGATATACGTGTGTGTGTGTGTGCGTGTGTGTGTGTAAAAACAAGAGGAAAAGATGATTTTCTTGCACGTGTAGAGGACGACGGCTCGTCTCGGTGTGAGCAGGCAGCGAGCTGGGAGCGTGTGGGTTATCTTGTCACAATCACAGGACGACAGGAAGAGAAGCGCTCTCCGACAGATGGATGACAGGAGCGCGGGAGTGGTGAGAAGGTCAAGACGGGAGAGACACAAAGCCTCCCGCACCGTCTGGGGAGAGAGAGAGAGAGAGAGAGAGAGTGTTCGATCTCTCAGGGTGCTAAAGCGCCGGCTCCTGCCAAAGCACGGCCCGGGCAGGCTGAGAGGGGCTGCTCGCGGACTCGCCCGGGGAATACCGAGGCTGGTGGAGAGGGCCACTGATTAGCTGTGACAACAAGAGGACGTCTGAGGCCGGGGGTGATGGCTAACGGCAGTGATACAGACAGCGTTGGGAGGGTTACTTTGGAAACAAACTCCACCACTGATTACAAAACGCGTGCCTTGAACAATAAGACGCAACTTCTTCTGATAAGTTACTCAACAGAGTACTTCCAATAACTCCAAGACAGTATGAATCGCACAGATGGACTCAGAATCACGATTATCTGTTAGATACGAAAGCTATTTGCGAGTGTTACTGCACCGACACTCGGTTTCAGTTTCGTGATTCTCGCTTACTCTCTTCATCTCACTTTGCTGCAAGAAGCTCCCGCCGGAAACGGTCAGTCATACTAGACAATGAGCCAGAATCTCCACATCGCTTTTCGGCAGATGGAAGAAAGAAATAAATATCCATCCATCCATTATCTAACCGCTTTGTTCTGTAATCATGTTGCCGAGGTAGTTTCAGAGTCTTTATATGACATAACTATGTGTGTATGTATGGACTGAGGGAGGAAGCCTGAAGGAAATGCAAATAGAGATTGGAATAATATACAAACTACACACAGACAGGCCAGCAGTTGGACTGGGAGTTGAAGCCTAGGATCTAGGCAAAAGCACAAGCCACTTAGCAACCGTATTCCCAATTACCATCTTGTGGGATTATACTGGTTTGAAAATACAGATATACCAGCAACATCGGTTAAGTCTCTTTCTCTGATTTCCACACTGAACTGTCTCTTTTAGCGTCTGCTGCACCCAGTCCTCTGAATAACTTCTTTCCACGCCACCAGGACTACAGTCCGAGCAACCTTGAACTGAAACAAAGCGTGCTTGTGAAATAGCACGCGGTAAGGACAGCAGCCGTTTTGCATATTTATGACTGATGTCGTCTCTCGCCGCCCCCTCCCCGGGGGCATTATGGGTGATTATTGTCATCTCAGTGCAGCCAGTTATTCACCAACATGCACCGCATAAAACACATCATTACAAAGGGCCACGACAGGAAATGAGATGTGGGGCAGGGCTCCAGGAGCAGCCCTTTCTAATCACAATGGCCAACTGTCACCCTGCGCGTCCCATCGTCTGCCGCAGCTTTAAGCAGTGTGCAAGGATTTCACTGCAAACTTTTGAGAGGATCTGCAGTGGTAGGACATCCTGCATAACATGTGGCACCCATGATAATTACGGCAGAATTAACACAGGCGGGTTTATGGCCCTTCTGCCGCCAGGAGACGGCTGCCAGATAGACACAGGCCTCGTGTTTGATCAGCATACTTGGGTCCAGACGCCCACCCGTCTCTAACACTTCTCACTACAACAACTGTTCTGGAGGAGAGGACCACTTTCAGCAGAGCTGCCTGCCGCAGAAAAAACCCTCTCATCCTCACAGCAGAGTCTGAATAAATTGAGGACAGTACTTGGAAACTGGCAAATCGCAAACACACAAGTAGCCAAATGAATATTGTTAGTGTTAGACTTATAGGCTGCATTTCAACTCGACCGAGGAGGCAAGGAGGAGACTGTCTCCTTGAGTCTTATTATAAACACACACACACACACACACACAAATGTATTATTATTTCAAATTCACAACCTGTGTGATCATTTGGGCAATCCTCACAGGGGTTTCTGCAACAGATGAGACGGCGTCCTCAAACTCGCGTATATACGGTGACTGAACTCGATGACAGGCCCATCAAAGCGTCTGCGTCCCCACACATACGGACACGCCGTCTATGAAGCGCCACAACAAGGGAGGGGGACATCAAAAAAGACAAGCCAGGCACCCTCTCGTCCTTGATTTCTTCTCTCTCTTTTTTTTTTTGTTCTCGGATTAAAGGCGAACATTTGCATTTTAAAACATCCTGATCAAAAACAATTACCCTCCTCCTTCTGTATTTTTTTTCTTCCCCCCCAACTACAAATGAGTCAGATTACAGGCCTTGCTGAGCACCGGCTTCTTGTGGCCTTGTTGCGCTGACAATATTTGAAGTTTCCTGCAGTAACTTCATTAGGCGTATTTTGTCCAGAATTAGTGGAGCGTGCTGAAAATTGCTAATGACAGATGTTTCTCCACACTGTCACACTCCTTGTATCATTTGATTTGGAAAGCAACATACGGTGTTCTGCTCCATCAGTATGTCACAGACTGTCTGCAAACAGCTGGTCATAACTCAGTTCAGTGAAAACCATTACTTTCCAATGAAGTGCTGGACACGTTCCAAATTGGGTTTTGGCATGGCCTCAGCTGCACCCATGATGCAGTGCAGCCCAGTGTTGCAGGTACACATGAAGGAGACGATGAGGAGGAGGAGGTGGAGGGGGAGGAGGAGGAGGAGGGGTGAAGGGAGCAGGTGAAGAGGTTTTCTACCCGTCCTCTGTCTCTCCGCTCTCCAGCCGGGCACGTCGCTCTGATGGAGGAAGAGCGGAGAGAGAGAGAGAGAGAGAGAGCAGATACAGCGCGTGAACAAAGAGGAGGCTGAAGCTTAATTATCAGCTGAATGCTGCGAGGTTGGGCACGGGCTAAGTGATATTTCTGAGTGATTAATGTAACTGGTAAATCTCTCACGGGGCTTTAAAGATGGCTACACAGGCGTTTTTGTGATTACTGGCAAATTATAACATATCCGACCGACTTGTATCCAAGTGACCTGGGTTTCCCTCTTATATTGTCACTTCTCATACAGTTAGACATGTCAGGTAAATAGCACACTGCAACAAAAAAAACCTGTTCCTGGGAGCAGGAGAAAATCAATAAAACTAAGAAATGAGCCGCCAACAAAGCACAGATTTGTCACTTGACATGATTTTAAGAAATGTTTTTTCTTCATCCAAAACAATGATGACACAGTTATGTTGTTCTTCCAGGAACTGCATTGGTTGTTAATGCTAAAGGGGTCAAAATCCGTCACTTCTCTTCAGTGTATTTCTGCACCTTTTGTAAGAGAATATCAAGCTATTTCCCTGTGTTTTATTCTTCATACAAAGCTGAGTAGTTTCCTGACCTTGGCTCCATGTTTAACACACACACATATAAGTAACATACAGTGTGTTATCTATATAGAATAGAAGAGAAAGTCTTGATTGTCACTGTATGGGAAACTATGGCCTCCTCTACAATACAGAATAATGACTGTTGTGAATAAGACAGTGATAATAATCAACAATATAGCTGGAAAATAAGTTGAGTAAAGAGTAAATAGATGGTAAACATAATAAAAAACTACATACAATTACAGTTAAGGTAATGTCTTTATAAGATAACATCAAACTATCCCTTCAGAGAATGAGTTTTGCTCATCTTTAGGGAAAAAAAAAAAGAAAAAGAGCTTCTTTTTTCTTAATAAATCACTGTCAAGTCATATCTGGTGATAAAACTGCAGCATGCACAACCCTAATGAGCGATGAATATTCCTGCGATTTAAAGGTAAAGATTGCGGGTGTTTGGCTACAAAGCTCTGGCCAGGAACACGGAGCTGTGTGCCAGGACATCTCACAGCTCAGCTGCTGCCTGCGTGCAGCAGAAGTGTCATCGACACCTCGCTACATCTCTAAAGATAAGGCAGTAATGACGTTCTGTGTTCCCGGGCCTCTGCGAGCCTGGGTGTTAGTCACCATTTGGTCCGAGTGGTAAAAGATCTCGGCGGCGGAGTCGCCCGCTGACAACATATGCTAAATTCATCCCAAAAAAAAAAAAATCATTTTTCTGAAACTGCGGATGGAGATGAGGGGAGGATGGGGAAACAAATACAAAAAAAATCGGTGATTCGCTGCTATAAATGTCACCATCGTCACATCCTCGGTGTTAAAAGGGTCACAAACACCAGCACCCGAGGGGCCTCCTCGCCTCACAGCACCCACAGCAGCACAACGCGCTGCTATGGACTGCATCAGCTCCGTGACCTCTGGCGATATCTGGTGCTTTTATCCCACCGCCGACTGTACAAGCGGCTAACTGTTTGCCCGCCAAGCTGACAAAACAGAACAGAATCGGATTAATGAAGACGAATGTGTGAAACGCGGGCGCATGAGCGCGGCCTCTTTGGATGGTATCTCTGCCGCCGAGGCCCGTTCTCTCAATCACTGCAATAAGGATGATCCCGGGCAGGGCTGTGACAGCTCAGAGCGGAGGCCTGCCCTCGTTCCTACACAGCCGGAGACAAAGCGACCGGGCTGACAAACACAGGCCGACAAAACAGTTTAATGTGATCCAAAGGTATGGTGAGAATTAAACGGAGACGTGGCTCAAAACTGGATTTTAAGTCAATATCTAAATGAATGTTTCCATCATCTTTGTACCTTAACAGTGTCTGCTGGAGCCCATTTCCTGCTCTTTTTGGGTTAAGTTGGGAAATACATCCTGGACACGCACACTATTCACTCCCTCTCTCACACCTAGGGGCAGTGTAGAGTCTCCAGTCAATATAAACATGCATGTTTTGGGACTGTGGGGAAAAAAAGAGGACGGCATACAAACGATATGAGTGTTCTGGATCGAACCGAGGTCCTGTTGGCTGTGGGGTGATGGTGCAAACCACTGATCCACCGAGTGGCCTGTTTCGTCGACATACCGGGGGTTAAACACAAATCAGTGATGGAGAAAGACATCGTGTGTGTACTTTCCGGGATGCCAGTATCTTCTCATTATCTCCTCTCACATTTATATCAGTCCATACAGTGGAAACACACACACACACACACACACACACACACACACATCCAGAGCATCTCTCAGGGCCGTCGTCCCATTAAGCTGCTCGCATGGCTCTCCCCCACGAGGACAAAACCTTTTACTTCTCGTATTAATGCCGGCTTCCGCGCAGCGCAGTAATGCGCTCGCTTGTTTAGCCGCGAAGAAGAAGAAGTGAAAAATGAAGCATCGTTTGTGTTTTCATGGCTGCGTAAGCATGGCGCGCACTATCCGCAAAGCGTCCCCGCTTTCTAATGGGACGTTGTTTATTTGAGGTGTAAGGAGTCACGTCTAACCCCCCCCCCCCCGTCACACTGGGATACAGTAGTCCTCTCTGTTATTTCTAATAGGCGGCGCACTGACAGCGCTAACGCCGCTAACATAACTAATTAGCTTTAATAAATGAGATATTTCACCATTTTAATACGCTGATCCTCGCTGACCCAAAACTGACAATTGCGTTAATTGGATCTGATGAGGTTAGTTGACACAAATTTATGTTTAACTGCATTAAAGTGAGAGGAAGAAGACATCGCCCTCGGAGTCATCGACTCAATCAACACTAATGACTCCAATGCTTCTTTGAATTTAGCACCGATCAGACGTCTAATTGAGGCAGGGAGAGGGGAAGGTGAGGCGACCAGACGTCTCGGATTTATTGTCCTCTTCTGTTTCTTCGGCTTCGGAGCAAAACGACAGTTGTAGAAACACAAGTAATTTTGACGATTTCACGAGAGGAGGTCAATGGACTTCTTGTTCTCCCTCTCTGTGCTCGTCTCTCGACCTTCACGTTGCCTCTCGTGCTTTAGTGTGATCTCAGTTCCTTGTTTAACGTCTCTCCACTCCTCTGACTTCACCACAAGGATCCTCCGCCAAACAAAAAGTCACATTTATCTCTGTAATTGGCCTCAGCGTTTAAGTGGATAATGCGGTTATTACTGCATTCTTTGTTTCATTTCTTCCCCTCCACTGCTCCTCCCTTTCTTTCCCCTATTCTCCCTGTGTGTTTTTTTTCCCTCTGGGCTTTTCTTTCTTTCTTTTTTTTTTTTTGAAGCTGTTGAGCTGGTAAGTTCAATGCAGAGGCACGTATGCACTCTGGAAAGGTAATCTAGAAGCCAGTTGAGCCATGACAAATAGGGACAGCTGGCCTAATTGAATCATTTGAGCTAAGACAGCTCAACTTGGTTATCCCCTCTGCAGCCCACACTGATATTAGTGCGGGAATCATTAGCCATGAAATCATGTCTGCTCTCTCTGACTGCATCCTTTATGACATGACAGCCAGCCCAGCCTGTCTCTTTCACTCTCACACCGAGAGGAGCCCTTCATCATAAACAGGCCGAGGTGGAGAGACCGGGAAAGAGCTGGACGTCTTCCTCTTTTTTTCTCGCTTTTCTTGTCAAATGATTTCATTAAATACCATGTACGGACTTTGTGCAGCAAACGTGTACTGTACAGTCGTTTCAACCTCGTCATGAAAAGGAATATGTGAATATCTTTGTTTTTGTGTGTGTGTGTATATATACACAAACACAATTGTGGCTCCAGATATGCTTCTTTTGAAGACATTTTCCTGTCTGTCTCTTTTGTTCACAATTTTCAATCGCTTCCTGTCACACTTCATGGTTCTTAATGAGACCATTTGCCAGTAATGCAATCAGGTGGCCATGATGGGCTCCAGCAAAGGATTGCGGGGCCCTTGTGGAGGAGGTGTACGAGGAGGAGGAGGAGGAGGAGGAGAAGGGTGCCACATGGCCTGAGACCCCCCATGCCTCGCAGCCTGTTTTCTGTGCTTCCTCTCTGCAGGGCACCCCGGCATGCCAGGCGGTGCCACGGGCATCCACGGAGCCCAGAGGGGTGGAGAGATCTCAGCAGAGAGGGATAGCAGCCCGGCAAGGGCAGCAGATAGATATATAGAAAGAAAGAAAGTGATAAAAGTATAGAGGCACGTACACAATGACACAATCCAGCAGATGAGCACCATCGAAAATGTATCTACTAAGTCAGTGAATAGTTAAAAAGTAGAAAGGTTTTCATATAATAGTTACTTGAAAGAACAATAACTGTGTTGCCTGTCTTTATGTCAGCATTTAAATCTTAATTATGGAGATTTGTACGGTACTCTATGACGCCTTAAAGGAGCTTTTTACATCGTTTTTGAACACATTTCCAATCTGAATCATTTGTCATTTCTTCACCTCAACCAGAAGCTTTAAGCATAAAAATCAAGTTTCATCATACTGTCTTGGATATGTGATAAGCGTGAACCTCTCTATCTATCAATCTACCCAGCTCTATAGTTAGATCCACACATAGCTGGATAGCAGTTAACAGCTAGCTAGCCAGCTAACCAGAGAGATCATCAACAGTAAAGATACACAATGAGGTAGAAAATATTGGAAAATATTGTTCATCTTATTCGCATTATATAGCTAAAGAAATACTGTTTAGTATAGCAAATGGAAGAGAAAAAAGAGGTCAGACACAACATTGCTGTTGCTCACACCTCTGGAGGTCACCATTGTAGGATTAGCGCACGCAGTGGTTCACGTTTTATTGGCTTTACATCAAAAAGGCCAAAGTGTGGAAAAAGACACTCCTTTGTGGCCACCGTAGGCTCATTACTCTGCTCTCCGGCTTCGGCGCAGTGATGTAGGGCATGAGGCGCGGCCGCTCTGCGTAATAATGGACATCCATCCCAAAGTGAGGATGCGTAGCTTAATGGAGCTCAGACTGGGATACTGTGCAATGTTCAGGCCCATTTCCTTTAGACTCACATTCCACCGGGGTGGCATGACCCCAATGAGACGCCTGCTTTCCCCAGGTGGCAGTGAGCGATGCTCCTCCACAGTGTCAGAGCAGGGGAGCGAGGAGACCCCTCTCTGCCCAATGGGCTGAGCTGGAAAAACAGACACCCACACGTATTTCCTCACACACACACACTCGGTTGCACCCTTTTACACCCTTGGGGGGGGTCCACAGCCCACTTTCAAGGAAATTTGGACACGAGCAATTATTGAGGGTTAGGCGGTGACAGGTCCAGGTTTCAGCAGGACTGACAGTCGTCTGGGATCGCGTCGGGGGAAGTGTGCCGGACTAAGTGAGCCGCTTGTCTGTTTCTGCCTCTCTTCTAAAACCCCCTCGGGGCTTTTTAAGACAAGCGCTCTGCCTCTCCCTGGATGTTTACACATCATTAAGGTTCCCCTTGTCTCATCTCCGCTCCGTCCTTTAAACAACAGGGCTGCGGTGGTCTGAGCTGGAAGCAAAGACAGTTCCCGGTCAAGCGTGAGAGGAGAGAGAAAAAGGACTGAAAAACAAACAGAGACCAACTTGATGCTCAGACGTTCAAACGAGCCTCGCTGTGAGATATATTTTTATCCGAGCTCAGTGTCATCCAGTTTGACCATCTCTGAATCGCACAACACGCACTTAATTAAAATTGAAGAAAAAAAAATCCAAGATTACTATCAGAAGTAATCAGTGATTGTTAGCAGTCATCATCAGCCGAGCTCCACAAAGAAACTTTATAAATGTGACTTCTGAAAGAAAGAAAAGCAGGAGCGGGAAAGTCTGGTGTGTGGCAGACACGTTAGACAACACTGGTAATGAAGCATTGGCAGAAAGTGATAATTATTTTAATTAATGATAATGGTTTTAATGATTCAACATTTTGGCTAATTGATTATGATTGATTGCACATTACTAAACAAGGAAAGTGAATCAGGGAGGTAATCAGGGAGATGACAGCACAGGTCAACACTACAGCGTGACGGAACATACACTACACATGCTAATCAGACCCGGAGAGACAGAGAGAGAGAGAGAGAGAGAGAGAGAGAGAGAGAGAGAGAGAGAGAGAGAGAGAGAGAGGCGGGCAGATGGAGGAGGGATGGAGGCAAAACAAGGGAATGGGCTTTCTAGTTAAGGAATGCACTAACTAAAGAAATCAAACAGACACAAATGTCAAAAAAAAGAATAATCATGAGTGGAAATCCACACAAAATCCATTCTGCAAACTTGTATGTATGATGTAAAAATATCCACACTCATATATGAAAATTTTAACAAAGCATCGTACTAGCTTGTCTACATTAATCATTTGATTTAGCACACTTCAGTTTACATTTTCACAGCTGTCTATAGTATAGTAATCATAGATATAAACATATTTTAGATTTGAGATTTTTATTTCTATTCATTCATTCATAGGTGTTTTTATCTGTAGCTATTTTTTGACCCTTTTGCACAAATAGTGTGTAATTGTTTATGATAATGTTTACTTTAGTTATATCTATTTTTTCTTTACTTTTATTTTTGACCTAACTACCTCTATTGCACTGTGTCAATTGAAATTTCCCCAATTTGGGACGAATAAAGGCAGATTCTATTCTATTCTATTCTATACTATTCTATTCTATTCTATTCTATGCTGTTTTGGCTGTTATGTGATTAAGGTAAGACAGAAGTAAATTAAACAGTATTCAACTAAGGACAAAATATGCACAAAGAATGTATTTGTGCTCCAAAAATAAAATGAAATAAATGCAAAGTCTGAATGGCAACTATTTCTCTCGTTTTGTCTTTGTTCACTTGGACTTTATCGTGTCAGACCGCGGAGAACGACGAGGTGATATTTGCCTTGAGCTGCACGTGAGAGGTATCAGTCACACTCGATGCCACTCCAAGTGTGTTTGTGTTGTGGAGGAGGAGGCATTTCTGCGTGCCACCATGCGACCCACACTGTTATCAACATCTAAAGAGACGGTCCTCCCTCTCCTCCATCTCCTCCTCTACCTTCTCTCCATCACACAGTCTCCCCTCTCCACCTCCACGTCCATCCTCAGCAGCTATTGTCTAACCCTCTGGCTGAACCCCACCCACCCACGGCATGCAAATCTGTCCCCTTGATTTCACTTTGGAGGGGTGGTGAGTGCCCTCTACCACCTCACCCCCACTCTCCCCCACCCTCCCCCCATCCTTCCTGCCACCCCACCACCACCTCCTCCACCACCTCCATCTCCCGCTCTCACCCTCTGGATGGGGACGCTCCTCAGAGTGGAAGGACTGGGTTCCAGTTTAATTAATGAAATGTATGATAATGTGATTTCTTTAATAGAATGACATAGTCTAATGGTGTTGTGTGATTATGATTAATACAGTGCTTTGGTGGGAGAGGACATCAGCCAAAGGCTAAATGAGGACCCTCTCTCCGGCTGCAACCCTGGACTCGTTTCAGCTCTGCCTTGGACCCCAGACCACAGCTTGTGTTGGTCCTGTGGAATTCACTGGACACCACATGCTTCACTTCTGGCTTTTTAATCCGCTAGTTTTAATATGTTGGGAAATATTATTATGCACTTTCACAATGAATTTGGAACCGGTCATACAGTGTTTGCTACCAAGTGAAAGTCAATCCAATATTCAGTCAGAACTTATTGCTGCTCATAAATTGTTTTTCAGCTTCTGTGCTCATGCTAAGCTAAGCTAATTAGATAGCTACGGTACCTGCTTTATATTCTCTTATTAAAGCTGTAGTTCCCAGGGTATTAAAATATTCCTTTATATTCACTTTTATTAATTTTCTTGACCTGGGTGACATAGGATGAAGACATGAAAAACACCTCTTGGTCCTTCCTTATTCCTTCACACACAAACACATATCCATAAAATGTGTCCACTTATTTTATTTCACCTTTTTCCAAACTGAAATCGCATTGATGAAATCCCCCCCCCGGAGACTCCCACTATTTCCCCAGATTGCTTTGTGAACTGTGATGTCGCCCTGGCACAAACAAGCAGAAGATTAATGTCTTACACTGATGACTTGTGATTCTATCTATCTTATATTTGAGATGATCCCGGGGGTCAGAGGTGGCTATTTTCTCCCTCAGATGCAGAGCGGTGAAGTGGCAGTCAAGCATGAATCATATTATCGTTGAGGAGATTAATGTAGCAGACTGAATGAAGAGGGTAATGATGTGAACAAAGGCCACTTATTCTCCCCCGTCATAATGGGTGTAACTACTTTGATTTCTGTGAGGTGTTTTCTCTCATTTTCCAAACATCCCGCCTAATTTCACCATATGGCGGGGAAACTTTTTATCACGCCCCCCGCTTAACGCGCCACGTCAAAGCCCATAAAATTTCAGATCCCAGTCGACGTGTTGGCAGTCGTCGGAGAGCGATCGGGCGCAGGTAGATGCCCCCTCCGTCAGAAACAAAGCGCCTCCATCACACCCAACCTGTCTCAAGGTTTCCTGAAGGACGTCCAGTGAAGCCGTCGTCTGGAGAAACAGGAGGTTTGAGGGAAGCGCTTCTCGGCAACCGTTTGTCACTCTGATATTTGGTAAATGTGATAATTAATACTGTAATTTAACTAAACCCACTCTGCGAGGTCTGTAATTAAAACTGATGTACCTACTTAGCACACCAAGCATCACAGGTGGGCCCAAATTAATCTGCAAATAGAGCTAAATTGCCTGTGCTTAGCGTTTTCGTCAACGTCACTCACTTTGGGGGGAAATATCTGTAATTAATTCTGATATAACAGAGTCATAAATTTGAGGTTAAATGCAGCCTTGACAACAGACGCGATGACAGCAAGAGGCCTCATCTCGTCGTCCCAGATGGGATCCAAGACTCCGCTTTCTCCCGAGAACTTGGCCGAGACTTCCTCTGACAACTGTTTGCTGCTCTAAAAGACAAGAGGAGGCGATCAAAGATACACTCGTCTCATCATTTTCCTCCCTCTCTCTTTCTCTCTTTCTCCCTCAAGTCTTTTTCAACCTCGAGTAGATCGAAATGAACTGGGGTGAAAGCATGCTTCCAGTCTACAGCACGGAAAATGAAATGATTAGTTCTGGGTGGAAGCCAAATGAATGAATGCATTTTTGTTGCAATGAAAAAAGAGACTTTCTCTTGCTCTTCTCTGTCATTTCTACACTAAAACAAAAAACTATGAAGCTCGGGAAGCATCAAAATCTGTCACTTGGCATCTCATTCCCCTTATACTCACTAGACAAATCGTCATGTACAATTCATTCCAGAACAGGCTGTTAAAACTAAATTTCTACCTGTTTTTTCAGGTTATTCAGTTCCTAAGAGAGGTAAATCAAATCATCAACAACCCCAGAGACCCTAAATTAGCATATGGATAGAGTAAAATAGAGATGTATTGAATTTAAAGACCCCCCCCCCAAAAAAAAAATTAAGTGTCTTACTATGAATGCACAATATTGTTCATTGTTCTCTCCTGTGTTTGTTTTGGTCGGCACACGCCACACAAGCTGGCGCGCTGCTATTGTTGAGCAAAAATAGTAAATTAAACCAAACGACAGTCAAATCAAAGAAATAATCACATATTTATGAATATTTAATATATTCGTGGCAAATAAGGCAAGTAATTAGGAGTTTCCATAAATTAGCAAATTGTTATTTTATGTTAATGAGAGATCTTCAGCTTTTTTTCCTCATGAATAATTTATGAATTGACAAAAAAAAAAGTTTAGCAGAGGAAGAAGAAGTGTCTCGCTCATCAGAGTCATGCACGTGCTCCTTCTCGCAGTTCCTCTCGTTTTCGGTAATTTGTCGCTTGATATTGGGAGAAAGGCAAATGAGTTGAAAGTCTGACTATTCTGGAAAGAGATCCCAGCTCATGTCCACATGAATCACAAAGCAAACACGGCTTATTTCTCTCTCTGCGATCGTACAAAACAAAGAGAGGATTCTTGAAATAACAGGACAGAGGAGGAGAAAAAAAAAGAGCATACAGTGAAGACCCCCGGCAGGCTGGAGCGCTGGGAGGGGTCTCGCTAAAGGGGTTAATATGGAGGCAGAGGGGGGGAGGAGAGGGTGGGGCAGGAGGGGGCAGTGAGTCAGAAAACAAGAGCAAAACAAATCTGTGATCTGGAACTCGGAGAGCAGCCACTCAGGAGGGATTAATGAGAAGTAGGAGGCTGTGAAATTATGTGGCCTTTGAGTGGGGAGAATGGCCCTAGCGGAGCATGGCCCTGAAATGAGGTGAGACAAACTTCACCTGATCCACAATTAACGGCATCATGCGGATGGGTGGCACAGGGTCACAGTGGGGGAGGGTGGGCGAGTGGGTGGAGGGTGGGTGGAGGGATAAAAAATCACAATTCACTTTGTGGCAAATTATCATCCCCCTCCAGAAAGGGCAGCCATCGGAAACCAGGAGTCAGCGGAGAGAGGAGAGCATTTTACACACCTGTCTTTTTAAAAAGGGATGAGAGGGACGCTTGTTAGAGAGATTTATGCCTAAAAAGGGGGCCGACAGTAGCAGGGGGACGGAGACAATTAACAGTGAGGAAAAACATAAATAAGGAGTGAAGGAGTGAGAGGCAGAGAAGGAAAATGGGGTAGAGTTGATTGCACAGGGGGTGAGGAGCAATAACAGGAGCACAAATGATTAAGTGGTGTTAGGGACTAAGAACACTTGTTTGCAAGGACAATCTTTGTGTGCTTTTGTTGTCTGCCGGCCGCCTTTATCTTTGTGTAATTCTCCGTCTGATGAAATGTGTTTAAAGAGATGAATTGGGATCGGAGGAGCCGTCCTGACATGATTATGAGGGATTCATCTGCAGCCATCTGCCACCGTTATGAAAGGGGGGGGGGTGCGGTGGAGGGAGGAGGGAGGGGGGCGAGGGAGGGTTAGCAGAGAGATGGAGAGAGAAAGGAGAGAGAGATAGAGAGACAGAGAGAGAGAGAGAGAGGGAGAGGGAGGGAGGGAGGGAAGTGCAGACCTTCTGTTCAGCAGCCCTGCCACAAACCCACCATTACACAGGCCTCTGGCCTACAGTTTAGCATAAAGACTGGCCCGGCCTCGGCGTGTGTGGAGGTGAGCTCCGGGTCCAATTAAAAGAAGCTGAAGTGGGTCATAAAACTTGCGCTCTTGTTATTGTTTTACACGTGTCAAAAGCCCATTAAAAACGGCGCCTCGACGACAGGAAACACTGCTGCTGCCGCCCGCTACGCGGCCACACAGTAGCTGTTAGCTGTTAGCGAACAAGCTAGCTGTTAGCCTCCGGAGGAAACTCTGAGACATCCACTCGTATTTATCGAGTATTTTCCATTCTACTTCAGATTTTATCACGTTGGACGTGAGGTCAAACCTTGTGTACACTAATTTAAAACTCAAGTTGACTCACTGTCCAGAGTTGTGGCTTTTTCAGTGCGAATTTTGCACCTGGATTTACACGTATTCCTACGCTTGCTTGATGAATGCGGGTCTGTGAGATTAGAATAAATAATTATTTTTTTTAGAGGACTGTTTTCCAGGTACCACTGGCATTATATTGCGACTTGGAAACAGCACCTACAGACTACATCATATTCACACACCAGTTGGAGGAGAGGGCACAGCAGATGGGTCCATTGCTCATCACAGCGTCCACTTGTTCTAAAGGGGAAAGCGGGGGCTTCAGACAGCATGTCTTAAGTTGTGTAATAAGCTCTTAGTGTCACTAACGAAAGTCACACATTCATTTATTTTTCTCAGGTTTGTTGGGGTTTTTTTCTTTTCAATCTGGAAGATTTGCTCGCATGGCTCAACATGGCGTTGGACAAAAACAGAACACGAGTACATTGTTTAACTTAAACCGATCGTATGGAGGAAATGGTGAGCACTGAAATCAGTCACGTTTGGTGATATTGAGCAGTATTGATGAGCGCTGTCTCTCTCCCTAATCTCTCAGCTGTCGCCATGACAGCTGGTGTTTAGACTTTCCTCTCGGTTCTCCGTTGTTTCCCTCTATAAGTTAGAGTTTTTACACGGACAGCTGTCGTAGGTTTTACGATCACCATGTTCTACGTGTGTGCAAAAATCCTCCCCTGTTTTTTAACAAAGCACCTTTATCTTTTTTCTTTCTGTTTTTTTTTTTCATTTTTGCCTACTCCACGACTGAGCCATCACTTCATATTACAGGTCAACGTTACGGTGCTTAATTATGTGCCGGCTGCTCGGGGCTCCTAATAACCTGTCATTGAGGGGAATTTGAATGTCACACCATATTGTTGGGCCCTAATGGCAGCAGGCAGATCCACTGATGAGCCGTTTTGGGACAATTACAGAGGATATTCAAATCACAGGTCTGGGGTGTGTGGTGAACTGCACGGCACACAACCTGACAAGGACTGACGTGCACACACGCACACACTTGCGCATGTGCATACCCGTGTACACACACACACACACTTGTTGTATCTTGACCCTGCAGTCACATAAAGAAGATGCCT
Organism: Karalla daura; assembly: GCA_029224185.1. Taxonomy (NCBI): domain Eukaryota; kingdom Metazoa; phylum Chordata; class Actinopteri; order Chaetodontiformes; family Leiognathidae; genus Karalla; species Karalla daura. The sequence goes on from CM055208.1 coordinate 9,377,388, forward strand.
CCCCCTTGCCGCTGCAGAAACAGTTTAACTGTGGCCTGATCGCTTTTATTATCCGCCTAATCCAGATATCAGCGATTTCATCAGGCCGGGGAAGATATGCATATCATGAATTATTTTGACACTGGGACCTTTTAATTTTCGCCAGCAATATTTCATCCCACCAATCAGCGCCTGGAGTGGTTGTCGGACGTGGAGGTGTCAGAGGACGAGGCTCCCCCCGGCGGATCCAAATCATCCTGGGGACAATAATGAGCTATGGCCACAATTATGAGCCGCCTGTGTGTGCTTGCATCTCATCAAGGCCCCCAAGCAAGCTGCTGCATAAGAAGGGGGGGGGGCAGAGACAGATAAAAACACAGTGGAACACATAGATAGTAATGATTTTACATCAGTGAGATAAGAAGATTATCAGGTGATCAGGAAAAGGTAGAAACTTAATAGGACAGTTGAGAGTAACTAAGAACATCCATCCATTATGTTACCTGCCTTTAAGGTGTTATAAGGGTCTGTATCTCTCGCACATGTAAGGCAGAAAGTTCAACTTTGAGATACCTGTACTTCACTCAAGTGCTTGTTGTTTTATACTCCTCTCCTGAAATACCCACCACTACGCTTAATGGCAGTTTCCTTGGATATTCAAAATTTACTGACAGAGATATTTCGTGCTATATTTACAGACCTTTGCTTCGGTAGGTTTTGGGTGATTCATTCCACTTAACATCTCTTTAGAAAGTTATGTTCCAGCATAACTCACAATAATGAAAAATTCTAATATATAATACTATGACAAACAGGGGGGCTCCTTCCACACGATGAACAGTTTTACCTATGATTCTCCACTATGTCCTGCCCTCTCCTCACACAGATGTTATTATTAACCTCTGATCAAAAAGTTATGCTTAAAATGTTCATTTAGGTTTACAAGCATCAGTCAGAGTTTCACGGTTTTATAACTCATGATACTAGATATTCAACACAGCTGGTCATCAGCTAGCACAACTTGCGAGTTGGGACCAATGTCCTTATTCATAACTTCAGAGTAAGTGAAGACTAAATGACTAAAACCTGTTATTAAAAACATAAATCAGATGAGTTTGGCAGTGCTTAGTTAAAGTATGACTCTGTCTTTATGTGATAAATTAAACACAGTCAATAAGGGATATTTACCCAACATTTCTGATAGAATAAAGACCAAACTTACCACTCAGGGACTTAATCATTTGCTAAAGGAGAGAGTTAAGAATTCATGATACACTCTCCTCTGCTTATCAATATCCTTCTACTGCACCTTTACCTGAACATAAATGGCAAATAAATGTTTCCCCTGATGCCAAATGCTCCTACTACTGTCATATGACTGATGCAAAAGGAGGAAATAACCTTTTATTAAAGCGAGGATGTGAAATTGTGGGTCTTAAGAGTAGAGAAAACATGGAGCAATATTAACGTTATCGTACTCTGAGAGGCCCAAAAAAAGGAGCTCCAGACGTCATAACCGCACCACTTAACATTTTGGCGACGCACCCACACACATGAAATCATGAGGATGCATTAGATCTCTGCATGCCTGCCTGTGATATGTGGCCTGTGTAACTTAATACTTTGTGTCTTTACCCAGCTCCCTGTGCAGCCGGCATTACGTGAGCAAATTGGATGCTCAAACAGTCAGTCCGTGACCTTCCCTCATCCTGGATGTTGACCCCCGTATAAAGAGAGACATTACATCTCGTTACACAACAACACGGCTCAGGCGCTTCGCTCCAGATAAAGAAAAATGTCTCAATTAAATCTTCACCGGGGCCCCCGGGCCGAAGAGTTATCGCCGCCCCGGTAGCACTGATCGCTACACTCACACATCCTCAAAAGTTATTTGACATAAATTGCCGGAGTCACATCATTTCCTGCCACACTCTGAGCGGGATTTACGGCTGATCCCATTGACTGGGAGCTGAACCTCCAATAAAATTCCTCAAGAGCCCCCAGGGCCGGGAGACGCACCTATCTCCCCCCTCCATCAGCCCACCCTCCTCCTGCCTCTCCGCTCACAGATTAACCATGCAAATACACACAGGTGGGAGGGTGATACTGACAACACATTTATGCACATGTATGCAACTGAGCTGATAGGGCTGCAGACGGGGAGGGGGGGGCCAGGACGGCGCCTCGGCCATGTTTTATCTGATGATGCAGGGCGACAAGGTGGCTCCTCGGCAGATCTGCTGCAAGAGTGGAGCAGGAATTATCTGTGGCTTTAACTTGGAAATCAAAGGTGAGTGCCACTGTCAAGCTCTCTGGAGGATGTCCCCTCATAAGCATGGGGTAATATCATTATAAGGCAGCATATGAACCCTTGAGGAAAACCGTTTAAAACAGAAAATTGCTTCCTACATTAGCGCTCAGGCATTGTGCAGAAAAGTGCACACTATATTAACTACTAAAAACAACCTTATGGCTGCATTAGTCTGGAGCTGTGGCAGGCTGGGACGAGCCGGGCATGCTAATGGTCCCAGTGTTAATGGTTGTGATGGTTCTCGCTCAGGCATCGGGAATCTTAGCTCGTCTAATTACAAACAAGTGCTTTAATCGGATGTTTTCAGATTAGAGCCACGGACCGCAGGATGCTCTCTGTCCCAGCCAGGCTTACTGTCTCTCTCTAGTGGTGATAGATGAGAAATATTACACTGCAAATCAAAGCCCAGTAAATACACAGATTCCGGTCACTGTGAACTGGTTGGTAATTATACACACATTTTAGTAACATTATCTGCAGCTCAAGCACATAGCTGGAGGCATCTGCATATAGCGTGAAAGTCTAATATATAAGATATAACTATAAAATACATGATGCAAATAAAAAAACAGGAAGAAAATTACCAGGTATTTGACTAAATTAAATGACCAGGTATTTGTGCTGCATACATTTTAATTATGATATATAATTTTGTTGAAGTCTTACTCTTCTAGTATTTTGTTTACTGAAGTATTTATGCAAGTTTGAGCCGACACAATGGATGAGTAGTTAGCACTCAAACTAAGACATCTTATATATAGATATAGATATCAATTTGACTCTGTCCGTCTATGTATAGTTTGCATGTTCTCCCAGTGTCTGCATGGGTTTTAGCCCACAGCCCAAATACTAAATCTATTTTTAACATACTATTTCAACAAAAGCATAATTGGATGACATGATAGGGTGGGTTTCCTCCAGTAATTCTGGTCTCCTCCCACAGTCCAAAAACATGCATCAAGTCGTACCTCTGTAGGCATTGCAAATGGCCTGGCCCTATGTGAGGCTGCAACAGACTCCTGCAGACTCTCTACATAGAAAACAGGTTAATAAAATGGATGCATTGTTTGTCGGTACAAATGCAAGTTAAATTTGGAGTTGCCTGGGATGATTTCAGTCATCACCGCTGTCATTAAACATGCACAATAGCCACCTTCACCCAGATGATGCAGCAGGGCGGTGGAGGCCTCCCTCCAGCTTGGCACCACGTTTCATTGGAGGTTCAGCAGCAGCAGCAGCAGCAGCAGCAGCAGTAGCAGCAGCAGCAGTGGCTCCGGGGCCTCCAGCTGGGGTTGGCTGCTGCTGCTGCCTCTGCCTGCCTACCAGCACCCGGGCTGGGGGAGGAGGAGGTGGTGGTGGTGGTGGTGGTGGTCAGGCCACTGGATTGCCCTGGGGCAACTCACTTATGCACCAGTAAAGGAAACTGAATTTCTCCCTGCTCCCTGTGTGTGTATGTGTGTGTGTGTGTGTGTGTGTGCTAAGAACGGTTGCCGCCTTCAGCGATTTGATTAGACAGAGTAAGATCTGCGTGACCGCTGCTCGGGCCAGGAAGTGGTGCAGCACGAGTGGATAGCACTGGAAGATGAGATCATCTCACATTCTGCATGATCAACCACACACACACACACATACACACAAAAGAAAACACACAAGCGAGTCTGGATTTTAGATTTATCGTCATTTGCATTAACAGCGTATGGGAATCTACAATTTTAAGATCTGTGTTACATTATATTACAGGTGATGACAGAAACATGAAGTCTATACACATGAAGTTACATTGTTGAGCTCGTGGACGTCGGCTGAAGAGGGGACTCCCGTTTTTTGTTTATTTTAATCGACACACGATGACAGGTCCAAGAAAGGATGTTCAAGTATTTCTTTGCAGTATGAGCATACACCAGATATTAAAAAAAAAGATTACAATTTAAGAGATTCACTCGTGCAAAACGGACCAAAAAAAGAAAAAAGAAAATCTGAATACTGACGATAATGAATCTGAAGGACGATGGCACCTAGGATCACTACACTGGATGCAGAGATTATTATTGCTTTTCCCCACTGACGAGCCAGCAGCCATCGGCTCAGATTATCCAGGTCAACGTGCGCCGTCCATCGCTCCATCTGCGTGACCTCGACCGACTGTGACGTCCCCGCGCCATCAGAACAATACGAGTCGCCCGCTCAGCACTGTGCGCGGTGGCCGCCGCCCACACTCCCACGAGTCAGGGGAGATCATCATGACACCTGGTGTGAGTCACGAGGCTGCAGGGGTATCTAAAAAAACAAACTGTGAGAGCGTTCAAGCAGCCGCTGCAACCTCTTGTCCTTAAGAAAAAAAGAAAATATTACAAAAAAAAAAAAGAGCAGAACAAAATATTCCTTCACGTGTAAGGTCGGACAGTTTCAGGAATCAGGCACCATTTACAGAATGTACAACGTGACCTCAGCGTGGTTTCTGTCCCAGCACGACTATCTGACAGCTATGAGTGTGTGTGTGTGTGTGTGTGTGTGTGAGAGCGAGTACCAACATCTTCGCTGTAAGGACACTGCTGGCTAAACTAGAGAGGGACCGAACAGGTGGGAGCTATAATACTGTATCGCCTGCTCCGTCAGCAGGGGGAAGAGTGTCTTACGAGCAGGCAGCTAACAGCTCCGGCTCCTCCATGCGGACCTGGAGCTTTCGCTGGAAACTACACAAGACTAAACTGTTGAGGAGAGAGAGATAGTGTGTGAGGGCTGAGAGCAGAGGTAGCCTAAACGTCTGTGCAAATAACACAAAGAGATGTCAGGCGAGACACAAGAGCTTGGATTCTGCTTTTACACGGTGCGGTGACATGAGGAGGCTCCAGGTTCTGTGACTGTAACTGAAAAGCAGTGAGAGGTGTTGTATCTATCTGTCGATCTATCTATCCATCTACCAGCCAGCCAGCCAGCCAGCCAGCCAGCTAGCTACCCCCTAACAGTCTAATGCGTGTGGCTGCTGCCGGTGTCTGCTTTGACACCTCTGCTGAAGTGAGGCCAGGCGGCGGCGGCTGCTAAAGGCCTCCGGGGGAAGCGCAAAATGTAACATCCGACGTTGCTCAGAGCTCTCGAGATCATACGTGGAAGGAGAATAATAATAGTAATAATAATAATAATATCAAAGTAAAATGTCCCAAAAACAAAAGGCACACACATTAATCACAGATCTAGGCATCGGGCAAAATTGGCACAAAAGACATGCTAATGAGAAGAGAGAAGAGAAATGATAACAGCTTAGCTGGGAAATGAGAGGATGAAATGTACGAAAAGTAAAAAGTTTTTGTTTGTCTAAAAGGACGATGGTTGGGAATAGACAGCAGGAGGTGAGCAAAAAGCAAACGAAAAAAAAATGAATCATGCACTAAAAAAAACAAAAAAGAAGAAAAAACACAGAGACCTCCCAATCTTCTCCGAACCAGCCTCGGTAAACGCAGCGCAACGTCCTCCCAGATTGTGATTTGGTGTCGGCTGATTCAAAGTCCTCTCGCTGTGCCTGGTGAGATGCATGTGCTGCTAGCATATAGTTGTGCGCTCGTATAGCCAATAGTGGGATTCCTAGCTCGATATATATATACACAAGTTCAAGTTTGTTTCGCATGTTCCACTTGGCAGTCTAGCACTTGTTGCACACTGAGCCGGGGGGCCGTGTGCTCTGCAGGAGGGGGGGGGGGTAGTATAGACTAATGTGGGAGTGGGGGTCAGGGAGGGCTTAGTCCAGGACGAGGCCAAGGCTGCAGCTGGATGATGCTGTTGATGCTGTAGAGGGTGGGGGCGAGGGCGGCAGAGCAAGGCGGGGGGGGGGGGGGGGGGGGGGGGGGGGGGGGGGGGGGGGGTCACAGGAAGTGGTCACCAGTAGAAGGAGCGCGTCAGGAAGTTGGCGGCCGTGCTGAGCCAGCCCATGCCGTCCGTGATGGAGCCCACGCGCGTCACCGCCTTGTCGGGCTCCTGGGAGGGACTCTCCTCCTCGGGCAGGTAGTCCGGGATGTCCGTGTTCTCCTCCACCAGCACGGCCGAGTCCTCCTGGAACGGCACCATCAGCTGCACGGGAGGAGGAGGCAGAGGAGGAGGAGGAGGAGGAGACAGATTTAAAAAAAAAAAAAAAAAAAAAAAAAAAGATCATCATGTGTCTAAACAAGTCACTTAATCCAGGGTTCACAGACGGTTGTTCAGCTCTGGAGCCCAGTGATCGTCATATGGAGACCAGTGATATAACTGAGCCATGTCTGCCCCCTGCTGGCCACACTGTGTACGACCACCAGTCTAACACTAGTTAATGTCACTCATTGGTGTGAATCAGCGGCTCAGATTTGATACATTTGGTTGTTAGCTGTAAATTAACATTTGAAACGTAAAGATGTGAGATTTTAGCGACATGGTTAATCTCCTGTCCAATTGGCAGGTCGGCATCCAGGTACAGTAGGTAGAGAGGGAGCAAACGTTACAGACCATTAACCACTAAAGAAGAACAATATGGACTAGAACAAATCAAGAAGGATGTAGAAGAGTACAAGTGTTATGTTGTATTGCACAGTGCCTATAGTAAAGCACTGTTTTACTAGTTTGCATTACAGAATGCACATAATAAAGTGGGAAATGGTGTTTCAGGACACCTACATGGTTCAACATGTCTGCATGTTCTTCCCATGTTTTCTCCCGGCACAGCTCCTCTTACAGCCCAAAATCATGTATGTTTGGGTCGATATGTCGAGGCTGTACTCCCTGTCTCTGCCCTATGTGCCCCGGCATCAACAGAGCCACACGACACCATTTCTGTGAGCACAAAGCTGCGGACGAGCCGCAAACATCTGAATCAGTTGTAGATTCAGAGCAGGCGCGGTTTGCTCCGGCGTCCACCGTCTCAATCAGACAGAAACAGTGTGGGTTTGCACGCTCCAGGTCGCCGACGGGCTGCAGCGGATGGTGCGACCGGGCGCCGGTCGTGTGTTTGGCAAACGGCGCCCAGCCCACAGGCGGAGGCAGAGATGTGACCAGCTAATCATGTCAGTGTGAATAAGTCTCAGCCACAGGCAAGGGCGGCTACGCCCCCTGCTCAGACTCAGACACACACACACACACACACACACACACACACACACACACACTGATCTATCGGCTGACTCATGGTGGGCCGCTGGAATGACTCGTACGTGTCGCCTTTTTGTTTTTTTTAAAGGTGACCCTCGGAGGCCTCGCATCCTCACCTCTCCTCCATCGTCCGTCTTCACCACCTGCTGGGCCGTCATGACTTTGGTGGAGTTGATGGCCGTGCCCAGCGCCTGCGAAGGGAAACCGAGCCTCAATGTCAGACGGCCGCACGCTATTAGAGAGCCCGGCCACCTTCGACCCGGGCCGTCTACACAATCAGCACAGTTTCAAGGTGAGCGGGCCGGGACTCGTGTCATCGAGCCGGCGCCCGGCTGAGATGTGAAATACGGGCTCTCTCTGCCCTCCTCTCCTCCTGAGTTACGGCGCTGCATAACGGCCAGAAGAGCGTTATGGTGTCACCGTGCCGTTGACCTTTGGGATTTCAAATCTGGCGGCATCTTCATTTTCTTAAGCGTATGAGACGCTCGGGTGCGAGGTTGTCAAAACAGACGTAGATTTCAGACCCAGGGATGAAGAATGGGTTTTATGAGGCCACTGACCTTTGACCATGAGAGTCTAATCGCTTCATCCCTGACTCAAAGTGGAGGTTTGCAGCATATGTGAGGACATCACTTCTATGTCAACCTGTCTGATGAGTGCTGGGCTTAAGCACAAAAACTTGCAGGAAAAGTTTTGCCTCCCCCCAGATGGTTTGTGGCGTCCGGAGAGACACTCACCTCGGCTTTAAGGTCGGAGCGGATCCTGACAACACACCTCTTGACGGCCATCTGGAAGGTGAAGCTGATGACGCCCCGGATCTTCAGCAGGGCTTCCTCGCACAGGCTCCTCCGGGTCTGGCGGAGAAAGAACAGGATGCAAAACAGATGAGAGGAAACGCGGCCGAACCGCAAAAGCACACGGCCCGAGTTAAGAAGCAAACAGGAGCGGAATGGGATCAGGACGGAGGCCCGATTGGATCAAAAGGCGGTCCGGGAGACGCGGGGCGACACAGGTTGGAGCTGTGCGCTGTGCGGCATCCGGTTGCCACGGCGACGCGGCCCACCGGAGGCCGTCTGTCTGCTGTAATGTAATCTGGCTAGGCGCAAGCTTCCTGCGGTGCAGCGCTCAGGTTCAATCTCCACGTCCCGCTGTTCAATGGCTGACATTTACCACCCCGACCCCTCTGCCTCTCCCCCAGCCCCTCCCCTCTCCCTGACAGCGGCGGGCCCACACTTACGGGGTCGTCCAGGCCGTCTATGTGCAGCACCACCGTCTTGGCCCTCTTGTTGTTGGAGCCCAGGAAGAACTGGGCCTTGCGCTGGCAGGAGGCGGCCGCCGCCTCGGCCTGCTCGGCCGCCTCCTTGCCCGCCGACTGCAGGATCTCATAGATCTCCGAGGCCAGGAGCTTGGTCTCCCCAGGGGACGTGCTCCTTTAAAAACAAAAAGAGGGAACGAAAAATGAGCCGGGTTAAAGAATTATGTTGTAGATTTGTAGGCTGCTTTTTCTCCATAATGAATGTGGCTATGATTGAGTGTAAAATGGGTTTTGGGCACTTTGAAAATGCCTTAATTTCCATATTGAAAGAAAAAAAAAAGACAGAATTTGAGTGATAAAAGTTTTGAAACCTAAAAATACGTACTTTCTGCTTGTTAGAGTAATTGTACTCTACTCAAAATTCAAGTCTAATTACACAAAAACATGACTTGAGTGTTCTTGTGAAGAGGATAAACGCTAAAAATAGATCGCAGATTGTGGTGGAATTGATCAGAATTAGCTCTCCTCTGCCTGTAAAGACAAGCACGATACAAATACAGTCGTGCTTTTGCAGACCTCTACTGAGAGAGTTTCTTGCTGGTGCAGAAGTAAAAGCCAAAGTATCCGCAGGCTCGAAGGCGTCCTGGTAGCATTCTTCTGAGAGGCCATATATAGCAATATGAAGCAGCGAGATTTATATTTATCTAAAGTATTTTGGACACGGTATCGAAGGAGTTGTGCCGAAAGCCAAAGAATAACGAGACAGGAATGGAACAGGCGGCTCAGATTGCAGGATGAAGCATGGCATCTGTCATAGCTGTCTGAGGATAAATGTACGAGTTTTGGGGAAAAAAATTAATCCAAAGAGTGCCTGGAACTGTGTGAGTGCGAGACAATCTGAGCACTGTGCGAGTTTTGTAAGGAAGCAGTTATGGCGCAGATTAAATCCCAGCGCAGCCTCAGACATGGAGGGGATGAGAAACCCTCAACATGAGACACTCGTTCTGCCACTGACTCAGAGGGTAGGGAGGGAGGAGACGCTGAAAGAGGCGACAGACACGCTGCAAACTCCCTTAAAACCTGCGTTAGCGGCTGAAGAGCGTGAATCATGCTTAGAACTGATATAAATTCACCAACTTCCCTCTTTTGTGTGCTCGAGGCTGCTGCCATTTACACAAACGCTCTTGGTCTATTATGCTGAGGCACGTCACACGGCGTCCGATCTCACTCTAATTAAGCCTTATTCTGCACTTTGGTCAAATTTTCCTGCCGCTTTTAAGGCAAAAGAATCCACAGACACGCAGAATATTTTAGTGGGCGGCAGCTTTTTTCCACCCCTTCATGCCACATGAGGTCAGTCGGAGAGATCCAGAGATGGCCCCGCAGGCTACACTGTGTTATGTGTCACCAAGTAATCACTCTTCCTATAGTAACCGCACACGACACTGGCTGTCTGCCGTGGCTGCCCCCTGGGGGCCTGGAGCTCCCCCGCCGGTGTGCCACACATTGTGAACTGTCTGTCCGTCCGTCCGTGTGTCTGTCTGTCCCTCAGGAAACCAAACACCCTCTCCTCCATCTATATTCAGAGCTTTATGCATCTTGTGATCACATCTCACCCCGCTGAAGGAATAAAAATGGGTTTTACACCCTCCCACACCCACTTCCCCTCAACTGCGTGTTCCCACTCCGTCCAGCTACGACCGACCTCCACCCAAAGTCAGATCGGCCGATCTGTTCCTCCGGGGCTCCTGTCCACGCCAGCTCTGGCTGGCTGGAGGGGCGAGGGTGGTGGTGGTGGTGAGAATCACGTGAGCTCCAGCCGGCCACTTCAACACAGGTCTATTCCTATCAGGGTGCTAATGACGAACAGCAGTCGCTTAGCTAAACTGCCACCGAGCCTCGGGTGGGAGCGGGTATCTGGAGCGCAACACCTCCTCCGACCAGAGCTGCCCCTGCACGACACGGAGGAGCAGAGCGAGGCCGTCGGCCTCTTTTCACAAAGCAGAACAAAAAAGTCAAAGAATGAGGGGGAAAAACTGACTAAACTTGAGGGCGCCTTCAAAGCGGGGGCACGAAATGAGCTCACACCTCGGTGAAAAACACCTAAGCGGACTCATCAGGGGCGTTGACAGGACACATTAAAATCCAGGCCATGCACAAACTGCAGTTTTAACTGTTTACCACCCTCGGCTTTGATCACATTCGCCCTGACAGACAGGCAAGGACGTCCAACCCTGCCTGCAAAACCTGCAGACTGGCACATGCTGTCTGTGCAAAACAAAAGAAATCCTCGGCTACAGCTTTATGTGAAGAAAGTGCACAGTGTGTGTGTGTCTGTGTGTGTGTGTCTGTGTGTGTGTGTGTGTGTGTGTGTGTGTGTGTGTGTGTGTGTGTGATGATGTGGTGATGACGGGGACTTGCTTCTGCATGACATTCTGCAGACTCAGCATCATGCCCAGCTCGCCCTTCATCTTCTCCCTGTTGGCTCGACATTCTGCCAGGTAGCGCACGGCCTGCAAGGGACAAGGGCAGCGGTTATGTTTCCCGCCGGCGAGAGCTGAGACGCGCTCCGAGGTACCGGGCGGAGAGAGCGCTACAACATTACACAAGGGACGTAAACGCAGGCCCGCCGAGCCCGTGTGTGCGCTTCACGGGTTACGTAAAGCCACTTAGGACGTTTGCTCACAACACCAGGCACGTGCTCGGCAAGAGGGCGGGTCCAGGCCTTGTGTTGTGTTTACATCACAAAAAGCAGACAGCAGATGTCCCCCCCAGCGCACGGTGTTTTTAAATATGTGGCGTGGTCTAAATGTCACCACATGGCAGCCTGTGACAGTGACCGGAACGCAGCGGAGGGAGAAATGGCCTTTAGACCGTCGCTGGAACCCGCTCTGACACTGCTGGACAGCAAGGGGTGGTGGTGGTGGTGGTGGTGGTGGTGATGGTGTGTGGGGTGGGGGGGGTCGCTGTGTGACAAGAGCGGACAACTAATTATCTATATTACTGAGCCAGTGGGGAACGGAGCTGATTATTCTAGCAGAAATAATTAAATCTAAGCATCTGTTGTAGATGTTTCAATCACGACGCTTGAATAATTACTTTGTGTTTTTGTGGTAGCGCTGCATAATCAGCTGTGGGAATTCAGAGCGTTACTTAACAATGCAGAGTGCCAGGAAGAGTCACACGGTATGTGAAAACTTTAAAAGGACGAGGCATGTAAATAGATGTCTGCGGAAATTTCCAATCATCCAGGTCATCGTTAACCAACCAGTTATGGCAACTGGACTCGTCTTAGACCAGCGTTTCTAAACTCCATTCCTAGATGTTTTGGAAGTTTCCTGCTCCATTAACACCTGATTGAAACGATCAGCCAGTCCTCCAGCTCTGTAAAAGCTCGATGATGAGATGCTCATGTAATTCAGGTGTGTAAGAAACCTCTAAAACATAGCGGGGCAGGGTTACTTGAGGAACGGGGCTGAGAAACACTGATTGATTCTTGAAGATGGTTTTATCCAAGAGGCTTCTGGCTGGCTGGATTTAACCTCTGCGCGGTTTAATCGCCACTGTCGGCACCAGATGGCCGATAAGAGGCGTCGGGGTCATCCGAGGTCTGCTGTGAACAACTGCCCTTTATCTGTGGGGATTCACATTCGTGGAGGTCATCATAATCTGAGGAGCTGCAAGTTGTGCCAAGTGGACTTGGAAATGCTTGAAGACGTCTCAGCTCTCATCCGAGAGGCAGAACTTAAGGAGTCCCTTGGAGGAGAATGTCTTCAAAGCTCCAGAGACCTTAGACTCGTTTTGTTGTGTACCAAGGTCTTTATTGAGGTCAAGTGTAAGGAATTTTGAAACTTCTTGAAAAGGGGTGGTAGGGCAGCATGTATACACCCTCTTCCATCTTCTTAATTACACTTTGTTTGCCTCTAGTTGCTGCTCTCTGCCACCTCAATTGCCCCACAGGGACTAACAAAAAGTTTTCCAACTCTGAAACTGAGCATTGTATATAAGGAGACAGGAGGTAGTGCTGCCAACCTTCCTCCACTCCTCTTTCAAACCATTTGTCTTGCCTGCCTAATGAGTGTATGTAGCTGTCTTCAAACTGAGCTCTATTTGTCTTTCAGTGGAAGGTGTAGGGTTAAGTCTGGACCTGAGGAATTAGCCATGCATTTGCACAGTGGCTGGTTGGTCTCACTTATTTATAGTTTGGAGCATTCTTAGCCGCACTGGACTGCATAAATTAGGCTGCTCTTCTTAATGTGTGCACCAAGAGTGGCTATAACTTCCAGGTTAAAAGAAAGTCTTCAAGAATCTGAAACAAGTCCAATTGCCACAATTCTACTCCACTGTTAACTACTCAGGCATGTGAATGGGTGCTGCTCACCAAAAGTGCAGAGTAGACAATTTGTGGGTTGGGGTGGTCCAGAAAGAGGATGAGACCAGGCAGGCAGCCTTGGTCCTCTACGATGGCTCTCCGGTTGAGTGGGTCCGCAGCGAGGTCTCGCAGCTGGTTCACCACAGTCAGTGCATCCATCTCCGCACTCATGGTGCCTCTCGTCTGGACGCCTCGCACATCAAATCAACCCCCTTTGTCCTACTGAGAAAACAGGACGTGAGCATCAAGTCAACCACAGCACTGTCAACAAGGTTCGATTCCCAGCTGGTCTGAGGGCCTTCCTGTACTCTATGTGTGTGTGTGTGTGTGTGTGTGTGTGTGTGGGCCAGCTCCAGGTATGTGTGTCCTTTGATAGACTGGTGGCATGTCCAGAGCAATCCCTGTGTTCGCCCTACGTCTGCTGAAAATAGGTGTCCCTACAATAGCTTGAATGTACAAAGCTGGCGAGAGCAACACATCCAAATGCATTCCAGGGATTTTATCTCTGCACAGTGATTGTTCACACCAGCTGGTAACATTGTTGGTAAATCATTTATTTGTTAACAAGTCTCTTAATTCTGTATCCATCCTTACAAAGTAATTGAATATATGTAGTGGAATTATCTGTTGACGACAGGCCATACTAAACTTTTCATCGACCCCACTGACTAGAATCACTTGATGAATTGTAACAACAACCTCTGAAATGTACTGCTGATTGGAGGGTCCTGCAAAGTTACTGATTATACCGACGTGCATTGACAACGCTGTTCTTATCTCACGGTGAACAAATAAGGCACGCGTTGGAAGGCGAGATGTAAAGTCGCGACTTGCTGCTGACACGTTATAGTTTTAAAGCAAAGACCCTCTCCACGACCCCCAACCTCACCTCAGATCACGCCCTGTGCTACAATCAGCAGCTAAAGCTAAGCTAGGTTAACTAGGCTCGGCTAGCCGACGTTACCCTGACAGGACAATAACACCATACCTTTGTGACAGTGCTCGGTACGATCATGAGACGGCCCCGGCTGGCTTCGTGAGCAGAATAAAATTAGGAACGAGAAACGTCAAAACTCCGACACCACCGTAAAAACAACTGTGACAAAACGCTACCAGGCCTGTGTCCCTTTCTCTACCATGGCTTTTACAGGTAGCAGCTGTACATAGTGTTTGGGTCCAATGGGTACGCCTGTTTTGTGTTTCGTCACATCCCTGTTTATCCTAATGGAGACTTGCCACATACACGGCACTGCCTTCCTGGGGAGTGTCGGTCATCATAACGAGCGCACACATATTTCCTACAATGTGATTGGACAATATTGTGTGATTGACTAATGTATTATCCAATAGGAACAACGAAACGTGGTGAATTAGCCTGTCAATCAACGCGAGTGACCAATGGGATCGCTCTACAGCTACAACCTACACCGTAATCCTTGTAATCCAATTGGCTCAGAATATATTCCATGACTTTTCCCACTCAATGCCTGCGGAGGACAAGTTGGAGAAAATTACAAGTTGTGTGGAATCTTCTTCCCTGGTAAGTTGATCTATGTTTTTCAAACATCCCATCTGTAGAGTCGAATAATACGTGTATTATTGAGAGAGTCGTCTCTTCTTAGGGGTCCCGGAATCGTGTGTCCTCTACTAGGATAGATGACGTTTTCTCAGCGGTTGTTGAAGTTTGCTCAAGTCACCTCGGGGTTAGCATCGTTAGCCACCTTGCCGGCTAAAGATAGGATTCCCCTGTTTATTTTAGCTGGATTAGCTAACCCAGCTAGCGCTGTCCCGCTACAAACCATTACGCATATGTTTCTTTACTTCTCGACTTGTCAAACCACACAAGTATTAGCGAATATGGGGAAAGGTTTGCTCGTCTGGTCATACCTCCTGTCACAATAGACAGTTATGTAAGAATAAAAAGTTTAGTGCGAATAGTGACAAACATTAGGGTTATTTGGATGTTATACTTAAAATAATGTATAATGAAAAGATCGAGAATGCGTGATGGGGAAAAATGTTGGAAAAACACACTTTTTACAGACATGGGGGAAACCAATATGTGGAAAAAGGTGGTTGTGAGGGTGGACAGAGTGATGGAGATGGTCAGATTCCTCATTATTACGTTTGAGACTAAACGCTGATGTAGTAAGAGAGTAAAGGTGTGGGGCATCTTGACTAACACAGGTGACAGTAAATGACTGTAGCAGAGCTGCATTGACTGTAATTAAATTACCAACAACTATATCAGTAGTTAATGAAAACGTTATTTCAGAAGAGGAAATTAAGTCTTTTCTGTACTTTTAACAACTTATACTATTTTAACACCTTTTTAAAAACCAACCAAGTAATTAATCTAAAATGTCCCACCGAGAAAGTAATAATCACCAACAAAAACAATTGCATGTTGCAGCCCTACAGTAAAGGTTTGGAGTTTTATGAACTTGTTTTATGCTGTGGGTTTACATGGTGGTTAGCACTGTCAGCTGTTTTGTTTTTGTTTTGTTTTTTTCCTGTATGGTGGGTTTAGGGTTTCTCCCAGGTGCTAGGTTTCCTCCCACAGTTCAAAGACATATTTTTGGAATAAGAGGAGGCAAAACGATTGCCCCTACTGTAGGTCTGTATATGTGTGTGTCCTGCAGTAGACTGGTGAAGCAGTGTGACTCTATTGGGGACAGAGCGTGTAATGGAACTTATTCTGGCTGCTCGTATCTCGCAGTTTTCCCTCTCGATGACCGTCTGGTGATGACGCCCTTCGTGTCAAGGCACATGCTGTCAGCCCTTGTGAAATACGTTGACAGAAATGAGTGAAGAGCATGCATCAATAGAAATGGACCTGGTATGTTGCATGAATTCCTTTATGCGGCCTAAAAGAGAGATTTCCCACCGCAGGATGTTTTCCCTCCATTTTAAAATCCGACTTTTGTCTCTTTTTTTTCAGGCTTTTGGATCCACAAAGCCGTATGGCTCCACTAGGAGTATTGTGAGGAGGATAGCCTCGAATCTTCCTCTAAAACCTTGCCCCAGGGTTCACTTTCAGGTGAGGGGGGGGAGCTTTCAGTGTCTTTCAACAGAACCAATCTATCAGTGTTTAAACATGCGCTGTGTGTATCTTGTATGAAGATAATACCAACTTGTCCTTCTTGGGACTTTTTCCTTTAAAATTGGTCACGTACGACACGGCCCAGTTTCCTCTTCTGTCTCTCTCTCTCTCATTGCCACGTGATGACAGATCACACCTCCTCCTTCACTTTTTGTTTATCTTACCCTGTCTTGACTGTCTGTGATAATAAACCCAAAACGGCGTCACAGATGTTTTGTATCATAAGAGTACTGCTAACTAATCAGCTCAGGAGATGGTTGAACTGAGTGGTGTATTATTTTAAAAACTTAGTTGCCTTTCTTGACTTTTCCTGACATTTCTGTCTCCTCCAACGCTGTGCTTTCTCTCTTTTCTCCTTTCGGTCTCCAGCTACCCTCCCTAGCTATGAGGAATGCAGTGTGTCTGCGTTAGGTCAGTTTATACCACGACCTTCAACAACCTAGAGTCACCTAACCCCTTCATTAACAGTGCATCGATCCCCCTCCTCACCTCCTCCCTTTCACCGCCCCCCATTTCTTCTGTTTTTGCTTTGTTTTTTTCCTGGACTGTCTTCCAGTCGGATCTGCTTTCATTAAAACCACCACATGCAGAAGTTAACATGTTTGTCGGCTGCAATAAAAGCATAGCATGGTGTTAAAAAAACTTAAATACTCCAGAGGAAAACCTACTGCTGTTTTTACTTCTTTTTTTGCCTAAATGTGACCTGTGGCTGTCCTTCCTCAGCTATATCCCTACGCTGAGGACACAGGAGTCCTGCTTGGCCCACGGAGGCAGAACGGCTTGGTGGCATCTCTAGCTGATGTCGCCTGGATCGACAGAGAAGAAGACGATGACCTTTATGGCAGATCCAGGTGAGATCTTACCCACTTTGTAACCTGCTAGAGCTCATCCCCAGCAGACACGGGGTGAATGCAGTCAAGTCAAAAATAATATTTTGTCTTTTCTTGGAGCAGGTCAGGGATCCCTCCGGGGCTCGCGTTCCGAGTCCAGCCTCGCCCTCAGAGAAAAGGGCTGACGAGGCGGCGGTCGCTGCCCACCCTGCACGAGGGGACCCCCGACCCTCAGGGGCCGACGGTGGCCAACGACGAGGCCATCCAGAAGATCAGTGCTCTGGAGACAGAGCTCGCCAAACTCCGAGCTCAGATAGCACAGATTGTTCTGGCTCAGGAAAAGAGCGCGCAGCCAGGTATGATTAATACAACTCTCAAGCGTGTGTCCGTGCCGCGCTCGCTGCAGTACCATACGCCCTCCTCTAGATGGCGGCACAAGTTCACGTTGCACTGCTTCAAGCTTTCTCCTCTTCCCTTTTGTTTCACCTCAGCTGCTACCACAGGGCCACCTCCCCCTCCACCCTCTGGCTCCCTGCCTCCACCGCCTCCCCCTCCTCCCCCTCCTCCTCCTCCTCCTCCTCCCCCGCCGCCCCCATCTCTCCAGCGGACATTTTCTGCCATTGACTTGATTAAGGAGCGCAGAGGGAAGAAGAGTGACAGCCAGACACTTTTGGATCCAAAGCCGGCAGAAATCCCCAACATGCTCGACGTCTTGAAAGACATGAGCAAAGTCAAGTTGCGATCAGTCAAGAGGTAGCTCGGCTCAGTAGTGGCTCAGCAGTAGTCTCGCTCTCTCCCAAAAAAAACACCTTCACACCAACACAAGCTTTACTCTATGACTTGTAATCACTTGCTTCCTGATGTTTTTGCAGTCGTCCAGCTGAAGTTGAGGCCAAAGTGAAATCCAACGAGCCGGTGGACCCTGCAGCTCTCATCGCAGAGGCCCTCAAACGCAAGTTTGCACATCGGTATCGGCACGACAGTGAACGGGAAGAAGCGGAGGATTTTAAGCTTCCTGTCAAAGAGGCAAAACCGTCAAGTCAATCCCCTATGGTAAGAGATGTTGCTCTACTCCTAACTGTCTTATTAAGCTTCGAACACGTCTAGAAACACCATTGAGCATCTTTCATCAAACATCGTTCACATATAAAATAACTAAAATGTAGAAATATCATCTCTCTGATTCTAAACAGATAAGACTGGATGTGTACCTTGAGTAGCAGCCAATTGCCTTTAAGCTTACATGTGGTTGCCAGATAAGCATGCAAGGGCATCAGATCTGGGCAGAATCAGACCGTGATTTACTAACATCTGAGGCTTGTGAATTAGGATCTGAGGAAGGTCTAATGAAATGTTCCATAGCTTCTATGTTAAAACCAGAGAGCAAGGATACATATTTACAGGTCACCTTTAAGTGAGCCTCAGTATTGACTGTTACTTAATGTGTTACTCTGACATTGAACATCTTTGTTGACGTCCTTACTTCTGTCTTTGTGTGTCTCCACAGTTTGGACAGCATATGTTAAAACAAACTGGGAAGAGGAAGTTGCTATAAGGAGGAGACTGGACATCTCATCTCAACCATCATGTTTTGCACTTTTTTTTTTTAAAACTAATATATGTTTTATAAACACACATTCCCCATTGCTCTTTGTCGTAGGTAAACTCTTTAACTTTTCTGTTCTTCCTGAGCGAATACATCCGGGACGTGAGTGCATGTTTGAGTGACACTGTCATGTTCAGATAAAATCATATAAACATGTTGCACATAACGTGACCACATTTCCTCTTTTATTTAGGGGGGCGGTCCTTGAAAGTTTTTGCTGATTTTTCTCTACTACAGAGGATAGTTGGAAAGGTGTGTATATGTGTTGTGTATAGGTGTCACGACCTGTAGACTAATTTATCATCGATCATTCTATTTATGTTATTAAAGAATTATGATTTTAACAGAGGTAACAATGTTGTAGATTTGTAAGTAATTCCAGATGGGTCTTAAAAAGTTTTGTATTGTATTTGTCGAGACCTAGTTGCCAGTCTTGCCAGGGCTCATATGTTTTAATGCTGGTCTAGGTGTAGGCATCAAGCATTATAATTATTTATCTTTTTAGAACTATCTGTGTTTCAAAGCCAAAGACTTTGTGAGATTCTGCCTTTCACTGCCAAATGTCCCTCTTTTTTTTTAATATAACGTCAATTTTAATTGTTCAGTAAAGTTCCTATTTTTGTGTTCTGGTCAGTACACCTGCAGTCTTTCATCACTTCTCTGTTACACAGAAAGGATTCTTCATTGTTTTAGGAAGTTTACACGGCTATGACACGGTCAGGATCCTGCAGCATTCAAGCCAATTTGTCTTTTCGCTGAATTTTCTTGTGCCGTGTCCGTGTAAACAAGGCCTCTGCTAACTCTGTATTCACAACATATTTTAGTCACGGGCCCTGAGGCATCCGGTGTTGTCCACTATCTCCTCGGTAGAGATGACTCTTTTTGTGCCAGTAATCACATTTCCATGCCTTGTTTTGAGTCGGAGCATCCCGATCCGTGTGTTTTTCAAGGAGTTTTGGTCAATGTCTTTGTTCAAAGCCAACGATCTGACTTGTTTCCAGCTCTGTTCACAGTGCCAGTGTAAGTTGCTGCTTCAAGACAACTTAACTCTTTTCACAAAGGGAGGAACTGGATGTGCTAGAAACTGTAAAAGATTGTAAGATCCTCTAGGAAAAAGTTGGCCATGAAAACTGAAATTCAATTGCCAAGCGTCTGAATAAAATTTTATGCTCTACCTGAATAGTTCTGGTGTCTTTTTCCACAACATAGTTAAAAATTCTATCGAGTTTAATGCTAATGAATTTCACTAACCTCCTTCCTATAACCTCAATTTTGTTCCTCGATGGAGAGAAAATAATTCAACATGGACCCTAAAGTAGAGATGTGCCACATGAGGAAACTGCTGCAGAGAGCCAAACCATTAAACTGCTCTGTTCTGTTTAGTATTATCTCTTTATTAAACACAGTCACTCGTGTGGTTTTGATTAGCTGCTACTAATAAAATAAATGTTAACAAGCTATGAAAATGCAGAGCAGGTGTGGCACAAATGCATCCCTATTCAATTCTGAGACAATTTTTTAAAATGTGCATTAATAGCTGCTCAAATGCCCCTTTTGTCTCATAGGACAATAGCTGACTCCTCAGCTAACTTAGCTTAGCTTAGCTAGCAAAGTTTCGTATATCCCTCTCCACTAAATGTCACTAATTTTCTTTTATTCCTTTGCATATTAAGTCTCAGAACTGTAACACTAAAACACAGAAAGCTGTACCCTGCAAGCTAAGCACACAGCTCAACATTAGCCACCATGTTGAGTGCTAATAGCTAGCTAAATGCTTAGCAGCGGTTAGCTAGCTGCTAGCTAGTTATTAGAGTTATTGTCAGATTCCCATTTCCCCTGTGGGCCACAGGCTGTATAATGGAGAGATCAGCCCTAAAGAGAGCACAGCATGCTTCATCTGTGTGAAAGTCAAAAGAAAAACATCTGTCAACAACAGGTTTTATTATTCAAATTGTAACTGCAACAGGCATGTATCAAAAAGGTCAATACAGCAAAGCCTTTACAAAATCTGGCTCGACACTGAAGTCTTCCCAAAAATGGCTGTCGCAACAAATTGTAAACAGTTTTATCAACAGTCTTACAGCACTTACAGCAAAATACAAATCAGCTAAAGTAAGAAAAGCACCTGTTATCTTTCAAAAGGTTTAAACACAAACACAATTTGTGCCACTATACAGAATCAAAGTAGACAAACCAAACACAAAGAAATGGAATGTTCAAAGTCACTCGACCATTTTGTTTCCGTACAAAGAAAAAAAAACAAAACAAAGAAAAGAAAAGAAAAAGAGAGAAAAGGACAGCTGGAGTTGTTCCTCACGACAAAAAGGCAAAGGGATTGGACAGTGCATTCAAAGACAAGCACGCCATGCACTTGATGGGAACAGGAGCTGGTTTGGTCACTTAGCATAGTTTGTGCATAGTTATAAGGCATCAATCGAGCTGTCCTTTTAGGTTGCATGTGGCTGAGAGAGACATTCTGCAGAGAGGGAGAGAGAGTCTCCTTCAGTAGATCTTCGCCTAGAGGACAAAAACAACAACCATGCGTCGCCCGCCTGCAGTCACCCTCCTCCCCCTCTCCCTCTTGATAAGAGACTGGCAAAACCCCTGAGCGAGTCGAGTTGCGTGGAGTGGAGTTCCAGGTGGGATGCATGTGCGAGTGAGCTCCAAATCTGGGCAGGGGATAAAAGCTTCTACAAACCCCCCCCCCTTCCCACCTCACCTTGAGTTCAGCCAGCACTGGAAGAGTTGGAGACAGCGTCCAGAGGGAAAAGACGAAAAAAAAAAAAAAAAGGAAAAAAAAAAAAGGACTTGTTTCTACAATACCTTTGCAGATAGTCTCTTCTTTTTTTTTGTGGAAGTGCAAGAACACGTCGTAGCACAGGTGGAGTAACTTATGGCATCTGGTGTGTTTGAAGGTTCTGCTCATGGCTTCAACAGTGGGATGACAGTTCAAACAAGTGGTTCTTCACATCTGTGCTTCGAAGGCAAACCGTGGAGCCGACATGATTCACTTCAGTTCGAGGGCAAAGGGTGTGTGTGTGTGTGTGTGTGTGTGTGGCGGGTGGGGACAAACAAACAGGGAGGAGGGGGGGTGGGTGGGGGTGCGTAAACAGTCTTCGTAGAGGCAGCAAAAGGACCGGGCTTGTCACATTTTTTTTTCTCCTTTTTTTTTCAGTTTTTTTTTTATACACGAGGAAGAATCTTCAATACAAATGCGACACGGCTTTACTTGAAAGTCTCAGGAGGGTCTCACGTCTGAATACTCCGGTTGGTCTCAGTCGAATCAGTTCAGATCATTCTTCGAAAGTTTTTTTTGTTTTGTTTTGTTTTGTTTTGTTTTCAAATGGCACTTCAAAATACCAGAAAAAAACTCTTCAGTTCTTATACTGCTTTCCCCTTAAGGTTTCACCAACACAAAGAGTGGTGTGTTCAGTCAGTAATGCCAAACCTACAGTGGACAAATAAATAAAATAAAGCAAAATTTTAAAAAAAGAAAAAAATACAGCAGTAGCCAAATGAGGTATCTATGTATTGCTCTATGCCAAAAAACAAAAACAAAAAAAGAATTTAAATAAATTAAATAAAACCCAGTGGTTTAACAAGATGGGAGGCAAAAGCAACAAGACATAAACACGGTTGTTTAGGATCGGGGCGGGCAGCGGCCCGGGGGCTGCAGGCCGTCGCTTGCCCCGCCCGGCTCCCAGTGTGTGTGAGAGAGGCCTTGAGGCCGGGGTCAGGGGTCAGGAGGTTGAGGTGAAAGGGCACAGGAGGACTGTCAGGATTCTCTGCTTCCCTGAGGTATTTCTTTGGAGCTGGTTCCTCCTGCCGTCGTGCCGGCACTGCTGCTGCTGCTGCTGTCCCTCTGGGCCGTGGCGGCGGCGGCGGCGGCCGCGCTAGGCTCCGCCTCCTCGGAGACGGCCGTCTGTTCCTGCTGCAGGCCGCTCCAGCTGGCCTTGTTCAGCCCCATGTGGCCCAGCATGGTCTGCGACAGACGTGTGTCGGAGAAACGAGCCCACTCCGCAAACAGCGGCTCCGCCACGTACGTCATGAAGCCTGAGGCGAGGGAGAGACAGAGAGAGAGAGAGAGAGAGAGAGAGAGAGAGAGAGAGGGGGGGGGGGGGGGGGAGAGAGGGAGAGGGAGAGACAGAGAGAGAGAGGGAGAGAGAGAGAGAGAGAGAGAGAGAGAGAGAGAGAGGCGACAAAATACGAGTTGTCAGGACAAAAGATGACACACGAGCTGAGAGTGGAAGCTGATACGCTGAGTAAACAACGCGGCTGACTCACCTATCTGAATGTTTCCAACTGTATTGGCGTCTCTGTCACAAACAGGGCTGACTTCAAGTTTGTGCTTCTTCTCAATGTCTCCTAAAAGAGCAGAACGGACGGTTTTGATTATGTAAGCAGTGGGAGAAGGAATCAAACAAAACAGCACAAATGTAAGGAAACATAGTTTATATGCGAGTACTGTTTATAAACGTACTTAAAGTACCTGTGCTATGTGTTTAGACAATATGTTTACTTTATCTTATATCAAGAACAAAAAGCTAGTTGTATGTATATCTCTATAAAAGTGTAGTATGCTCTGTTAATGAAGAATGCTACAGATAATTTATGTTTAGTTTTTATGCTGATTACAAACATGAAAATGTCTCCATGGAGGAATAAAACAAATTTGACTAAGATTTTGACCAAAAATTATCATGATTTCTTTTTTCCAAGTTTCCATATAAAAAATGATTTGCATAAATAAGTGCATAGCTGCAGTAACAAAGTAATTGTTCATTGTTGCATTCCTTCACTAAGTGGATGATGTTATGCGGCTTTAGATGATCTGGTTCAGGGTAACTAGGTTAGAGCGAGGAGGCCGAGAAAGAACAAAGGAAAGAAGTGTAATGGGACCGGAGAAAGGAGCAAAAATAAATCAAGCGGAGAAGGAAAGGCAAACAATCCAACGGCCAGGTAACCTTGTTGGAAGAACTCCTCGGTCACTTTCTCGCTCCACTGTTTGCTCAGCTCCCAGGGTCTGCAGGGGTTACAGATGTCCGCACACTTCAGAGCCATCTGCCGAAACAGGAAAATCAGAATGTGAGCGCGCAGTCCTTCGTTTCTGTGGTTGTGGGAGGTCAAAACGAGGGTTGGGAGGGGGGCAGACCTGCAGGATGAAGTGCCGGTGGCTGGCGTTGCTCAAGCACAGGTTGTCCTGGTCCAGGTGCATCCGGAACCGGGACAGGTAGTCGTTTTGCCGGCTGATGTCCGTAGCCAGGATCAAGGAGCCCAGGTCCCTCTCCATGTTCAGGCTGAGGGATCAGGAGGAGGACATGACCGTGGAGCATGAAAACACTGAGCAGAGGAGGCTGAGAACCGTTTAACAGAGGCTCCAAATTTGTTTGGGAAATGTTGGGAGAAAAAAAAAAACACATTTTTGCTACTTTCACTTTCCGTCCAGGATAGTTTACATTAGGATGACTCGTAAGCATTTCCCAATCTCTCCACTTATCTAAATGACTCGAGCGGCTTCACTAAACTATAACAGTGTCTAATGACTGCAAGGAACAGGCAGAAACACAGTGCACACACACACGCACACACACAGCTGACTAGACTCCCTGTTATCTGCGTGTTTACCATAAAGCAGATTGTAAATGCACAACACATTTGCAAAACAGTACGTCACTGGCGTCCAGGGCGCAGCATGGATCGGCTCATAAAACTGCATTTTGAACTCGACATTGCCGATGTGTTCGCTACGTCATGTACTTTGACTACTTAATGGATGATCAAATGCTGAAAGGTGACTTAAAGGAACTCAGCAGCGCAGCCAGACTGACCTGTCCTCAGCAGGCAGATGGGAGAACAGTCCGGTCTCTCTGAGCAGGCCCACTGCCGACTTCCAGTGGTGGTTTTCCAGAACTGAGGTATTCTGAGTGTTAAATGGAGAGGATGGACAGAGCCACATTCATTAAAAAAAAAAAACGAAATCATATGATAAATGTAATTGAGTTTTGAACAAACTGGACAGGAGCCTCGGCGGTACCTTATAGAGTGTAGCTAGATAGTGGTCAGTCTTGATGAGGAAAGGCTGGTTGACCCCGGGATGATCCAGGTCATGTGTGGCGGCTGCCAGCAGTCCCAGCAGGATGTCACACGAGGTCAGGGACTTGGCGAGCTGCACTCACAAAGAAGGGGTCGTGACGCTCAATCGCTCAAAACACAAGTCGACAAAGGTAGAATCTCTAAAAAGCTCCCACCATGGGTTCCTGCATGTAGCAGTACATGGCCTGTGTGACGTCTGCAGCGTGCACGGCGTTGTGGTAGGGGTTGTCGCTGTGGTAGTCCTCCTGGACCATGACCAGGAACCTCCACAGTTTGACCATGTCCAGCTGGAAGAGCTCCACCAGCCCATACTGGTTCAGCAGGTGGAAGGTCAGGGTGATCAGACTGTTTCCTGAGCGAGGACATGAGATCAGATCAGAGGGAGGCCTGCAGCTTTTTTTTGTTTATATGGACTCTGAACCTCCTTGACTTGATTTATGAAGCCGGCTTCAGTCCTGAACCCGGCTTCATTGCGGTTTTATCGCCGCGAGTCTGATTTCTCAGCTTTGTCTTTATACCGTCTCCTCTTACTTCTTTTTGCAGACTGTTCACCAGTGCCTTGTGCAACATTACACAACATATACTGTCTGCCCTATCTTGAGGCCTCTGTGGCCAGACGGCAAACTCCCATTATATCGCTGCATCCAATGTTCTTGGGACACACTATAAGACTTTCACTGTAGTTTGTGATTTGATTTTGACAAGACTTCAGAGTTACCACACTGGCCGGTTTCACCAGATTTTTCTGTAGATTAGAGGACCGAATTCAACAAGTGTGCTTTATGAGGGATCAAAGACTACGCCGTTTGTCAAACAAACCAACTGAGGCCAACTTAATCAACCTCTCACACTAAGAGACTGACTGCTGGAGGGCAAACAAACATAGATGATGAATGGCTATGTGCGTCACACTAGAGCGCTCTCCTCTGAGAAACCTACATGTGAATATATATGTATATGTGCACTTGTTATGTCATGTCATATTCTCGCCACTTCATCTGTCTATGTCTGCTGGCGGTAGTTCACTCATTTATCATGTGCAACACTGAGCATAAATGTTGTTATTCAATGCACTGTACCACAGTCTAGCTCAGAGCTAATTTGCATCTGTTGTCCCTTGGAAGAAGACATAAAAAAGACATATATGGCACTCACTCTGCAAAAAGATTACGTCTGTCAGAACTCCAAACCCAAGCTACAAAAGTATAGCAACATATTAGTATTTTTTAATCTTTTTTAATCTTTTGTTTGTTTTTACTCTTACACAAAAAGCTGACTGCCCAGAGCCAGCACTGTGAGTAGTGTATGAAACAGTCTCATGTCTCTGCTGATAATCTTGTGGAATTTATGGATTCTGCGGAGTGGAAATGAATAGTCTTGTATAGTATTCGGCACACTGACTCAAAAGATGTAAAGTGAATGACTGTGAGTGAGGCAGAGGAAGCAGGGCAGACTCTGCCCGACTTTAGGTGAAACATCTTGCAGTGTGTGTCCCCAGCTTTAGTGCTCGTCCAGCGACTCCTCTGTCTGCCAGCATCCAATAGATGGCACCATTAGTAACATATTGACTCCACGGCCAACGCCACATCACTCCTCTTATCATGACTTCCCCAACACTTTCTGACCAGTATTTTTTATTCTATTTTATCTTTCTTAAACCTACCATTTGTCAACCTGTCGAAGAGGAAAATGTCAAAGTTCCAGTTCCCGACTTTTTCCAGCATGCACTGCAAAAAGAAAAGCAAAAAAAAAAGAAAAGACGTGAAAAAGAGAGATCCAGTCTGAGAGCGTGGCAGGATATGATCTCAGTGAGGTGGAGGTATATGGCTGTCGTACTCTGGCCTGTCCAGTGTAGTCCTCGTCCAGGATGTGGAGTGGGATCTGCTGGGGGACCCCCCGCAGCAGGCGGGACGAGTGCAGGTACCTCTGGAAGCTGAGCAGCCGGTGGACCCTGCGCTCAGGAGCCGAGCCTGTCGAGGATGTGGACCCGCAGCCCAGCCGTGCTACACACACACACACACACACATACACACACACACAAACAAAGAGATTGACAGGAAATGCGATATTAAGAATGAGCAGTGAGGCTTTTTTTTGTGTTTGCTTTACAGGCTGATTAGGCTCGGGAAGGGTGGGGGGGTGGGGTGAGGAGGTGTTGGGGGGGGGGGGGGGGGTGGAGGGTGTGGGGGGGCGTTCGGGTTCCACAAACTCGGCGGGGATCTGAGCCCAACACGGAGATATACAAACAGCCGCTGCTGACACAGCCGCCCACTCGTAAGCCTTTCGTCTGGGATCACACAGCAGACATGCTTTGTCAGTGGTCTCTCTCTCACCCTCTCTCTCTCTCTCTCTCTCTCTCACACACACACACACACACACACACACACAGTACTGTAGCACTGTGTCTAGATAAACCTACGCTGCAGTCCGGAAACACGTCAGCATGAGGTAGGATTTCGTTACGGTCATAATGTCAACACACACACACACACACAAACAGACCGACACAGACACACACACACACACTACTTCTGTTTGATGTGTTCTTTAATGAGCTTGAAAAGCCTCTATAAAAAGGCGTGCACGCCTCAGTCTTTATCGCGGCTGTGTGGCCTGTGCAGCACAAACACCTGTCAGTCACATGCAGAGTGTGAACAGCGTACAGTCCGATAACGTGGCCTGCTATCAGAGCGGCCGGAGGGTATGTGAGTTTATTCATATACTCACTGTGAAGGGTTCGGAAGTCGATGCACAGGTACGGGTGGGAGCTTCTTCGTTCCGGTTCAAATCCAACCTGACTTCTCACTCTCACATCTCCTGGAAGAAATCAGCACTTATTTCCTCAAGATTCACACGGCGGGAGAAGAAAAGGCGTCTCAGAGTGCTCGGAGGCCGAGCAGGACATGTCAACAGATGTGGCGTCTGTTTATTTCTTTATTTTTCTCTCCACATTGGAGTTTATCTTGCGTTAGGAGCGACGAGGACGAGCTTTACCACAGGAGCAGGGACGCAAATTTCGGCAGACATTGGCCAAACACTACCACCCTCTTTTTTTTGTTCCTGCAGCCCCACCAGATCTGTCCCTCGAAAAAAAGAGAAAAGCTGAAACAACATGTGAAAATTCACACCCTTTTTTCATGTTAGCTCTTTTCGGTGTGATTTGGCTGCTTTGGCGCCGTGCTATCTGCCAGCTTGATAAATAGTGCCAAATGTTGATGTGCAAAAACTTTCTGGAAACGGAATATTCATAAACACGAATACTCAAATAATTATGCATATGCATACACACACAAATATGTCACAATATATATAAATATATGTATACATATGTGTGTTGTGTGTGTGAGTGGGTGTATAGCAATATTTTATGATATATAATAAAGCCTCAAGGGAACTACTTCTGATTTCTGTACTTTCATCTTTTTGTGTGTAAGAGGCAGTAAATGCCGCCATCGTGTTTCAGCTTTCCATTTTCATCTTGCTAATCCATCTTCTCCGACCGTTTCACCAGAGAAGGCACGACTCCACCCGTCCCACCACCACGTCAACGTGCGGTAAAGCCCGTCGCTCCCCCCCCCCCCCCCCCCCCCCCCCCCCCACCCCCCCCCCCCCCCCCCCCCGAGCACGACTGTAAACAAGCCCAGAGATGTGACCCCGTCGATACTGTTTGACCCCGGCCCGGCGTGTTCCATCCATGTGCGGCCGCTGTCACGCACAGGTTTCACGCTTCCCATGTCCCAGAAGAGGGAAAGAAAAAAAAAAAAAAAAAATCAATGGACAGACAAGTCAATCACGCCAGCTGAGCATGCAATGCCATGTCAGGACAGTCTGCTCTGCTATTAGTGCTCGGAGGGCGAGCTACAGTGCCTCTGCAGTCCCTTATCTTTGAAGCCAGGCTCTGGACTGGGACCCGGGACCCGGGCCTGTTTTGTAGACTGCGGTGAGAGCGTGGCGAGGTGACAGGATGGTGGCCGATGCAGTAAGAAAATCCGGTCCAGGCAACACGCGACAGTATACACGGCATGCTGCGAGACTATGCGGCAGTGTGCGCGCCGAGGTGCTACAACGGTGCAGTGGTCGGGCCTTCCAGCCGACTGTGTCATCTGTGCGTTAGATTTGAGATTTGAGATCAAAGCAAGGTGTGTTTCCACCATTTTTACTTACTTGCAGACAGCTGTTTGAATACTACACAAGCCCCTATCAAAGTACCAAAAACTAAGAATTACAATTCAAGGCAGAACGGATGCTTGACAGCAGTTCTTGAAAAGCTATTTGTACATTTACAGTTGTGTGTGTGTGCATGTGTGTGTGTGTGTGTATGCGTGTGTGTGTGTGCGTGCTAGGAGATTGAAACTGTATCTGTGGCATTTCACATGCAACACAGACGCTGAAAAGATCAAAAGACACCGCAATGCATGCACTCCGAGGCAGCACGTTACGTCTGTGTGTGTGTGTGTGTGCGTCACATCTGCAGATGCATGTGCAAGGGCTCAGCGCTTGTGTGTGTGTGTGTGTGTGTGTGAGCTTGTGTGATTAGTGTGTTTTGAGAGTCACAGGGTCCATGTTTCCCCTGCGGTGCATTAGCGCCGGCGCTCTGGGGTGGATGTAGGTCATGTCATTATAACTGATGCGGCGAAAGCTCCGAGTCCTGCTATTTGAAAGCACATCAGCATTAACTTGGCAGACTGAGCCCTGGCCCGGGCAAACACCAGTCTGCATTAGCGTGCCTCTCCTCACACTCAATTTAATATAAAATCTACAGACGCAGATGCATTATGCCGGTGACGTACGCGGCCGCCATCATACTTAGCCAAGTAAAATGATTAAAAAGCTAAAGCTCCTTCGGGGCCGGCTCGATAAATCGCTGTTACTGTGACCAGACGCACGTGACGACGGCCGGCTCATGGGAATTATCAAGCGGGGGGGGGGGGGGGGGGGGGGGGGGGGCAAGGCAAAGTATAGCAATGTTATAGATGAGAGGACTGCAACAAAGATGCTCCCCAGAGGGTTACTTTGTTTACAAACAACGTTTTATTTATTACAGTCTTGATAATCTACCGATAATCTGCATTGAACGTGATTTTATACGTCCATCTATTTTCCCTTTGTACAGGTGCATAGAGGGCGAGTACACCCTGGACAGGTTGCCAGTCCATCCCAGGACACTCACACTCACGCCTATGAGCAAATGCATCATTTAAAACTTTCTGCTGAGCTTATCACACCGATCCATCCGTGCTCATCTACTCGTCTAATATCAAAAACCTTTTGAAGATTTGTTTGCTTTCCCTGTGAGTTTCAGGCGTGAGCACGTGAGGCCGTATCGCGGCTGATGCCGCGGGTTCGCCCCGACCTCTGAACGCACCATTATCCACCAATAACCCTTATTGATTGGAGAGCCGAAGCTGATCTGGCTGCTTCCTATATGCATCTGACTCCATCTGCCTGACTGGCGGAGCCGTGAGTGCTCCCATCCATCCTCTCATCCATCTCTAAACTGCTTATCCTGTTCAGGAGAGGTGGGGAGGATGGGATGGGGGTGGGGGGTGGGGGGGTGGGTGGTGCTGACGGCAGCACCGGAGAAAATGGACACACACGCATGCAAACATTCACAAGCGCACGTGTGGTGTGTACACACAGACACATGTACGTAAAAGGCCTAAAATGCAACTCCGCACAACCGAAATGTATTCTGATTGAGAGATTACCAAAAGGCCGGGGGGGGATTGAGCGGACATGCATTCTGGTGCGTAATCTCCGTGTCTCTCTCTCTCTCTTTCTCTCTTTCCCACTCACTCTCTCTGTTCCTGATCCGTCCATTTCCCATCTCACTGCTTTTAAAGCCAGCGTGTATTAAGAAATGAGCACAATCACGGAGGTAGGTGGAGGTGGGATGGGGGGGATAAACATGCTGACGGCTGGTAAATGTGAGCATGTGCGTGTGTCTACTGAAATGTGTGTGTGTGTGTGAGGGCATGGAGTGGGGAAATACTTACCTAGCATGCGGATGTACAGCGCTGTCTGGTCGGAGCTGTCATAAGAGATCGCCCCTCGTCTCTGGGACACAGAAAACAAAACAAAAAAAAAATACAGAATATAAATAAGAATTGATCGTATGGGGGGAAAAAAAATGGGAAATAATGTCAGTTTTTAGCTTGCGCACACAGCTGGGTAAGTGAAGGGTGTTGCTACTGTTGGATCTAATCTGCTGAGTGTGTAAGAGTGTGTGTGTGTGTGTGTGTGTGTGTGTGTGTGTGTGTGTGTGTGTGTGTGCGTGCTGCACTGATAAACATGTTCCAGCTCCATATCATCAGCCTGATATGGCACTTACACCACCGCTATCAGTCATGTGAGAGACACACGTGGTATGGTGTCTCCACACACACACACACACACACACACACACACACACACACACACACACACACACACACACACACACACACACACACACACACACACACACACACACACACACACACACACACACACACACACACACACACACACGATTTCCCATGAATAGAAGCTGTCAATCCAAAACGGAGAATAAATAGACACAGATCTACTGTACTGTAACTCAGTTAAAAGCGCAAAAAAAAAACCCTTACAAAGCGTACGTTGAGCCTGAGAAACCCAACTGACGTCAGTTGGTAAACGCAATTTGAATTCATTTGAATTCAAATTTGAATGGGCTTCAGTTGGAGCTGATAACCACCAGCCCTCTCAAGGTCGCCACGGTTCCTCAATAGCAAAACATCTGATCGACATGAAA
This sequence comes from Karalla daura, assembly GCA_029224185.1. NCBI lineage: Eukaryota > Metazoa > Chordata > Actinopteri > Chaetodontiformes > Leiognathidae > Karalla > Karalla daura. The sequence goes on from CM055208.1 coordinate 9,408,821, forward strand.
AAATGATAATAAAAAGGCTCTTTTAAGGCGGTTTTTAAGGTCCGAGATCGATGCGCAGATCCGAACGACAAGCTCGGCTTATGAGTGCGGAGATTGGATTACGCAGGATACGCTTTTTTGAAGAAACACAAAAAAAAAAGGACACAAAGAGCTGCCTGAACACATGACAGAAACATAGTCCGCATGCCTCCCGCATCTCCGAGCGTGAACCGGAGAGGTGAGCCACCTTTTTTTTTTTTTTTTTTTCCTGCTATTGTTTGTACTGAATCTGCGAGCATGAGTGATGATGAAAAAAAAAAAAAAAGAACTGACAAGTGAATTAGTGGAATTATCGCCTCACATGACGGTTAAACGGCTTTGTAAACAGTGGCGACGACCTTATGGTGCTTTTCCATTACGGCTGCCCTTGAAACAAACATAGATTGACAGAATAAAAAGACACCAAGTGCCGTCAGAGCACATCACGTTTCACAGAGGATGGAAACATTAGACGTGCGTGCTTCCAATACGTCGATTGTTACCGACTCAAAATGCAGTCCTAGCTCTCTATTAAAAGCCTTTCTGAAATGAATATCCATCCATACGTACATTATCTCACCCGCTTTGTACCCAATGGTGTCTCCATTGGGTATCCCGGCTAATACAGGGTTAAGGCAGGTCATGCACCCAGGACAGGTCACCAGTCCACCACAAACACTCTCTATAGAGTCTACAAACATGCATGACTAAAGCACTGGATTCAATCAACTATCCCGTCTACTCGTCTCGTATATAGAAATCTCTATCGTTCCTTAGGCTGGCCCTATGAATTCACGTTTGGCACGCGAGGTCCTAATCCATCCAATGGGTTTCAAATCCAAAACCTACAAACGCATGTTTTGTGGACTGGGAGGAAAGCGGAGTAACCACGCAAACTCTTCACGCAAGTTTTCGATCAGGATTCAGACCGTCGACCTTCTTGGTTTCTATTCACTGAACCACTCCATATGGATAGCATAAACAAGGCATATATGCAAAGATAAAGCGACTACTTTCTTGAGTTTTCCCAGGGACAAAGCCACTACTGGCACATGAAGCATATAAGGCCTTGTTCATTGGACAGATGGAAAGAGGAGAGTCCTCTTGACCTCTCTTTTGCTCCTCATACCTCATATGTCAAACTTCTGAGCGTTCCCAGTCACCGTTTTTCAACGAGACAACGAATGAATAAATAAAAGTCGGCTGTGTGGCGCGGCGGACGTGTAATCAGAGGCGGCGGTGTGAACAAAGAGGCGTGCGGCGCTGCGGCCCGGGTCAGCTGCCGAGCTGCAGCAGGTAGGACCGCGCTAGCTGCATATTTGCTCTGTCGACGCGCAGCTGCTCGGGGCCACGCCGAGGTGTTGGCTCACCTCTCCGTGCACTCCGCACACATCCCGGCTCGCCCTCCAGACCCGCTCTCCCACCCAGGGGAGGGCTGCCCCTGCTCTCAGGTTACCCTGACTCCGACTGGGACCCACGTGACGCCTCCGCTCCGGGACGGCTCGTGCAACGATTTTTTGCGAAACGTGCAAACACACACACACACAAAGAAAAAAAAAACGCACACGCTCGATCACCTCATACACGCAGGATTACTGTCAATCACACACACACACACACACACCTGACACTGTGTGTCCTCTAAGCTCATGACAGACGCCGATCCAAAGCTAATATTTTACCGAGTAGCAAACAGCTTGACTCAGGGTGGGTAATCTGCAGAGCTGTATTTTAGTGTCAACAGGCCTCTGTGTTTACACACAGCACCGGTGGTTAGTGTGAATATTATAGATTGTGTGTATCTAGTATGGGCTGTGTGTGTTTATATGTGTGTGTGTGGATGGATGGGGGGTGTGTGTGTGTGGGGGGGGGGGGGGGTGGAGCCGGCTGTAACATGCGTGGGAACTGTATAATGCTGGCTCCAGAGCTGGGAATGGAAGAGTGACCGGTACTGCCAACACTTGCCCAAACAAACCTTTTGGCCAGAGCTTGCGAACACACACACACACACACACACACACACACACACACACACACACACACAACCACACACACACTGGTATGGGCCGGCCACCAGTTGGCACTTAAGAGGACACTGGCATGTGCTCTCCCTTGTGAGCTGGTGAGGAGGAGGAGGCGGCGGCCGAAACTCTTTGTCAATGTCACATTCCCAGTGCGAGCGGAGGGGAAAGTCACGTTTCACCCTTGGAGCGGCCAGGCCGCAACACACACACACGAACACACACATATATACAAACACACACCGCGGCCGTGCCTTGCAGTGCCAACACACACACAAAAAACCGTCGCGCTCCTATCAAGGTCCGACGTGAACTCGAGCCCCGTTGAGGGCGTTGTGTTTTGGGCATTTATGCTTCACGGCTGAAGGTGAGCAGAAATAAGGGAGGGAGAGCGATGGAGGGTGTCCGTCACAGGTGACTCTTCATTTATTTCACAAAGCTCGGCACTCCGGGCGTCTGCTCGCACGTGCTTATCACAGATTTTGATCATACGAAACATTAGGAATGTAGACCAGCAGAGGTTAATCTCCCTTTTGAGATGCTGGGTTTTGGTTTTCCCACAGTCTCTTAAGTTAAATGCTGTTATATTCTGACCACCATGGCCTAAAAAGTTGCTCTTTGGCGACCCAACCAGACAGCATTATTACACTTCTCTTCAAGCCGGATAAAAACGAGCAAACCTCTCGTATCCACTGAAGAAACTAGAATTCAACATTTTGTGCGGCTGTTGAAATAGAGAAGCCTTCCAGAAGCCAGATAGCAACCAGACAGGTCTCAGTATGAAGCCAGGTAAGAGCAGCAGGTACGGAGATGGTCATTGAGAAAAACAAATGGCGGCCTCCGATTTCCACTCTGTTGAAGTGTTTCGCTTCAATCGAGCTCAGACTACGCGAAGGACGTAAGAAATCTCAGCGCCCTGACTGCAGACATGGGAGGTACGGGGTCCGTATCAGGGCTTCTCATCGCGGTTTCTCGCAGGTGCGTCACAGCAAAGGTATCCAGCTGCATGGAGACATGCCAGTTTGTTCAGAGCCAGAGCGCAGATAACGATAGACAAAACATCAGAGACAGGAGACATCATCTCGTCTCTGGGCCTACACCCCATCAGAGGCTTTGTCAGGTAAAAAGGGTGTGACGGACTTGAGAAGGAACACTTAGAATCGGAACATTTGTCGGGGGATTTCGGGAGCGAAAACTGCAATGAATTACAGTCAGAGATGTTGGTACTGGGACCTAGTGGCCATCAGAGAAAGTGCAACTTCAGTGGCTGCTGGGTTGTCCTCGTCTGGCATTTGACCTACGACCTTCCTGTGTCGGATTGCGGCATTTCTCCTGTGGCTTCAGAGATGTGTAGCAATTTAGTGAGTGATGGGAACAACTTTGAACCCCTGGGCACTAACAGAACAAGAGGACTCTGAGAAGTCTTTTGTGAAGAAAGGAACTTCTATTTTATTCTTTTATCCAAAGCGACTTATATCAGAGGAAAAAGCATTAAAGCTACACCTCAAAAGAGAGCACAACATCCATTTCTACACTTCTAATTAAACTATGCTCATATATATTCATTTTATTGTTTTCAAACAGGAAAAATATTGGGTTTCTAACCATAAAAATCACCCAATTGGATGCAGCAGAACTTGTTAAGGCGTCAGGCATAGCCACTTAGGTTTAACAACTTCCTAAAGAGGTTGCAGGGCACGTTTTCCTTCCCATTACGTATGTTCTTTCTTTTTTTGCAAAACTTATGGACACATCATCTGCTTTCAGGGCCTTTAACCTGGGCCTGCAGCCCATTAGTTTGAGGGCAGGCCTAATTCAGTTTACTGATTCAGAGTTTACTGCCGGAGCAACAGTCGGCTCATTGTGCTCGCTGCGATTCCACATTGAGCTCATTTACATACGGCTCTGTTTCTTATCTGGGCTTAGCCTCCCAGCCCGGGGTCAGGCCGCTCGGGTTTCTCAGGTCGGGGGCTCGGAGAGGCGATGTGACGTGATGTCATAACTTGGGCCAGGATGTGTGTCACCGGGTGTCTCGTGCAGTTAAAACAAAAAAAACCCGCAGAGTTTCAGAGTCGTGAACTCTGTCGACCTTCCTCAAAAATCCAGCGCTGGAGGTGCGGCGCAGGGCCTGCAGCTCTCCGTCCTCATTAACAGCGACCTTATTGTCATGGCGCCGTTTGCTCGGAGCAAACACACCGGCGTATTCCCCGCATGTCTGTCTGAATCCCCCCCCAAACACATAAAAGAGACAGACATGAGCTAGGAGGTTGCGAGGACTTGAACTGAGGACAGGGTGGCGGGCCTCTCGCCTCTCGCCATCCCAGCTTCGCCATGAAGCCGATACTGCGAGTCGGTGCGGCCCGGCCGCGCACTGCGGCGCTCTCGCACTTCCTCGTTTCAGACGTGGGACAGTCAAAGGCCGCTCTCGTGGCGTCACTTCGCTTTAAAATTAGGTTTCTGGGCGAGGACGGGGCGTTCTGCGCTGTCAGTAAGTCAGCTGCTGCCGCCGCTGCACGGCGAATGAGGAAGCCGGCAGTATTGCTATAAACTGACCCGTCGGACCCACACACACACACACACACACACACACACATAGAAAAAACACAAAGTGCCAGCGCACACACACGTACTACACACACGCATGTAAATTCCCAGAGATAAAAGCAGCTGGGCTCAGCACGGTTTCATAAACTGAAAGCTTCCTTCTGAGTTATGACCTCTCGCAGCACGGCTCGCCTGTGTGGGACGGCACATTCCAGTCACTAAGTGCCGGGCCATAAACGCCGACAGGTTTGGATTGAGCCTGTGTGTGTGCGTGCGTGTGTGCGTGTGCGTGCTTGTGTGTTTGTGCGACGGGCCCCTTACATACACAAAAGCCCTGGACGGAGTCTACCTGTTGTAAGAGTGTTTAATGTCCACTCTGACACACTCCAGCTGCAGAGAGGGAGGGAGGGAGGGAGGGAGGGAGAGAGGGATGAGGGAGGGAAGGAAGGGGGGGGGGGTGACCTGGCCCAATGCCCCGGCTCTGAAAATGACGGGGCAGGAGCACGGGCCGCCGGAGAGAGACAAACCCGGCGGCCATCCATCTGGGCCCGCGTCCGTCTGTTTGTTTTCACTGGCAGGTAGAGCGTCTTAAAACGACTGAAGCCTCCTCCCCAAACGAGCGCTCGTATAAAATGTGCCCGTAGCGGCGCTCCATAAAACATAGTCGAGTTTAGAGAGGGTGGTGAGGGGTGGGGAGGGGTGGGGGGAAGGGGGAAGGGGGGGGGTGCTCCATATTCACACAGGCTTGCCTACACTGGAATTTCATTCACTTTAAACATCACCCCCGGGCTATAATTGCTCCCAAATGAATCTAAAGAGGGAGGGGCGGGTAAACAGCGCTCAGGTCCAGCAAACAGTGCACCTGCAGACGACTGCGTGGTGCGTTCAGCGCCGCTAAGAACCCATCGTTTTCAGGGGGGGTTTCGGGGGGCCGCGCCCGTGCGTCTTCGGGCCCGCAGTGGCCATGATTAATATTCATCTGGAGCGGTTGGCCTCTGACATTGTGTCCGTTGGAGTGTTGATGTGTGGGACCACATTCTCATGGCTGATTGCACTCGACACTGCGGCACAAAAACAGAGCGGTCATGTGATAAGAGGGGCCCCATACAGAGAGAGTTAAAAAAAAAGTGTGTGTGTGTGTGTGTGTTTTTGCATTTAAATGAAGAGCGGGCGCGGGTTAGATTTACTAAATAACACGCGTCTCCACTTGATAAACGGTGGCGATCCATTCCGGCGCGCGCACGCTAAATTTCGCAGAAAAGCTTGATGTCAGCGAGGAGGGAGTTAAGCGTTTTTTTGTTTTTTTTGGTGAAAGGTTGTGAAACACCACGGCTCAGAGTCTGAGCGGCTCCTTCAGCATTCTTACCACATCCTGAAACTACGTCAATCCGATGGCACTGCACAGCAGCAAGAACGAAAAAAAAACAACACCCTTATCGGTTCAGTTAAAATCAACAAAGTGACTCCCTCGGAGAGAAGCACTGTAGTCTTATTCCCTTATCGCCCCCGCCACAGAAACATCCATAGTGCGGATGAAACAAGCAGCGCTATCTCCTGCCTCTTACGCACGGACCTCTCATCGGCTCCGGTCCCTGAGAGGAGCTGATCTGGGGTCAGTGGCCGACATATTCCCGCAGATATCTGCGGCTCTGATATGATTGACCTGAGCCGACAGCGGGTCAATGTTTCCCGTCCTCCCATCATTATCACCAAAAGGCCATGTGACTGCTCGGGCTTCATCAATACCATGCATCTGTTCATTGATTTTTGCATCTCTGCTGGATTGTTTTTTTCCCCCCTTTAACACACAGACACACACACACACACACAGGCACACACACACACACACACAGAAACTTGTCAGTGACACATCTGCGTCACAGCCATGTGAGTGCATGTGTGAATGTGCCGCTTGTAACAAATCAAGACAGGCAGCTTTATGGGAAAGAGACTTGGCCGTGGTCCTAGGATGTGTGACATCTCTAAGATGTGAGTGCCAAAATTACTCAGAGTGCTAAATACATTTGTGATTTTTTTGTTTTTTTTTCCCCCCTTTGGAACCTCTTTTTTTTTAACCTCTTTGCTTACACTCCTGCTCCTTTCAATCTGCACGAATCTTATCTACCTCACTCCTGTGTTTACCATTCAGTCCAGAGCAGCCAGAGGGGACCGGCATGCATCACTGTATACAAGCTAATTCAAACACGCACCGCGACCAAACAATACGCTCATTGTTAAAAGACCAATGAGCCCATTTATTTAACGCCGATGCCGTTTTCTACGCCTCTTCAACTGCATTTTTACACCCATTATAAGCATTCCACGACCACAGAGTGACACATTCTTCTGAGACCGTTGTCTCTTCAACTCTCTCTCTCTCTCTCACTCTCTCTCTCTCGCCCTCTGTTTACAAGAGGAAATGTCTTCATCTGAGGGGTAGGCTGGGGTGGGGTGGGGTGGGGTGGGGTGAGGGGGGTACGCGGAGGGACGAATGAAGGGGAGGGAGGGAGAAGGGAAGAGAGGGAGCCTGTGAGTGAGCGGAACAAGATAGTCGGAGAAAGAAAAGAGACTGAGACTCCGGCCATCTGTGAGTCGGGCGGCGGGCCAAACCACTGCCCACAGAGCCCAGGCACATGCCTAACTGCCTCTTTCTGCGACGGTAGTCCAGGGCTGCTTCCACAAACAACAGGCCTGTGGAACCGCACACAAAAACACAGCAGCCACCAAGGACAAATGCACCCTTATGGTCATAAATAGGGCCCGAAACACACAATATTTGTGGAAGCGTAATTGTTCCGCGACAAAGGCTGGGTGACGCTGCCGTATGCGCGCGTGCATGTGTCGCCCGACTGTGCCAGTGTTCGCGAAAGAATAATAATCGTAATGAAAAAAGAGAGGGGGGGGGGGGGGGGCACAAATTACTATGTCAGCAGGTCTTCGCTGTGAATTACCGCTGTCACTGAAAAGTGTGTTTAGAGAAGCACGTGCTATTCAACAATGCCTCCACGGTAAAAAAAAAAAAAAAACAACAAAAAAAAGACATTATTGTTTCACTTTGCACTACAAAAGTGCTCTGCTCGCTGCAAATGACCCCCCCCCGCCCCCCCCGCTCGTTTTTTCCACAACACAATCACAGCACGCCTCACACCTGCCCGTCAGAGGCGAACTCTGGCCCACTTTGGAGAAGGGCCGGCGATCCAAGCCCCCGGAGACGCGGCAGCTTAGCATGCGGGCGGATGAGCGACCTCGTATTATGGCGAGGTGGGCTTCCCTCCAGAGGCTTTGGGACCTCTCCCAGGATCCCTCCTCCGGGGCAGCGGCTTCTGGAGTTACGTCCAAGAACCACTGAGGCTTGGGGACCTTTGGATTAAGTTTTTAGAAAGTCCTCCTAACTAAGTGATGATGGAGTGGTGGGATAATGGATGGATGGAGAGGCCGGTGCGTGGCCTGGAAAAGTCTTGTGACATGTGTCAATGCCGACAATAACACCAGCAAACAGAAAAAAGGGGAGCAAAGTGAAGGTGAAAGGCCTTTGATAGCCAAGGCTGTGCATTAGCCTTTGAGGGGGCTGCCCGGGATGGTGTGGTTGGTTCAAAGCCGACACACATGGGTGGTTATGTGGAGCAGCGTCTTGCACAAAGCGCTAATGGACGGCCCATTGAAGTGGACGCTCACACGGGCGAAGACAGTGACTTAATGCTTAGCTAATGTGGGGGATACCAGGCGACTGTGGGAGCTTTCTGTTCGTGGCGAACAAGAGGGTCGAGTACACCCTTCTGCTTTTTGTGCAAAACTACCGAAGCAAAAGGTGGAATAGCTTCACAACTCAGGGACTGCTACACCGCAGGGGAAAAGAGCTCACTCACTCATAACTTCATGCGCAACTTTTCTCCGAGCTGAGATTCCTTGCACACGTGTTACAGTTAGTGAAGCGGGCGTGCTGCACAAAGGCCTTTATGGACAGGTCTTAGTGCAAGACACATGCTTAAACACAACAGTGACTAATGCATTGGTGGCAGCTCTTGAGTACACACACAGAGTGTCTGAGGAGATTCTCATTGAGCCTGGTGATGGTTATCCAAGCAGTCGTGGCAACTGGACTTGGACAAGTCCAAATATGGAGGGGACGTGGAGTAGTGTGCATGAAGAGTCAGGCTAAACATGACCCCACAAAGTTGTTGTGGTGGTTTACCTTTTCCTTTACTTCTAAAGACAGCAGAGGAGGCACATTTTCACAAATTGAGGACTCCGGGAAAACAGGAGGTGAACTTGTTGTAGGGCTACAACAAGAACTTGTTGTAGGGCTACAACAAGTCAAGTTTCCACAACTCTATTGTGTGTACATTAAAGAGTCAGGCTCAAACAACTTCAAGACTATTGTGGTAGCCTAGCCTTGCCCATTCTTCCACAAACAGCAGAGGCACAATTCAAGACTGAGAAGGCAGAAACTCTACTTGCTGTAGATCTAGAACATGTTCAAATATAAAACAAAGTCCAGTTGCCCCAGTCAACAGTTTAGATGTCGTCTGGCAAGGCAAATCGTGACCCCAATCGTGACCCCGCAATGTTTTTCTTCTACAAACAGCAAATTCCAGACCCCGCGAAAGCAGGATTTAGACTTGTAGATCTGTAACAAGTCTAGGTCTACAACTAATCCAGGTTACACCAAAAGTCAGGCAAATCGCGACCCCAAAACTTGAAAACTTGTTCTCGTGGCCTACCTTTGTTTGCCTCTACAAACAGACGAGGTGGCACATTTAAACAAATTCAAGACTCTTAAAAAGCAGGAACTTGACTTGCTCTAGATCTAGAACAAGTCCAACTCCTCAACAAGGCCAGTTACAGTTTACACAAAGTCAGCCATGTGGAGCCTACCATCACTTTTTCTTGCACAAACAGCACATTTTGGCAAATTCAAGACTCTGGGAGGGCAGGAAGTCCCGGTGTGACTTGATTTATGTCTTCACTGTCAGTGTGTCAAGGGGTTTGTTGGCATAAATAACGGTGTAGCACTTTCTCAGGAATAAACTGGTTCAGCTCCAGGGAGGTGACGGTGCTGTCAGCGTGAGCCAAGAGGGCCTTTATCTGTGGGCAACATGCACACATGCAAAGTGCTTTTCGGGAGACGACTAGTTGGTGTGTGCTTTAGGTGTAAGAGATAAGCAAATGTGTGCGCGCGTGTTGGGGCCTAGATATCCAGCAACCACCTGCAAGATTCCTGTGTATGGCTAAAATAAATAAATAAATGAGAGGTGCTGGCTGTGTCTGGTCGTTTTAATTTCCTTTACCTGTGACAGCTGCCTCGGATCAGGAGCCCCGAAGAGGGAAGAGCTGGAGCTGAAACTAATGGCTCCCCTCCGGCTGAGGACATGCTTGGGAACCGGCCTGTCAAGAGGCAAAACCGGCAGCTGATAACATACTTCCATTGAATAGTCAGGGGCTGGATCCGGATCAAAAATATAAAAAACAAAAAAATCATAAAATGCACAAAAAAAAATGCAATGCCAAAAAAACAAACAAAAAAAATTAGAGAGAGAGCAAGAGATGACTTCTCCAGAAAGATTTTTTTTTTGTCAATATCGTGCAGAGATCCTGCAAGTGTTTCTGTTCATTGTGACTTGTTCATTGATGCTGCTGCTGCTGCTGCTCGCTGTCTCATCTACCTCCACCGTTTCACCTCCTTTGGTGTCATTGTGTAAAGGGGGATGGTGGTGGTGGTGGTGGTGGTGGTAGTAGTAGTAGCAGGGGGGTGAAAAATCATCATGCTGCTGCTGCTCCGGCCGCCGCCGCTGCTGCTGGAGGGTTTGCTCCTTTCCTTCTCATTTCGCTCAGATCCGGGCCCAGCACGGACGTCGAGACCTCATTTTCTGGGTCCTTGTGAAAACGCTTCCTCATTTTCGGAGCCCGGACGAAGAAAAAAAAAGACAGACATACATACATACAGACAGACAGACCCGACAGACAGACAGACAGACTCAGACGTCCTCCCGTTGTGTTTCTCGCTGTTATTATTACATGTCCCGAAATGAAAACAAAAGGCACTTCCCCAAAAATGTCATATCATGTTGGAGTGGTGTGTTGCAGCAGAGGCAGCACCCGGCGGATGAGGTCGAGGCAGCTCCAGGATGTTCAGGAGGGTTTTCTCTCCCTCATTCAGACCTCCATACAAACATAATCAACATGTAGGGCTTTTCCGTCCTTTTGCATCATGAAGGAGCCGCTTGGTCTCAGGCAAGGGAAACCCCGACGTTCATCTCACCCTGGCTCAGGCTTGGAGGAGAACGCTGTGGCACCTCGACGCGAAGCTGCAACCACCCACCCCCCAAAAAAACGACAAATTAACACGATAAAGTCCGCTTCTTTGCCTATAACTACCTACCTACCGTCCTAAACATTAGCCTACTGTATGGTTTTTTAAAGCACACACCACCTGCCAGAGATGGTGCTGTTGGAGCGAGTAGAGAGAAACGCCCTTGTTCGATTTCGACCAATGGCGTCGAGGTGCGAGTTGTTACCGCGACGCTGATTGGACGACGGTGTTTGGAACGTGTCAGACGCGCCACGCGATTGGCCGCTCGTCCAGGGCGATCCCAAGACCTATATGAGCAGTCGTTTGCAGACGGCGTGGACTTTCTCAAGGGTATTCCTCCACACAACGGGGCTTGCCCTGCAGCGGTCCACATCATTGCCTGTGATTACCTTCCTCTCATGACTCATACTACTTGGGAGCTGAGACTCACCGGGAGTTTGAAACACAGCCCAGGAAACAGAGGAAAAGCTTTGTTAAAAGGCTCCATATGACTCGCTATTGCTTGTGCTGGTGATTCGATGCACATGCAGAATGCATTGCACAGTCAGTCGATTCATTGTTGGTATGTTTTATCTGGATCAAACACATGTGAGATTATCTTTTTAAAAAAGTGATAGTTGTAATACCTTACATTTGGAGACCAGAATGAGAGCATTTTCAGTTTTTGGGCAGTTTCTGTGCCGTGCCCATGTGCTGGGGGGGACAATAGAAGTCCCATGGTAACAGTCAGGCCCTGTGCCAGTAGAGGCATAATCCCCCCTCCCTCTTCATTTCCACGGGTCTGAATGTAGTTCCCCCTGCAATCATACCCCCCACAAAGAGGTCCTGCATCCTTTCCAGGCAACTAAGGCAACAGGGGCAAAACACAACAACAAACGGGTCTCAGACAGTGGCGGAGGTGAAACAAAGACGGAAAGAAAGCGCAGCTCGAGTCCAGGTGTTTTGAGATTTGATTCCGGGGAAGTATGTATGTTTGAAAAGCACAAAAGAAGCTGTTGTGACTGACGGTGCTTGTCTGAACAACAAATCGACTCCAGACCAAAACATTTTATGGTTATGCACTGCCACAAAAGTTATCACCAATTCACACAGCTCTCACATTCTATGAAAGTCCTTAAATTATTTGTTTAAACCAAAAAAGAAGGTATAGATACAGCTTTTATATACGGAGATGTGTGTCTGAGAAATGTAAAAGAAGCTGTTTTGACTTTGTCACGGTAACCCGTGTTCCTATGAACAACAAATGGACTCCAGAGTGAAATATTTTAAACTCTGCCACACAGGATATCGCCAATTCACTGAGCTCTAATATATTTGCAAAAGTCTTAAGATATGATAGATAGATTTTAAGATATATGCTTTAAGATATAAAGTTAATACCCTCCTAGATTAACAGCACTGCAAACTGTGAGTTGAATACTCCATGGTAAAACCATTTGTAACTATTTGAGGTGAGTTACTTATTTTAAAATGTATAAATAAAGTTGATTTATTACTCTTCAAACTGACCAGAAAACACATTGTAGTTATGGATACCCCTTCACACCATTTCATTTCTTCCCCTCCCAAAGTGTTTACATTAATGACTAAAGTGTCCCTAATTCTTAACAATATTTGCTGCAAACAGAGCAGAGGTCAACCTCTGTGTGTGTGTGTTTGTTCCTCACTCACACACACACACATACAAATACATACACAGAGTTTTTTGCATTCACAGTTTACAAAACCAGTTGTTGCCAGACAACTGTGAAACCGGCTGACCTGGCACCCGTCGACGTCAATGGGACGTCACGCCCGTGTGCAGAGGACAGCACATATTCTACAATCACTCCCCTAAGTGCACACGTGGGAAAAGGACAGGAAGCCATTTCTTGTTCATTAATTTCACCCCTCCCCTACCTCCACACCACCCCCCCCTCTCTTTTTTTTCTTGTTGTTCCCACATTCATATACATGTGATCTCTGGCAGCCTCTGGGGCTTTTTGTAAATACAGGTGAGCTGCATACCTCCTGATTCCCCTCGGGTCAGTGTGTGTGCTCATGAGGGCCCCAGAGCTTCCACTCCCATTGACTCCGGTCTTTTCTCTGGAGGCCGCCACCTGCCACGTCCTCCCTAATTGATTTACCTGTTACCCTCTGACAACGCTACACATCACACAAGTTAATACCTTTTGCGTCATTGCGTTGTCTTTCGCTGCCAGCACGGCAGTTTTAACGCAGCCTACATATTCTATAGGTGCGTCTATATACAAACACACACCCCACACACACACACATACATGCACATATGTTTTAAAATGTCATGTTTGATGTAACTACACATCCTGCAGTATTTCCCTGACTCACTCCGATGAAGATTGCACCCGTGGTTGCACTTTAATCTAAAGGAGCCGCCTTGTGCTTTGATTAAAATGGATATCATGAGATTAAAATGGAGGAAATAAACAGCATTTTGATACTGTAACGCATACAAAACGCCATTATGGACGCGCGGAAATGTTGTTGTGTGTGCGTAGAGTCACCTTGTGGTGGAAAGGGGGCATTACAATGGTAATGAACCTGCTGGAAAAGTGAATACAAAGGACATTACGTTGTATTTCTGTTAGACAGAGGGTGATAATGAACATGTGTGCATTAATTTCTAGGTTTCTTTGTAGAATCCTACAAAAAAAAGTGAATTCTGGCTTCTGGAGTGATTTCACTCAGAATTCATCATTTTATCTGTATAATTTGCATGAAAAACCCTAATTCGCTTCCTCATTTTTCTGCAGACAGCTACACCATACACAGTACTACCTTACTTGTTAAATGATTATCACACCCTAAAATATAATGTGAAACAAAACGTATTCGCTATTTCTGACTTCGCTGCTGTGGCTACAACAAACCTTTACTGGAAACGGTCGATCACACCAGATAACTGAAATGGTCAAGACGCTGTTTTATACAGACTCTAATAGATAAATCCCTTCATAAAGTCCATCACTTTCAATTCTGTTCTGATTAGCACCGATTTAAATAGTGAATTGCAGTTAAATTGAATTACAGTAACTCAACTCCTGTAATCTAAATATTTAACTCTCACGTCCTTAGTGCTGAGAGCTTTAATGACTCCAGAGGTACTCGACTTATTGGCTGATTCCTTCAAAGCAGTGTAACTGGCTGGAGTGACAAATCTCTGCTTTCCAGAAGACACTGTGTGCATCATGTGATTTAAAGGCTCCAAGTGCCATTGACGACTGCAGTGATGTCAACATGCGGTCTGGGGCGACCTGCCATCTTTCCACCACTAGGTCGAGCTCTTTGACTGTGTAAAAAGACCAGTCGGGCTCTGGTCACAGCCTCAGCTGAGGATACAGCAGGCTGCTCTTAGGACCAGCATCAAAAACTCAGACCTCTTTATTGATAAGCATTAATGTGAAAACAGTATAAATAAGCAGCGGTCAAGGGGCCACATCTATGTTACGTTTGATAACCTTGCTCTTGTTGTTAATCCATGAAGACATACGAATCCTGAAGATCAAGACTTTTGGGTTTATGAATGTCCTTAATGTAAAAAAAGATAATTTTGACACCCAGCACTTGTTGAGTCACTTTGATCCAGACTAATTTGGTGACTAACCAGACCAGCCATTGTCAGTGGGTGCATGATTTTTCCACACAATTCCTCCATCTGAATCACACAACCTCGAAGACCGTTTTGTTTTACTCCTGCTCCCTCCACATCAAAGGAAGCCCGACGATGACTTTGCACTAAACCCTCCTTTCTACATCTCTCTATCCTCTCCTCTCAGGGCTCTGCAGGGCTCTAACCCTTTAGTGTAACCCGGGTTAATGCAGGCAGGCCCTTGGCGTGTAAACACCCAGCAGCCGGGTGCTGAGATCGGCCCGTTTCGCGCCACTTTGAACTGAGGTGCCGAAGATGAAACAATGCGGGCTGCGTGTCTCTCGGTGCAGGGAGCTGTGAAGCTTAAGGCTGAGAGCTGAGGGAAGCACTCGAATGCAGAGCGCCTCTCAGTTTCCCATGACCACGAGCTGCAGCGGTGCCCGTTGGACCGGACTGACGTCGCTTTTTACGTCACTGTATGGGAGAAGATGTTACATAAAATTCCATGTGGAAATGTGGCCGTGTGATTTCATCTTCCTTATCATCGAGACTATGTCAGAAATGATGAAAGGCCTTTGCAAATCTGAGGGTCCGCACTCCCTTTATCATGCAAATCCACTATCTGTAACCCTACTTACCCTACACTTACACCGGCTTATCCCAGGCGCAGTGTGCTAGATTACGATTGTGGCAGCAGTTTTTTTTTTCTTCTATTATCTGCAGTTTGTACAGATTTACAAGATTTCTGCTCTTTGATACTGTGGCTCAGTGTTTCCATGAAACTACTTGGATCCTCAAAAAAGTTTCCCAGTTTAATGTATGTCAATCGTCAGTTTCACATTGCCCAACCAGTACAGTAGCTGTGCTAACGTATTCAAAGTTAAACAAGTAGGCCATAGTGTAAAAGTCCTTTTCCTTTATTTTACTGATCATTAAATGAACAATTAACAGGCATAATACAAATAAAACACAGTCCTAAACTAATTCCACACTGTTGTATAAGTAGCAATAACAACTGCATATAAATGGAGAGGGTCTGAGTCTGAACAGTTGCAATGACCATAACAATGAGGTGTGAGTAACCCGACACAGTGGTAAGTGTCTGCCGGACAGTTGTCTGCCTGCTCTCATTTACCAAGCGTCGATAGCGTCACTGCCGAGGAGAGGAGGAGAGCATCTACCCGCACACATGAAGAATCGCGTCTGACGGCGGCGTTGTGATGCTCCGGGTCTAAAAATGTAAACATGGAAATAAGATAATGAAGACACCTGTTTCACGCAGTATTACAAAGGTCGACGCACACTCGCCTGGAGGGGCTCTAACTACCAAGATTTACTTCCACTGCTGTGACTGAGACGTTTTTCTATTTTTTCGAGCTGAGAAATTCAACTCCTGCTCGTTCACATAACAGGCAACACGGACTCCAAACACCGTGAACTGAATTCTTAAACGATGGCTCACGCATGAATCAGGCGAAGGCTGAGCTCTTCACTTGTATTAGTCTGGTTCTCCGTGAACCACATCTTGTATTTTTTTTTAACTTCTCAGTATGAAATATTAATTTCAACCTTCACCTTTACATTCTAAAACACTGTGGAAATACCAGTGGTGACGTTGGCGGCGCTTCTCCGAGGCACATTTTAATCTAGGTGCTTTCAGCACCGCTGCTCATAACCGCCCTCATTCACGATGCCACTGATAACTTCATAATCGCTACGGCTAATGCATTCATTCTGCAGCAGTCTGACAAGAGTTTGACGGTGTTACATTGGCACTTTCCCCAGCCTCGATTGCATCTAAAATGCATTGAGGTTAGGAGTTTAACTTCGTCCGGTCTCCTCGGGACAAACGTGGACTACGCAGATACAGAAGTTAGTATCTGTGAGTGCTCAGCGAGACCTTTCAAACCACAGGCAGCTACTGCGACCATCTGTATGAATACAATATGACTTCCACCAAACTGAAATATTCATACAAGAGAGCAGATGGCAACCTTAGCTCCGCTCCCTATTCTGGTCCCATATACACTTTTATCTTCCTTATGAGGCTGTAGACCTTTATGCGCACGACTGTGTGTAGCACCTCCTGCTGTGCAACTTTGCAGTCTTGGCAGTACCTGCACTTTTTTTTTTTTTTTTAAACCACATTATCAAAAGACGAGACACCGCCACCACCACCAGCAGCAAGCAAAACGGTGAGACCATCTTGAACCTTGCACCTTCCAGCCTCAAAACTCTTTTGTCTGGCTTTTTTCGTCACAACGCCGCCCTCGTTCTGCTCTCAATCTGTTAGTTGTCGTCTTTTACTGCGTCTCACACGCAGGTACTCCAATATTATGAGTCAGGCGGTAATGGCTTTAAAAACTCTGAATTTATTTCAGCCACAAAAGCCTAGCCCAGAGCATCTTCTTAATTGATCTAATTTCAAATTCACTTTTAGGTTTTAGGGAACCATTTGCCCTTGCTGGTTGTTAATGAATATGTAATCACACTGGTTAAGCCTTTGAAAGACTACTAATTAATAGTGAATGGAGTGGTGGACCCACAGCATCACAAAGGGAACAGAAAAACACCATTTGCTTTAGACATGCACGATAAGAGCAGAGTGAAATTTACCTTCACTTCTCAGATGGCAGAGAGTGATGAGCCACGTCGTAGTGGATAATTAATTAAGAGAAGAAAGCAGAGGTGACTGTGAACTTCTCATGGTGGAACCGGGACCTCTGTGGTAAAACGGGCGCAGCATCTTAAAAGCTGTGGCGCATTCGCCCAGGAGAATTACATTCATTGTCTGAATTCTTAAATATGACTCACTGACGTGGCTGTGAGAAAAGCACTGCGTGCCAAAGGGAATTGAGGTGCAAGGAACGCAGCCTCCATGTTGTCGGAGAGGGGGGAAATGAAACAGGTTACATGCCAGCTGCTGGTTGTAAACTGTGAAAACGTCAACAACCATGCACCACGCTTGCTTTGATATATTAACTAGACTGTGGGCATATTTAGTTCTTCAGTTTTCTGATTTAATGTCATTTTCAATGGATGGTGAACAGTTCAATAACAACATGTTTTCAGACAAGATTCATGATGTTTGTCATCACCAACATAAATGCACCTTTACCTTGTCTCTGACCCTGCTGGCCCTGAAAATACTGACAGAACACTCAGACATAAAATACTCATTCACATGCATGAAATAAACACACCATTAGTGACATATACAAAGACATTACAACTCTTTATCAGCATTAGAATAATGCGTATGAATAACTGTGGACAGAGGAATACATCTAGGCCAGAACACTGAAAAATGTATGTGATGCTTGGCACAGCCCTCAAAACCGCTAAGTATTATTTGTAAGAGTCTGACAGCTTGAGAAAATGACAATGTCTGGTTTTAGTGCCAACTGACACCAAACACACCCAACCATCACCTTTGGAGCCTGTTATGAACAGTTTTTACAGGCATGAGCCTTTTTCTTTAAACTTGTACACTGAGTGACATGTACATTGTACTGAAAATCTCGAGAAAACTTTTTAAGGCAACTTAGATTTCAAAACCAGTTCAAACAACTGATATCTATACAGTTAAAATAAATGTAAATGTTCTTGTGTCTGACAAGGTAAAACGCGGACATAAACCACAAGCAAGTACAATATTAAGTTTTAGTACCATTTATTATCTCTCAGGGTCAACCTTAAACTAGAAATCTAGTTAATCCTCCATGTCTGGGATGCTTCTGACTTCTTCCTTGATGTAATTATGTAAAATCAGAAGAAACAGCAGCACATGAGTATTGTATAGCATAGCATGGTGCATTGTGGGTAATGTAGGATTTTAAACCGAAACTAGCATACGCAACCCTCGACGTTACTCGAAACATTTACCTCACAGTCGATCTATTCTGTGAGCTCCAGTTGCTATTATAACGCTACGAGACATTAGTAAATCAAAGATTACGTCTTCCCGGATGTAAATCTTTATAAAATCTGCATACCAATAGGCATATATCGGGGAATTAGCTCAAATGGTAGAGCGCTCGCTCTACTGTGTCCCGACAATCTCGCCAAAACAGGCCCAAAGTAAGCCCACATTAGCCAATCTCGTACCTCCCGTCGCCAAAGTAAGCCCAGAGTAAGCCCACATTAGCCAATCTTGTACCTCCCGTCGCCAAAGTAAGCCCAGAGTCACGAAACGTAACAGCAATTCAAGTTGTAAGTATTTATCGGTCGTTTGAGCACGAAAAGATCTCTCCTTCGAGCCGGATTCGAACCAGCGACCTAAGGATGTCCATGTAATCCACTACAGTCCTCCGCTCTACCAACTGAGCTATCGAAGGGAGCATGGTGCATTATGGGTAACGTAGGATTATAAACCGGAACTAGCATACACAACGCTCGACGTTGCTTCGCTCGAAACATTTACCTCACAGTCTATCTATTCTGTGAGCTCGAGTTGCTATTATAACGCTACGAGACATTAGTAAATCAAAGATTACCTCTTCCCGGATGTAAATCTTTATAAAATCTGCCTACAAACAGGCAAATATCGGGGAATTAGCTCAAATGGTAGAGCGCTCGCTTAGCATGCGAGAGGTAGCGGGATCGATGCCCGCATTCTCCAATGACACTTTTCCGCTTTTGGCGTAAGGGACAAGTTTAATTTACGGCCCGGATCCAACACCCGAGCGGATCGAACACATATGGATGCAAAGAAGCAACCCGTTCGCCGGATTTCAGAAATTCCTACAGCTTCTCGGACCATGAATGCAACTCCGTGTCGCCTACGTCCATAGCGTTGAATCCGCCTACTATTACAGCAGGTGTGTTCGATTGTTATTTTAATTCTGCTAAATTCACTTTGTTATGTATCAAAGTCAGATTTGACCAGAGATTATGAATAAAAAGTGCATATTTTACATCACATTTATCTGCACTGGTGTGAATTTGTCATTACCAGCTACTAAAAATGCTGTCTTTTCTACTGTCACATATTTTAGTACATGCACCCAATTTTCCATTTTATACTATTAAATAGATTATCTGTATCTTTAGTCTGAGGAATGAGAATTACTTCCATAATTACAACTTCTGCTATCTTTGTACATAGATAGCATCTCATCTTGTATAAATAAAAAGATCCAATGAATTCTGTATTTGTATTGTTGGACTGATAAACACCTATTTTTGCGAGCTCTTTAAGATCTGTGCCTTTTCTTACTTATTGTGCTTATTCTGGAAATGGGAACGCCTTCATCGTATATGTACAGAAACAAAGAAATGATGCAGGTACAACAATTTCAGCAGTTGCATGGCAAGCAACAACAAGGTTGCTGTACAATCGACATCAAGACAATAACAAACAACAATGCTTGAAAGATCCTGCCTAGACCTGTATTGCTCATGGAACAGTGAGTGGTATTAGTGCAATAAATGAGGACCTTGTCACAATATTCTTTAGATTGTACAAAGGCCTGAATTTCCATAAGGCAGCCTCACTAAGGGATAAAAAAAAAGTTCCTAGCCATCTATCTATGTATCTATCTATTCATGGTTTCTTCACTGATGCTCTTCTTCGATTGTCATGCTACTGTGATAATGCTAATTTGCTCACAGTGAGACAAATAAGGATTCATATCATCTTATCTCCAGTGAGATGAGATGCAAAGCCACTCCCCTCAAAGTCACTAGTTGCATTCGCTGACACCCACCCAGTCACCTCTGATAGCACCATAGGGCAGGACACAGAGGCCTGTGGGCAGCTGTTCAGCGCTGTCCTGCTTAGTTTCAAATATGGGCAGGGTAAAAATGGCAACCTTTGACGCGACAGCAATAGCTGCTAAAAACAGAACTGACACCAGCGAGATAGGAGTCCACACCGGCTAGGACAAGAGCAGCAGGCCTACTCCTCGGCCTGCTCCTAGGCTGCTTTCATAAACTTAACTTAAATCTAACTTAACCAGCTGAAGTAGTGTTATCTGATTTAGTTCTGGTAGTCGTTCATGTCAAGCTGAAAGGGTCTGTTGGAAATTCAACACAATGGAGAACTTGGAGAAACAGCTGATTTGCCCCATATGCCTGGAGATGTTTACAAAACCGGTGGTTATCCTACCCTGCCAGCATAACCTCTGCAGAAAATGTGCCAATGATATTTTCCAGGTAAGCAGCTGAGCAAAAAATATGTGTTTCTAACAAGACAGGGACTACATCTATACATTGGAGGAACACTGTTTCTGTTTCTGTGTAGGAATCTACAACTAATCGTCTATGTTATTTGAGCCATTGATATTTTTATGAACTTGCCCTACATTTGTGATACACGACAGGCCAAACCAACCATCTGGACGGCCACAGTTAGAGTAATTTAATATTCGCAGACATAATTTGATCATTTTAGGCTGAAAATAAGGACTCTTGTGCTTTAATAATTATAAATGGGAATAAGTGCACACGTGGGACTGTGTTTGAAAAAATGATTAGTCACTAGAAGCATCAGCAAACATTTATAACTTGGAAGACTTATTAGTCCCTTAATAAACATATGTGGCGGTGTTCAGAGAATGGGCTGTGTGATTATGAACTGTATACTTTCGCATTTCACATCTGCAGTGTGCTTTAATGCCACACCACCACACAGTTGTTTACTTTTGGGTGGAAGATATGGTAGGTATGAGGGTTAAAAACAAGGTCTATATGGAGCTGGAGGAGGGTAAAATTTAGGTTGGGGACTCTCCCCGACAATCTTTATATTTCCTCATGAGCCTGAGGTTTCTGTGACTTAAGGAGAATTGTTCAGACATGCAAATAACCAATAGAGGAGCACTTAGACCGTCAGGGTTCAAACATTTCTTATGCTGAAAAATGTTTTTAGGCATACAGTTTAATCAGTGAGTGAGAGGTAAGTTCATCTTTTGAATCCCTGGCACATCATGGCGCTAACTGTTTGTAAACGGCCCACAGGCCTCAAATCCATACCTTCCCACGAGAAGCGGCTCTCTGACGTCCGGCGGCCGCTTCCGCTGCCCGTCCTGCAGACATGAGGTGGTCCTGGACCGGCACGGTGTCTACGGCCTGCAGAGGAACCTGCTGGTGGAGAACATCATCGACATGTTCAAGCAGGAGTCCAGCAGGTAAGGCAGGACGAAGGCTCCTAAGTTTGCCTATTAGGGAAATGTGCGAACAGATAATAAGGAAGAGTAGAGGTGATGTGATGGTGCCGTGGCAGGATGCTTTACAGTTGCTGGTGCCGGTGGCTTCTGAGTCAGTGAGCAGGAGTGGTTAACAAAAGGTTTATAGTTTTAGTCATCTTTCCGCATGGATGATTACCCTAATCTGAGTGCAGCTGAAAGGCTCGTGTGGAATAAGATACAGCGCAGTCACGCACTCCGGATGCTTTTCTGGATCAAGAGTTTGTGGCACAAGGCACAGTGAGACGCTCTCCAGATGATTAACTCCGTCTTGTTTTATTCTAATGGGGTCCCGACGATGTATTTAAGAGCGGTTTAAAAATAGAAAAAGGAGCACAAAACCCAACCTGCACCCAGCGACACAGAGTTACAGTGACGCATTGATTACAGTGCCGACAGTCAATGTGAATGGAGAGACAGGACTGATGGATCATCAATAAACGGCGGCGAAGTGTACCTGTGACATTATCAAGCTGACATCGGGCGTCACATCAATATGCAGCCAAATGTGCGGCCTTGACGGAGAGACGCCACTGTTTTCTTTACGACCTCACGCAGCAGCAAGCCGCCACCCGAGAGGAAGGAAACCTCGCCTATGTGCGACGTCCACGAGGACGAGAAGATCAACATCTACTGCGTGACCCACGGCGTCCCCACGTGCTCCATGTGTAAGGTGTTCGGAGCTCACAAAGACTGCCAGGTGGAGCCGATCACCAGCATATTCCAGACTAAGAAGGTGAGACGGGACAGACAGACAGAGATGAATGGATGAATGGGTCAGATAAATAACACAGACAGATAAATGGATACATGGATCAGGAGGCAGACAGACAGACAGACAGACAGACAGACAGACAGACAGACAGACAGACAGACAGACAGACAGACATGGTTGGATGGATGGTTCAGACAGATAGGCAGGAAGACAAGATGGATAGACAGAGATGAAAGGACGCCTGGACAGCTGGATGGATGAATGGGTAAGATAAACAGACAGACAGATATACATAGATAGATAGATAGATAGATAGATAGATAGATAGATAGATAGATAGATAGATAGATAGATAGATAGATAGATAGATAGATAGATAGATAGATAGATAGATAGATAGATAGATAGATAGATAGATAGATAGATAGATAGATAGGTAGATATAGGTAGGTAGGTAGGTAGGTGGGTAGATAGATAGATATAGGTAGGTAGGTAGGTAGGTAGATAGATAGATAGATAGATAGATAGATAGATAGATAGATAGATAGATAGATAGATAGATAGATAGATAGATAGATAGATAGATAGATAGATAGATAGATAGATAGATAGATAGATAGATAGATAGATAGATAGATAGATAGATAGATAGATAGGTAGATATAGGTAGGTAGGTAGGTAGGTGGGTAGATAGATAGATAGATATAGGTAGGTAGGTAGGTGGGTAGATAGATAGATAGATAGATAGATAGATAGATAGATAGATAGATAGATAGATAGATAGATAGATAGATAGATAGATAGATAGATAGATAGATAGATAGATAGATAGATAGATAGATAGATATAGGTAGGTAGGTAGGTAGGTAGGTAGGTAGGTGGGTAGATAGACAGATAGATAGGTACAGATAGATAGACAGACAGACAGATAGGATGTGTTTATTGCCACTGTACAAGTGACAACTCCACACACTACAGGTACAAAAGAATTGCAGAGGACGGGGTACAGACCGACAGACAGACACACAAATACGTTCATTTATATATCTCAACATTTACCTCCACACACAAACATATGGACGAGCCTCAGAAGGCTACAGAGAGACATACCGAGTTAAAGCAGAACGCACCCCCCTCGCCCCAGGTCGCCAAAAAAACAAATCTCAGGGACGAAACACCAGCAAGGTTTCTGGATATTTACTCACACGTCAAGGTATTCACCACGCCGTGTCCTTGCCCCCCACCCCCACACCCCCTCTAGATGGAGCTGAGTGACGGGATCGCCATGATGGTGGGCAACAACGACAGGATGCAGGGCATCATCAGTCAGCTGGAGGAGGCCTGTCGCGCCGTAGAGGTCAGTGTGCGAGCGGCGCAGCACGCCCTCGCTCGCCGCGCGCACTAATGCACCTGCACTCACCTGCACGCACGCACACGGCGGGCCCTAATGTGTCCTTCGCCACTGCCGCCCCCCCCCCCACCCTCTGCTTTTATCTGTCTGCCAGGCGCAGACACAGCAGAGGTGGGGAAAATTAATGTTTCTCTACCTCCAGTCTAGTGTTCCCTGTCTGCCCGCTCCACGTTTTCTTCTTCTTCGTCTTCTTCTTCAACGTGCACTTAGCAGGGGGCTCTGCGCTCGGCCCACTGACATTACAAAACAAAAAACGAGTGGTGTAATCTGTAATGGAGGGATGAACAGACAGCTTTCCTGTGGTTCACGTGCCAGTTGGATGCAGAGAGGAGGAAGCTGGAGTGGTTCCCAGTTCCCCCCTGTGTCACCATTCAGTAGCATCACCCAGGACAAGACACGAAGAAAAAAGCTTCACATATGGCACTACCGGAAAGGCTGAGAGGCAAAGTTTAAAGCCCACAGTATTAAGACGATCGCACGCGAAGAAGCCTGTCACAATCGGTCGGCACAGACTTGCAGAGTTCCTGATCTTTCTTCTCCTTCGCACGGGCGCAGGAGAACGGTCGGAGGCAGAAGACGCTGGTGTGCGAGAAGTTCGACCACCTCTACTCGGTGCTGGAGGAGAAGAAGAGAGAGATGAGTCAGAAGGTGACGGCCGAGGAGGACGAGAAGCTGAACTACATCCGAGGCCTGACCAAGAAGTACAGTGACCACCTGGAGGAGAGCTGCAAGATAGTGGAGAAGGGCATCCAGACGATGGAGGAGCCAGAGATGGCTGTGTTTCTACAGGTTAGAGTCGATAGTGGCATGTCCTAAAAAAAAAAGAGAATCAAATACTCATTCATATATACAGATACACATTTTGGTCTTTAAGTGGCAGCTAAAAAATCTGAATAAACACAGTGTGGTGTAAAATGTGAGTGCCTCCATTCAGGTAGACAAGCAAATGAAGGTACACATATACAAGGCAGCAGTTTGGTGAAGTTTCTGGTACAATATCAATGTATGTACTCCTGCTTTCCCTGGATTCCTAAGTTGCTTGATTTGCCCTTTTCTGTATATCTTTCAGAGCACAAAGCCTCTCCTCAAAATGTGAGTACAACACAGTTATTATCGCCACAACTAACTGCTAATTGGTACATCTTTTTTCTAGTCCTTGTCTTTTTGTTTTAATGTCATAGTGTGAATCTAGAACATTTCCGTCTTCACCTCCCCACAAAGTCATCAGCCTATGCAGCCAGATGGCACCCTGCTCGCTGGGAGCTGTCGAAAGTAACTCTGTGAAATGTTGCAAATCTCTATCAATAGCGGCGCCGCACTGAAATAACGTGTGGCATGTGCTAAAACATCACAGATATAGATGTTTCCTCTCCTCCCCTTCCCTCCTCTCAAAGATGCTAATCGCACCTTTCTTGCGCTCAGGATCGCGGACGCATCCAGCACGGCACACCTGGACAAGGTGGAGCGCGGATACGAGAACATGGAGCACTACAAAGTGGAGTTCGTCAGGGAGGGAAAGGCCCTGCGCAGCCTCGACTTCATCCAAGGTGACGGGACGACAGTCTGCGGTCTCAGCCTTGGTTCATTTCTCGCAATTTCGTAATTACTATTGCCTAGCATAACCCATTAGCTCCTGTGCAATATAGTAATAAACACGTCACCCATCTATTATATTGACGTACCTGTTTTGTAGCTTGACAGTGTTCGAGCAAACGCGTGAACAAGTTTCCATCGCGAAAAGTACGTCATTGCGTCACTGCATACGTCGGTCACGTCACGGTCTGTCCCCGAGCACCGAGCGGTACCGAGTCCAGGACATCAAAATGTGGATTTGTTGCCGCTTCGACCACTTTCCATTTTGGTTTAGTAACTTTTCTCTTCCTTGTTTCTCTTTAGCTGACTTTTAATCACGCATGGTCTCTCAAATCGAGCGATAAAAACAGTAAAATGGTGGACTTGTCGTTGTCAGTAACTCCGCCCCCGGCCGGTGACGTGGCTGGTCCTAATGCTGCGTTCCTGTACAATTCGCAATTCGGGATCTTTCGCTCTCCTCAATTAATGCATTTGAACTAACGCCACATAATATTTGAGCTAAATTCTAAATCTTCTAAAAAATAAGATCTCCTGTAAAATCTTAATTCTTTGAGAAACATTTGTGTGATGTAAATGCAGAGATACACTGTCCAATGTTAAACATTGTTTAAACTACATTTTAAATCTTTAATGATATATTTACTATACAAATAAATAACTAAATTAAATCAGTTTTGGGAACAAACATATAATACGTTTAAAGAACACCTTCTGATGTCATGGAACAAAGTAGCTAAATGTATTTTGTATTTATGTAGAGTTAGTTTTAGTTGAAATCTATAAAAACACCCTAAAGGGAAACATATTATTGCGATTTTACCTCATGGGTTGCTATTCCTCCACTTTCCTCATTTAAGTTGATGTTCTTATTTTGTAGGAAGAGAAATATGTTGAAATGTAGTGAGGACAAATTTAACCATGTGTCCCAACCCATAGTTTGGAAATCCATTAGAACTGGTCAGATTATCCAATGGTACCTGAACAGAAGAAGCTGAGCTTTCAACTTGAAATTCTCTGTTGTCAGGAGTGAAAAATAATTGAGACAGTTCTTTGTCAGTGGAAACATAAAGACCAGAGTTAGAGATCTTAACTAAGCACTAGCCCAGAACCAGTAGTCGGTGGAAAAGGGGCAATATGGCAAAGGCAGCGAATACACCCTGTACAGGTCTTTAGTCCATCACAGGACACACACACACCATTCACTCTCACATTCACACCTGGGGGTAATTTGGGTGGAGTCTTCAGTCGACTTAAACAAACATGTGTATGACTTGAGGGAGGAAACAAAACTGTCTGGAGAAAACCCATGCATACCCAGAAAGAACATGTAAACTCCACACAGAAAAACTTTTGGTCTGCTGTGAAGCAGCATTGCCAATCACTCATCTACCTTGTGTTTTAGAATAGTCCCACCTTTCCCTTCTTATCTTTATATGAACTTGTGTTTTGTCTCCTTCGATTTTCTTTATCCAGATGACGATGATGATGATGAAGAGGACGAGGATGAGGAAGCAAGTGCAGAGGAAGGAGAGGCGGCTCAGACTGTTTCTGGGGGTGCTGCTGTCACGGCGGCCTCCGCCCAACCCTCAGCCCCGCAGCAGACGAACTCCACCGCTGGCGAAGCCAAGAGCGGCCCAAACACCTAAACCAGGAGCAGTGCAAGTTGTTTTTTTGCTCCTAGATGTTGATTTCAGGTCAGTTGTGATACTTTCTCTCCCAGATTATGGGAGCCGGATTTAGATCTGTGCCACAGGGGAAGCCTGAGTCGCTGCTGAGATAGATCTAAAACAAAACTCAAGTTTTAATTCCTTCCTCTCTTTTTTTTTATCGTGATTGTGTTGGGGTGCATCACTGCACACTGACTGATCTCATATGTTTTATCTGATTAAATACACAGTTTGGAGACTCCTCTAGTTGTTGTTTTTTACGTGCTGAAGGACAGACAGGCTTTAAGGGTCTATTGGTTATTTCCAGAATTCAGCTTCATACATTTTTTATGTAACTGACCTTTAGCGACTCGTTGCTTAAACTGCATCATTAGAGAGAATGACAAGGAGGCCTCGGGTTTCCTTCCTGTCATGTACTTTTTTTTATGAGCGATATAACTTTATGAGTAGAGAACAAAACTGTCACTGTGACATTTGATGAGTTCATACATGCCCCCTCCCTCCTTATAATATGTGTTCTTTATTGTGTATTAGGTATATTTTCCAATAATGGACACAATCTGCCTTGTTATGGTGTATTATATTCTATGTGCCATTAAAACAGAATTGTACAAACAGCTACAGTACAGTGTTTCTCAAGTCTAAATAACTCCTCAGTTTTCTCCAGGTTTCTTCGGTTTCCACCCACAGTCCTGAAACATGCATGTTTACATTCATTGGAGACTCTAAACTGCTCTTATCTGTGAGTCTGCGAGTGAATGGTGTATGTGTGTGTGTGTCCTGTGATGGACCTGTCCAGGGTGTATTCACCATTTCTGGTTACAAAGCGGGCATGTTAATGGATGGATGGAATTCTAAGATGACAACAATTGAATGAAAAGGCAACTTTTGTCTCTTCTGTTGACACGTCAATGGAAACATTTCTTATAACACCCACTGCCCACCCCTTGTGTCTGTGTTTGTTTTTGTCTACAGGAAAAAAAAGACTTATTTTTCCTTTTTCTCTTGCCCTTTATCCGTTCTTTACACTTCTGGTTTTGTCAAAGGAAATCCGCCCTGACGTGAAATGCCATGTTTATAAAGCCTGCTCGGGTTGTTTCTCTACCCGCATATACGCTACTGTACATGTCACGATGCGGCAAACCTCACATCGCCCGCTCTCTGTTTGTGTTGTTCTCACCTCGCTGTGCCTCCACCATTGAGGTAGTCCCATCTAATTATTGTGCGAGTGATTTGGATCCTTTACAAATGGGCTCAATGAAGCCGCTAAGCCCCAAGTTGCTAAGTGGGCCAAACAGAATAGGATGACTCACATCCACAGCTCTCATTTAGTTTACCCTGACACAGTGGGTCAAGGATCAGCACAGCATGCACACACACACACACACACACACACACACACACACGCAGTGTCTTTCACACTTATTAGCTATCAGTGGCGCATCTTTCAGCCGCCTCTTGCTGGTGTAATGAGAATTGCTTCTGAAGGATTAACGGTTTTAGAGAAAGGGAAGCTGCGAGAACGCTCTTCACCTGCACAACTGCAGCATCCCTGGGATCATCTCCCGTAAATGTTTTTGTTGTTGCAGAGCAAGTCAGAGAAGAGGCAGCAGTGTTAACCCACGACTTGGCTCCAGAGCAATGCCGTGGTTACCCCATTTAGGATTTTTGATGTGCTGTTAGGTAAACAATAAAAGCTCTCTATCGATCAATATCTGTGTAGGCAAGGCTCTCTCCACCTGTTTGCTATTTTACCGTGAAGCAGTAAAGCTATATGTCCAATGTGAGATCACTAAAATGAAGAATTAGGAAAGTGTATATGCCAATCAAAACACTAAGATTTTAGGGGTTGTTATATTAATTCATATGTAAGGATGTCCACAGAGAAGTGTAAGCATTGCTTTTAGTTTTTTATTAAAAAATATACGTTCTCTTGCACAACAGAAAATGACTGGTTGCACATAAGTTTATTAACAAACATAAATATCATAAATACAGTGATTTCAGAATCTCAAAACAAAACGCCACCTTTTTTGTCAATGCAGTATTCCACGTCTCCATGAACCCATGAAAGTATCTCATCTCAACATATGAAGAGCTGCAATTCTACAGATTTGACACCAACATTGAAATGGCAAGGTACAATCGGATCACTTTTAAAGTCAAGCCCGCTTTACGCTCCATAGTTTGAGGTTAAAGCTATAAATTATAGTGATAAAGCAGCACTATATTGTACAGAGCATGTTTTTTTGTGCTGATGGTAAAAAAATGAACCAGAAATAAAGAAAGAAAAAGAAAGAATGAAAGAAAGAAAGAAGGGGAAATGGAGGGGTATCTTTGGACTTGGAAGGAGGTCTTCATTTCCCAAAGAGCTCCATCATTCTCCTGTTGTTCTGCGCCTGCTGGGCCAGCTGCTCAGCCCTGGACATCTCCATCATCTCCCGGAGCAGGTGGAAGGTCAGATCCAGGGATATCGGTGGGTCCTCGGACCTCCTCCCTCTCTCCATGGACTGGTCTATGAGAGCCCTGATGTTTGCAACTTTCCCTTGTAAAAGGCGCCTCGTCAGCTGCAGCTGCAGAGCTCTGTTGTAGACACCGGCTGATCCTCCAGGATGCATGGAGGAGGAGGATGGGAAAGAGTCAGAGTCCCCGTTGCCCAGTCGGATGAAATACTCCTCTCCGAGCCTCTCCAGGATGGGGCCGGGCTGGTGCTCCTGCTGCTGGAGCTGCTGGGAGCTCTGGGTTTGGGGAGCTGGGAGGCGCAGGGCTCCGCCAGGGCTCTCAATAGCCCGACATTCGTGGCGGGGTAAGAAGGCAACGAGCAGAATCACTGTGGTACCAAGTAAATTGAGCTTCATGTCAGGATATCAGCAGGAATCTGAGAGGGGAGAACAACATTGATTGAATTAGTTATGCTCAGCAAAACGCAAAATCCAGTGCGTAATGAGGAAATTACGCACGAAGAACAAATTGGTAAGGACTATTTGCTGCGTAAAAAACGACATTTGGATAATGAGCAAAAACGCACCAAAAACAACATGATGAGGGATATTTCGTGCGTAAAAAATACATTAAGATCAGTGATCGATCCGTTTGAGTTTTGATGTACAGCACAATGAGGAAAATGTGCACGAAAAACAATACGATCAGGCTTATTTCATGCGCGAAAAGTCATTTGGATCTGCGATGGACACGTTTTGGCATTGCTGTGCTGCAAAATGAAGAAATTAGAAAATGAAATATTTGAATCAGTATTGCTCTGGTGCAGAATTAGGAAGATACGCACGAAAATCCGACATCGATCTATATGGTAAGAAATACATTTGATGATGACACAAGGATGGACACGTTTTAGTACTGCTGTGCTGCAAAGCAAGGAAATTACGCACGAAAAATATCCATCCCTGTGATAGAATGTGTGATATTTTGTGCGTAAATTGATCATATTTTTTGATAAGTTTGTGTCAAACGTGGAGAAAAAATAAATGATCAAGTTTTAGAAATAAAAAAAATGGACAAAAGCGCCACATTTCCACCACATTTAGGTGTGTAGAAAGGAGAACAAGCCATCTTAAACAAACAAAAAAAATGAATGCATGGAGCCTTGCCCGTACCTTCTTCACAGGAGGTCCAGTACAGCCGTGTAGGGTTGCCAGGTAGTTGGCGAGATGCCGCCCTCCTTTCTTCCTTCACTCCTCAGAAGAAACAGAAGTATATAGTTACTTAAAGAGTAGATGCTGAATGGACTTATATAGCCCAGGCTCACTACAAGTGCGTCTCTCCGGGCGGAGGGGTTGGAGTCTGCGCGTCCCTCCTCCCCTCCTTCCTTCCTTCCCTCCCCGGCTGTAACCTGAATGGACGCCTGTGACAAAGTGCTTTAGTTTAGATGAGATGAGTCATATTGTGAGCGTGTGCGTGAGCGTGTGCGTGAGCGTCTACCCAGAGCAAGACCTATAGGTGCCACACCTGCTGGCATTTTCTGCAGAATTAAGAGGGGAAAACGTGGAAAAGTGATGAGAGAGAGGAGGTTTGTGTGGAGCTGAGTTTGGATGCGGTGCTTCATTTTCTAGTAATACTGCTTGTTTTCAAATGTGCTTTGCACGAGAAAACATCTCTGTTTCTTTATTCATATCTGTATTCAGCCCTTATTTAACCAGGTTAGTTCCGCCGGCATCAAATATCTCTTTCACATTTAGTCATTTAGCAGACGCTCTCATCCCAAGTGACTCATGTTGTGGAAGAAATATTCAAGCTGCACAGTCAGAGGAGAAGAATCATACAGAGGCATGAATTAAAACACTTAACACTTGCATACAGAGAGCCCAGATTCTAGATTTCACACTGACGCCGTTGTTCCAAGCATTAGGAGCTTTTAATTCCCAGTTCCGTTCTCATTAAGGGAACATTAAATTGCAAAATATCCTTAGAACCATATTTTCCTTATTTATCCTTATTTTACCCAGGGTAGCTTTGTAGACAGATACATGCATGCACATGAGGATGACCTGCTCACTTTAGAACAGAGAAAGCACCCATCCGTCCATCAATTACCTTCTTTGTTCACAATGGTGTTATTGTTGGACAGGCCACCAGTCCGTCACAGGACTCATACCATTCACTCAGTCTTTGTTTTCCAATAGACCTAAACATGAGGGTGTGGGGGGGTTGTAGTACCTGGGGAAAACCCAGAGATGAGTAGAGCATTTAAACTCCAAGCAGGAAGCCCATCAGTCTGACCAGGATTCACATCAGGGTCTCTCTTGTGATCAACAAGACAGACAAGGGAACAAGAAATTGCAAAAAAGTCCTTAGAACAAAGGCTGTGATGTCCTTGTCTCCATTTTTAAATGAGTAGATTCTACCTACAATGAAACCGAGGCTTCCTGAGGACAACCATTCACTTTGGAGTAGAGATCGATACAATGGTGAGGGACAGAAGCACAGTCTGCAGCGAATCTCGGCGCCACATGATATGCAAAGACAATGCACGAAGGCATTCATACGCTCTGAGTCTCTATAGTCAATAATAGGCAAGAAGGTCGTCTTAGCAAACAAACAGCCTGTACTGGCAGAACTGCCACAATATAATACTGATGAATAATTAAGAGGCCCACTCACATTAGACTTGCCTGAAAGAGTTGTAGGTTCAACAGGTATTTTTTGGTGCAGTCTACATACGTAACTAGTTCTGAGGTTGCTCAAGTCTGGACCTCTGTGATTTTCTTCGTGAAATACCACTGGTAAGAGATGTATGTATGAATATTTGGCTTTTATTTTTTTGACTCATACAGGAAAAAAAAGTCATGGCGCTCCCTGATTCCATCACATTCAGATGGGATTAAAACTTAATTTTATTTGTGGGTGTCATTTGGGCACAAATTCTACTTTAAGTACAATATAAATGAAGTACAAAATTCTGGACCTCACTAATTTCTAAACTCTAGTTACGGCCCAGACTGTCTGACAGACTTTGTGTCGGCATTTTGCACTTTAATGAGTCCAAAGCTGTTTCCCAGCTGACCTACGTCGCATTCAGCCAGAGAGCATCTGCAATCAGCTCAGGCCAAGAGATGAGCATTGTCTCCCGGTGATTCATTGCGGCTGCTGCACACATACGTACGTCACCACCTCTGCCACCGGGTGCCTCGGCCACCGCGCTCCAGGAGGGGCCCGCTGCCAAGCCACGCTTTCAAGATGGAGAGCTTAATCCAACATCAGACGAGCCGCAAGAATCTTAAACAGCCCGGTGGCTCCCTGTCTTGTTTGCACAGTCTGATTTCGCCGAGTAAATGTTGTCCACACATCGACGGCTAACTTGTTTGTCCAGGATCACCACCGCCGGCCAATCAGCAGGCCTTCTCACGTGCAGAAAAGTGCACAAAAATGTGAATAAAATACTCATATTTCATTCAAAAAGCATCAAATAAGATGCTCTCGAGTTTAAGTTATGGTAATATTAACATATGCGTTCCTTACATCTATCATCTTGCCCGTTTTCCATCACGTGGCCAGCTCCATACACTCTCTATGCAATCAAGATTCAAGCTGGTTACTAATCCTCTATGTCGCCCAAATGTACATGTACTCATTTACTACACGCTTACTGTCTATCCTATGTGACTGACATAGAATCCTCTTTGGAAAACATTACCACAAGTCCTGCAATATCTTATTTTCACTCCCATTTGACTCTCACACATACATTGAATAGGCCCAGAAGAGGCTGGATATATGTTTAGAAATTTCTCACACCCCAAAATTGTACTTACAATGCAAATAAGTACTCTCCTTTATTCAGTTGATTGATTGATCTAACATTTACCTGGAGAAATCAGTGAACACAAATAGAGGGATATTACCAATGTCTGTGGATTCACAGGCAAAAAAAAAGTTAAAAATGAAATGATGAGGAAAAGTGGACACTTTTTCTCTCAGGCTTAAACTCCACATATTTGTTAAATTGTGTGTAGAAACCTTTCCCATTAGTCCTAAACAGTCATGCTGGAGGAAAAAGAAGTACCGATAAAGGTACCATAAAGTATACGCAGAGGTCAGAGTGACTTAGCGCACACTGTGCGCCCGAGCAAAAACAGGTAATTTAGCAGAGAGGAGAGGCGAACATTTGATTTTGCAAATGTGGTCTCAGAGCACAAGTTGGATTTTGTCACTGATGAATATCCGCCCGCTGTCACGCACTTCGCGTACGCCGGGTAGACATTTAAGAGAGTCATTTGCAGCGAGCAGTGTCTCCTATAGCATCTCCACTCTGACGCTGTGCGTGCCCCGCACCGCTCCAGGGGAGGTGTCAGGTCCCATCACGGGAAACACATGTTGGCTGACACAAATAGAAAACACCGCCAGATGAGAGAGTGACTGCTCGTGGTCAACTCATGTCACCTCATTTTCAAATCACTGTCCCTGCACCGATGCACTGGCGGAGAAATCCTCCCCTGTGACGCCAACACCGGAAGAGACTCAGGCTTAAAACGTTATCCCTTTGTTTCCTCAACTGGAGCAAGTCTCTCAGACGATTAGATTAGATTAGATTAGATACAATTTAAATCATTCGTCCTCCGGGGAAACTGGGATGCTGCCACTTATTATGACCTCTGCCTCCGACCTCTGGGAGCGATTGCAAGGTAAATAGGGGGACGAGGTGAGAACGTGGACTTCACAGTCCCCGCGCACCCCTCATCTGAGGCAGACGGACAAACGCCATGGCAACGGATTCTTTTAATTGATGATTTGACTTTCTAATTGTGATCTGCGAAGACAAGGGCTCTTTGCCGAACGGTCCCTTCCCTAAATAATTGGACAGCTTTCCCCGGTGGATTGAGCCGTGTTTTTTCCCCTAATGCTTCCGGTGCGGCGCTCGACTTTGACAAACTCATTTTGCTAAACAAGGTCACGCTCGCTGCTCAAACGAGCGTGAACATGTACTGTGCCGCTCGAGCCCTGGGCTCCGCACCCGGACCCCCCCCCTCGACCTCAGCACCGCAGCTCAGGTGTCCTTCTGGTTTATAGTCAAGTGATATAACGTGTTATAAGAACAACCCCGCTAATAGAAGTGGGAGGTTGGCCTTTTCAGCTCGAGAGAAACAAAGACATGGAACATTTTACGGAAAATGGTGTTTTGTTGTTGTTTTCCAGCAGACCATAAAAACTAGACCATATAACATCAAAGTGAGATGTACAAGTGATTAAATACATGAAAATGTCCACTCTGGCTGTTTTGTTCATTAGTTATTCACAGTTATGCACCACTGCAGAGTGGCTTTGATGTTCAGGTATTCTTTAAGATGAATTAATAGGACATTATACATGCTACAGTATAGTGCTAAAATATAAGCCATAGAACACTAGTTTCATCAGAAAGGCCTCAGATGATATTCTAAAACCATTTTTTTATGTAGAAATATTTACTGTACTGTTGTCGCACAGATCTGTTTCAAGTTTATGTGCAACTGGGTTTTTTGCCTGCCATTCAAATGAATGATCACATGATTTTACATGATTTACAGACTGGTAATTGGACCAACACAGCTATGAAGCATATTCACATCCAGCTTTATGTGCTGGGGCCAGAGACAGAGGAGGAATCAGAAAGTGAGGAAGAACCAGGAATGCGTATGTACCATTTCACCAGAAACGTTCGGACGTTGAATCATCAAACGTTCAAACGTGCTTTTGATGACGTCAGGTTAAAATGCGTTGGGCGGGTATATGAAATCTGGGCTGTTTTTGACAACATTTTAATTACTTTTTTAAAAAAAATATTGTGAAAACAGTACATAGGCTACTCTGTAATACTGTGTAGTCCAATATGAAGTCCACACAGCGCCGGCCCGAGACATAAGCAGCTGTATTTGACGGGCCTGGTAACGAGGGGCGTTCAGGTACCGTTGGAAAATAACGAGGGGCGTTCAGGTGCCACTAGAAACTCTCAAGGGCCTAAGAAACGTAGAGAATTACGGCAGCTGTTTGACTCAATGGATCAGGACAAATGGTTACTTATCTACTGTTTTTCTGTGTGTATCTGATGTGGATATGAAGCTTGTCTGGCAACTTCGAGACTTTGGATGGGGTTTTATTGGGTTGGTTTTAAGATGTGATGGGGATGGAAACTGTCAATCTGATCTGGCAACAGTGCTCATGGTCCAGTAAACTGGTACATTCAAATTATTTCGGAGGTGGGGAAGGTAAGGTTTACATCACACTTATTATTGTATCCTATCTTTGGCAGAGTATGCACTGACGTAATTCAACGAAGCCAGAGTCCTTTTTTGACAACATATGGGACGATAACACAACAATCTTCTTGAGCTCTTCCAATGATCGCCTTTTGAAAAATTAAATGTGTGACAGCTGGCCTTCCTGGGCTCTTCCTTTGGTTTGCACGCAATTTAGCAGCACATATGCAAGTGCCGCATGAGAACGTGTGAAGCAAAGCTGTCCATAATGCAGCGAAACGCCCAAGGGCCATTCTGTCCACATGAATCTAACATGTGTATCTCTGAAGGTGTTAAACCAGAGGCTTCCCTAATGCTTGTACACATAGTGGATGTCAGTCTCCCTGCACAGAGGTCATGGAAGGAAAATAACATCCGTCAGGACAATATGTAATCCCCCTTTTTTTCTGAATTTGCTTTTCTTTTTGCTCACGACCACGGATATTCCTGTTTAAATAAGTCAATTGGGAATCGAAATATCCTTAATAACTTTAATCTAAAAAGCTTATCTTTAAATTGGATGGTAGGTGTGACCATCTGTCTGTGCATAATGTCTTGAATACATTAAGGGATGAGTAAAGAAGAATTCTGGTGTTCCTCTTTATTTCTCTTCCTGCCATCAAAAATCGTGTGAAATCACTAAATCCCACAATGTTCTTCTTGTCTTTTATTACTTTCTGACATCTTCACACGGTCTGCCATGTTGCTCCTATAAAGCTGTAAAATCCTTTAAAACAGGTCACAACATGTTTAATTTCTATAAAATCTGATCTGACAGTTTTTGTGAAAGGTTACTCAAAACAGGAGTACAAACACACATTTGGCACTGTTTATGGCGCCAGGATGACAAACATTGGAAATAAAATAAAATTTTAAAAATGTGCCCATGTTTGAGTCACAGAAGGAAACATGAGAGAAGATGTTTCCATCCTTCAAAATCTGAACGATATTAGCAGGACGGTAAACTTCGTGTTTGCTTTACTGCAGTTTGCAATTACATATATTTATAACCATGTTTTCAATCTCAGACCAATTAGATATGATGTCTGGGACGAACAGGACTGCTTTCACTGAAAGGTCGGAGACAAATTCGCCGGGTGAGCCTCAGATAAGACAGATTTTACTTCTTTTTTGTTCCGCACTTTGGTCAGAAAATGAATCAATCTCATCCCTGGACTCAGGAAGTCTCGCTCACTGCTTAGTCCAAATGAACTGCAATGAGTTACACCTGCAGTTCTCTGCTCTGTTGTTTTGTCATAACGTGCGGTGAAGATCTTTGACGTGTCGGCTGTGAGGACTGTGTCCGTTCCCATCATTTTACCCAATCACAAAATGAGATGTATATGTAAGTGTCTGGTCCTGTGTCAGGAAACGTTAAACATTCCACTTCTGTGCATGATTTCATCTTAATAAGTCATATTTTCTTTTCCGTGCGCAAATCTTTTACTCAGACGGCAGCACATGTCCACTCTTCAACTCTGCTCTTCATAATGTGACGAAAATATCGCAATCTCAGGAGAAATCTAGGGCAAACCCATTCTACCAAAATTGTAACCCAGTTTTCTTTTCCCTTTTGATAACACACTTTGACCATAATTGGCTCTTAGGGGCGCCTTAATCTGAACATGTAACGCTGATAGTCTCTTGCCCGTGTCGTCTCATGGCCAAGGCTGGAATCATTTATAGCCCAGCGTCTCGCTCAAAACACAGGGTCCGTTGGTTCTTTATGCACCCGTGAAGTGCGCCATGTTCTCGGTGTAACTCCGGGCCTTAGTGGAGGATGATTGACAAACATCGTATGCATCGGCACTGACAGTTATCATGCAGGTCAACGTGACAGCCAGGGAAAGCGAGACATTTCCAACGGTTTTCTTTATTTTAGACTCGGCTTGTCTCTGAGCATCAATGACCTTAAAAACCCCCCTCTTTTCCTCTCCGCACTCGTTCCCTGTTATCAGTCAGAGGCGTAAAGGCTGAAATGGTTCATCGCTTTCCCTCCTGTCTCTCTAGATGTATGTCACTTTGGTCTCTCTTACAGCGCTCGGCACATAACTCAAGATACGTTCAAACAAAGACTTTTTTTTTTAATCTGGGTTAATATTCAAAGCAAGTCCATCAGACCAAGAAAAGTTGCCAATATGCTGATGAAAATGCCTTGCACTGATGTTATATAACCCTTTCTTCCCTTATGTAATGTTTTAATGTGAATGGCAAACCTCTTCCCCCGGTGGTGGGGCTCTCGTTTTGTCGGTTTTGGTGGACGTTTGATGCATCCACTGCGAAAGGGGAACGCTAACGAGACAAAACGATCGCTTTGTGGTGGAGGATTTTTTTCCTTTTTTTCCCTTTTTAAACAAACGATCAGGGATGGCGGTTAGTTACGGGTCAGCGTGAGAAGAGTCGAGGCTGCGTCACAGCATTGGAAGCGCAACTCTCAGTGACCAGCACTGTCAACACATGTCGGCAGGCGCGTTTGACAG
Source organism: Karalla daura (assembly GCA_029224185.1). Lineage (NCBI taxonomy): Eukaryota > Metazoa > Chordata > Actinopteri > Chaetodontiformes > Leiognathidae > Karalla > Karalla daura. Next base: position 9,447,100 of record CM055208.1, read on the forward strand.
CAGTCATATCGGAGTTGACCTCTCGGCCTTTTTTTTTTTCCCCCTCACAAGATCCACGAGATGTCTGGCTCTCGCTCTGAGTGGCGACTCCTTCATTGGATTAACTGGAAGCTTCACAGAAAGCCCGAGCATGTGTACAAACAGAGGACTTCCTGTTTCTTCTCGAAGCCATGTGCACCAATGCCTCTCAGATTGGTCGCGCTGGGCGTTTGCATCACGGCAAAAGTAATGGATGTCCTCCACCGCATTAGACGGAGGACAAGCCAGTGAAGATGCAGTGAAATCAACTGTGTTTGTGCAGGCCAAGATGCACTGTTGCTTTTCACACAGTGCATTTAAAATAGCCTAATGAGGAAAACAACAGGCGCGGGATGCGGGCAGAAAATAGGGTCAAGACATTGCTCCACGGTCCCTTCTGCAGGACGGACCACGGTCCCGTTTCATCTGAAACACATCATGAGATGATTAGAAGAGCGTCCGTCCAATAGGATAACAAAAGAACATGCTGCGCATAACTGACTTCATTAACTGTGCTTGTTTTGCCCCCCCCGAGTAAATCGAATGACTCATCCTCTGTTTTGTTTCCTCAGTTTTACTGGTTGAGATGAGACGATGAGCGAGGGTTTCCCACAGTAGGTTGCAGAACATTCCTCAACGTTAATTGTTTGTGTAGGTGTCCATGTGCCCTCCTTGGTTTCCCCTCTGACGGCCAGTGAAGAGCTCGCAGGTTGAGTCCACAGTTTGTCTTGTTTGTCCAGGATCGACATGGCAAACGGCCGCACTTCTCACATGCAGATAATCAGCCATAAAAGTCAAAACAATCAGAAAAAAGTGTGTATTTCAGGATTGCTTGGATTCATCCAGCCAATGTCATACCTGCTTTGTGCCTCCACAGTGTTGCAGTCTCATGCTCACACCTCAGGGCAACGCAGTCTCCAGTCTTCCTCAACATGCATGTTTTTGGACTGTGGGAGGAAACCAGAGTATCTGGAGAAAGCCACGTAGATATGGAGGAGGATGTACAAACTCCACAGAGACAGACCCTCAATCTAACCAGGAGTTGAACCCAGAAACCTCTTCCTGTTAGGTGACGGTGCTCTCCAATAATTCACCTTGTCGTCCTGGCTATGTAAAGATGTTACGGTTGAATGGAATTTGCTTGGCTTCTCCTCTAAGTGCTGCTGATTGGTTGGTTGAAATGAGCAAGAGGGACGAGGTAGCAAGACGAGACACGGTAAACCAGGCAGCAGCACCTGAGCATGGTGTTTGGCTTTTTTCTTTTTCCTTTTTTTTTTCGTTGCCGCTACAATGAATAATATGTTTTTAATAAATAAAATTGTGCTGTCAAGAGCACGAACTGTGTCAGAGAATCACTGCCGGACTGAACTTTGTTCTCTGCTATTAATTCGATTGAGTGGCCATAATTTAAAAGCTTCCAGAGCCTCGGCATCAATCAACTGAACTAGTCAAATAAAACTAATGTAATGAATCAATCAACAGAGATACGCGCATTAATCTGCTCCTCTGTCAGAGGCCTTTCAACAGGAGGCTTAACCACCCTCCACAGCGAGGCGGAGGGTGAGTGGATGTACAGTATGGAGGTTTGTGATTAGAGGCAGAAAACACAGGAGCGGGGAGGAGGCGGAGGAGGAGGAGGAGGAGGTGGAGGAGGAGAAGGAGAGCGCTGCAGGTGCAGTCGGGACGGATGGCAGGTAGTTGGAGGCGTAAGCCGGTCTCGTTTTGTAAATTCATCAGCCTGAGTGACTGGACAACTCAAGGGCGACACGGTGTCTTGGTATGAGCGACACACTGTCGAGAGGCAGCTGTCACGCAGGGAGCAGGTGCCAGGAACCGCACTGTCCTTCGCCAAGCCGCCCCCACCTCACCCCGCCCCACTCTCTTCATCCAGCGATGACGGGAGGGCGGCCAAACATTTAGCAACGTGTAGGATCTGACGAAAACGGTCCCGTGGGCTGCTCGTGGAGTGACGCAACTTTGCCGTGATCCGTTCAAAGTGTGCACCTACGTACGGCCGGACGTTCTTGAGAAATGCTCCTTTTTTAACAACTACCTGCATAGGACAGAGGCAAGGAGACCTTGAATGAAAAATCATGTTTACCTTGGCTTTGATAAGTTTCATTTCAAAACGACCAGCCCATCCTCCATAGCTAGCATCAATCCATCTACATGCAGCTCTGATGAAATGTCAGTGTTTAAATGTCAGCTTTTTTTCTCCCTCGATATCTAATTCCTCCTCTGATTTTGGTTCAAATGTATAAGGCTAGATGTGTTCACACTCAATAACTGTATCCCTCCAGTTGGCACTTAGGTCAGGAAAAAGTTGCTGTACTCTGGTTTGCAGATATGCATAAAAAAGATGTTACTGGAAACAGTATTATTCCTCAGACCTAATAGCAGGACTGTAAAATGGTTAATTAAATAGCATCTGAGGTATTTCTGATGAAACCAGTTACTATACCTAGAGGACAAGGATAAGCTACTCTAGGCCTGGGACACACTAGTTGCATTTTACAGCATAAACATAAAACTGTTTATTTATTTGACACAAAACAACAAAATCTACAAAACGTCACCAGGTTCTGCAAACCTGGTGTGAGTCGTACAGAGCAGCTGTCTTCACAGCTCTCACCTCACCTTGTCTGGTGAACCGAGCGTGTAATGGCGAACTATTGTCTCAACTATCTCGAACGCAATCTGACATTTCGGAACTGCGGCTCCTTGTTTCGGCGATTAACATCCCGAACGACCCTGATAATGACGTGGCTGTGACCAGTTAAAAGAAAATAAACGCTTATTTCCCAGGCAAGTCGGACCCCATGCTGGCTGCACCGACAGTGCACATGCACTTCGCCCGCCATGGTACCAGTAATTGGTTCAGAGCCAGCAAATGAGAGAGCGCCCCGAGAAAACTCTCCCACTTCTTAGACTAAATAAGTCATTAATGATCAGATTGAGCGAGAAAAAAAAGAGAAAAACACGGTCGCAGAGCTGCAGAAGTAGAGGAGAGACGTATGTGGCTTTAACAGGACATCAAAGGAACCGACCTTCTTGCCTGATGATTTGTAGGTTTCATTCCAGTCGTTTACTTCTCCCTTCCTCGCTGCTTTACTTTCACTCATTAAACAGAGACTGTGGATGCACTAACTCAGCTGTGAAGTCCGACAGAACTCGCTTAAACTGCAATGTATGAATTGAGATTTGCTTCATCAGGATTGCGGCACATTAACCTAATGAAAGACTTTGCATTGGGATGTTAACACACACACACACACACACACACATCATTGTAAGCTGCCCATAGCGTAATCCATCTTTTCTTTACGTCTCCATTGTCTCTGCATCAGCTGCTCTGGATTTGCAGAGCCAAGGACATCCTGCCTGTGATGCTATGGTGCTGGGACCAGTTCCCACTCAGAGCTGTCTGTGTCCGGAGCGAGACCTCTTCAGACCCGTCGCGTTTCCTTTTGTCCGGGCGTTGCAGCCCGAAGCCCGACCGCCCCGCTCTGGAGCTATTTTCACTTCTACAACCACTCCTATTTTTGTCCTCTCTTGGCATCACTCCCTGGATCCTCTGTCGGAATTAAACCGCCACTATCTGTAGATTTAACAGTTCTCAGTTTGCTCGCGAACACTGACCTCTGCATGTAGGCCCGGTTTAAGCTGCTTACCACATCCTGCCTCGGCTAAAGCCCCCCTTTGTTGCAAAGGTTCACATTATACCATCGTCTTAATCTTAAGTAAAGCCTCTTCGGCATCCAAAAGATGTATCTCAGCCATGCAATGTGTTTTTTTTTTTGTTTTTTTTTCACACCTTAACCACCGTTGCCTCCAGTAGATCTCGGCTCTTGAAAGCACCCGATCGTAACGAGCCGAGCCAGACGTCACCGTAATAACTAATGATGAGGTGTATTCTTTTGAATCTCTGCATCTCTGAATGAAGTTTTTCATCCTCACCTTTGTGTTCAATCCCTGTGATGCACAGCCCCCCCCCCCCCCCCCCCCCCCCCCCCACACACACACACATCTAATTATAGCACAATTAAATTTGTTCAATCATTCGCGCCATGATGACAGCCCGGGAACAAAATTACCAGTGATTAATAACTATCTATAGACTCACGTCGAGGGACTTAAAGAAAACCTCAGTCACGCTTTGCTTGAAAGTCGGACATTAATATACTGAACCTTGCACGTCAAACGCGGCTTCCTCTATCTGTGTTGCCCTTGCTCCTCCGAGACGGCAATTTAGATTAGCTTTCACGATTCTCCCACAATTAAATTACGGCACCTTTTAAACACTCACTAAGTGCTCTGTGACGGCGAGAGGATGTGATCTCTCCGGAGTTTGTTTCTGCTGCCGCGGGATACTGTAAATAGAAGAAATTAATTTCATCTCAGGTTCCTGCGCTCGCATTTGCATAGCTAATTGTTGTTTGCGCTGTTACATATTAATCACAGACAGCCAGTTTGTTAAGTCCCCCCCACACACACACACAACTTTCAACTTTCGATTCGCAAACCAAAGCCAGACCGTTTTGTTATTACATCGATTTTCTTCTTCTCCTCTCGATCCCTGCGGTTCACACACACAACTCCCACACAGCCGACCGTCGACTCGGGTGGGCTTCCCCCAGCTCCTTGACCCCTCTCAACGCAAGCTGCCATGAATTACATTAGCCACAGTTATGTAAACATTAATTAGTTGAGGGATTTAGATAATGGCACAGCAACAATCTCTCGCTCTGCATCGAGCCGAAAGCCTTTTTTTTTCTTTCCTTACACGTGCACGTGTGCGCGGCTTTGTTTTCTATCATGCTCTTAGTAATAAACCTCCAAACGCACGCAGCCATCTGCATGATTGAGCTGTGTGATATAACGCCGAGCCCTGAGGGTGGACGTAGTTCAGTTTAACTTGGCTTGGCAATGACTTTCAAACAGGGCAGAAGGAGCAGAGCCTAACTAACCACAAGTAGGCTGTGGATCGCCCCGGGCCGTCCGCACAATCGCAGGCAAGATGCTGCTTTGTTGCTCTCCCTCCTCCCCGGCGCCCATGTAAAGAATCAGAAAATGGATCCGCCATCCGCTGTCTGTTCTAAATCATCTGTTACACTGAATCATCATGTTTTATTTGGGAGGACGTATGGAGTTGGGGCCTTGCGGCTGTCACTCCGCATTACTCTCCATTGACACCATATACGCAAGCAATGAGCAGATGAAAACCGGGGAGCGGGGGGGGGGGGGGGGGGGGGGGGGGGGTGTAAATTATCCATAAATGTGCGCCCGGGATGAGAGAAACGCAAAATCCTGAAAATAAACCTGAGAAGACGCTCGGTGACGTGTGGTTTCACTTAACAGGTGCTTGTTTTCGGGAACGAGAGAGAGAGAAAAAAAAGTGCGAGTGTGTGTGTGTGTGTGTGTGTGTGTGTGTGTGTGTGTTCTCATGTCAGAGGTTAGGATGTTTTGAGAGGCTGTGTATAATGGAAATAAAAAATCTTGGAGAAGTCCTGACCTCTGGCATTTGAGTCACAGCTCGTTTTAACTGCTCGGAGCAGTCGGGGTCAAAACCACGAGGAAAACTCACGAGTGTGGGAATAATAAGAGAAACACCAACTAATACAGAGCACCTCGAGGGGGAAGTGGGGGGGGGGGCAAGCAAGCATCACTCACTGCTTTTAAAATAGGTTCAGGCCTCCTTTAGATGCTGTCACAGTCTGAAACTCTGTTTACTGAAAGATGGACAAAAAGAAATCCCCTCTTTGAAAGATGAAGGAGGGGGAAATCTGCTTTCCACGCGGCGATCCAAAACTTCACATGGAGGTTCAGTGATGTCTGGGGGGTGCATTTCTCTGAGGGGGGGGGGGCGCAGGTTTTCTGCTCCCTCACACCAGAGGTTTTTCACCTCTTTGTGCGAGGGCGTTAAAGGAAAGTGCTCGCTGAGGAGGCAGCCTCGCCATACATCCAGCCTGTGCGGGCTGAAGGCCAGAACCTACTGTACAGCCTTCGCTTGACAAAGATGCCACTTCACTTTATTGGCCGTTTTTTTGAGGTCGCACATTTGAAGCACTTAATCCACAACGTTGTGAAGTGTCCATTAGTGACCGGCGCTCCTCGTCGCGCCTCGTATATGTCTGCCAGCTGCTGTCACGAGCTCTTGTACTTGTCTCCTATCGCTGCTCAAACGTACGTTTAGCATCTAAAGCTAATAGGCTATCAACATATGAATGACGCACCTTTGTATTGGTTGATTGTGATGCACGCATCCCGTTTTTCTCATGTCGTTTCCATGCACCACTTGCAAAGACCCGGCTCTGTCTTTTAAATGCAAATCAGTGAGTCGGCACTTCATAGTCAAATTAGCCCAGGCGAGAAATTCATGATCGTAACTCATTGATCTGAACGTACAGTCGACCTCGGGATGAACTGAACTCCCGATCAGTTTAACACAAAACGAGATCAAATGTTACTCCAGGAGCCGTTTTTTGGAGGTGTTTGAGTATTTCCGACGCCTCCTGAAATTCTTTCTAAATTGTTTCACTTACTCAAACTCTAGGGCATGTTGTCAGTGGGGAGGAGAGCGAGGATTAAATCTACATATCAAAGCCAGTGTACCGCCGCTCGAGGGTCCCTGCATAGATGTATGTGATCCATAGTATTTATAGCTCCGGAACGTCCCCCGAGACCCTGGCGCTGTTCGGGGGAGGAAGGGGGGGGGGCTGTCATGCTACAAGTGAGGACATTTGGGCGAACGTAGCTCGCAATTAGGGGCCGTTGCATCAAGTCAGGGCCAAAGGGGCTGGCGAGACGCGTGACCAACATTTAATGCCGGCATCGATCAGACAACTTTTCTGAGTACAAAGCAAAACCGGATGACAGGCGTCATTGCGAGAGGCCGCGCGTCGCACGAGTCCGGTCATACGGGGATGTTTAGTATGGCGGCGATGTCGCCATCCCGTTGGCGGCAAGTGACAGTGGCGCGGAGAGTGAGTGGCGCGAGGTGACTTCTGCCCTTTTGTTAATGAGCAGCGATGCCTCTGACTCATCCCCGCGACATCGACAGCTACAGGAGCAGCCGCCGCAGCTGAATGGCGCAGTATTCCCCTGTGATTATCCGGGAATCTCAGCCCAGTCTCGGGGTGAGATTCTCTCCGCGTCTGATCTATTAAGAGAGAGTTATAACAAGTGCGTCACCGTTACCTGCTCCCCACGTATTAAGAGCAGCGGTTCTCTAATTGGATCTCCATTTGAAAAGGATTCACAGCTGCATCCATCTAGTCATTATCTTACCCGACGGGGCTTTAGAGGTCGGTTAGAGCGTAGGTTTCTCGAGTGCTCATAGGGCAAAGGCCAGGAATACACCCCGGACAGGTCTCCAGTCCATCACAGAGCACACACACACACACACACACACACACACACACACACACACACACACACACACACACACACACACACACACACACACACACACACACACACACACACCATTCACACTCACACAATTTAGAGTCTCAACAACACACACATATGGGGAGAACTCTGCACAGAAAGGTCATGACATCCAGGGTGTCAAACCCAGGACTTCCTGCTTCATAAGGTGTCAGTGGACAAGGATCAATTAGATCCCAAAAATTAGTAAAAAAAACAAAAAACTTGACCTCAGTGTGTATGATGTGAAGTCATCCTTTATCCCGATCAACACTTTCCAGTGTTGGACAAGAATGATTAAGTCTTTCTGAAGTGCAGCAGACAGATAAAACGACAGTAAAAATCCCCCTCGAAACATCAGCCACTTGCGAGTGGCAGCCCACGAGGGCGACGACAGCACTTCCACGTCTCTGAAAGGGCCAATTTGTCACTTGTCAGACGACTTTTCTTTTCTTTCTTTTTTTTTTTCAAAGAGTTCCTTACAGTATCATACTTTTTTTTTTTTCTTACATTCCCCCGTGGTCCATTGCCATCAAATCAGTTGGTGTCAAGTTGAGAAGCACTTAGTGGCTAAAAGCCGGTCGTGTCTCTGTTAAACCAAGTGTGAGTTGTCAGGGCGGCTTGGTTTCTATGAGGGGGCCGCACATCGTGATCGGCGCCTATTTACGTTGCATTCAGGTAAACAAAGCTATGCATGATATTACATACCCCCCATTCAGCTGCTTTTTGTTTACATTATATGTTTGACAAGCATGCCTTCTCCTGTAACACCTTCCTCGCCAAATTCTGCATCCTTCCTGTGGTGTGCAACTCCCCAGAGGAATTAGTGGCTGTCTGCATTCATTAGGCTCAGTATCAGTCTAATTATGCGCCAATGTGCACCTATGGACTAATTAACGGGGGATCAATAAGGGCCCTGGATGCCCCTCACGTAGGGGCCCGGTGCTCAGCCTCCTCATTATTGGAGCAGCACCAAGCTTCAAAGAGGATTTCTCAGGCTCTACCCGGGGGGCTAGATGACACATTAGGCTGCACAGGTTTGGCAAAAGTCGGTGTTTCTGCTCCTCCCTCCCTCTCTCTCTCTCTCTCTCTCTCTTTCTCTCTATTTCTGTGAATGTGTTTTGTGTGTGTGTGTGTGTTGTTAGATCTGATTATAAGTATGTGAAAAATACCACAGGCAGAAGGAAGAAGATGACAAGCTATTTAAAGACGCTCCACAAGTCATGAGGCCTGGTGCAGATTTAACATGATTATGAGGTGAAAGACTTGGAGGGATCTGTGACGGCACAAACTGAACAACAATGGCTCGGCGTTGCTCATCTGTCTAGTTATTGTTTGCAGTTTAATGAAACCTTGCAGAAATAGACACAGTACTGTTACTGTAGCCCAAAGACTACAAGGGCTGGAAATGGAAAAACAGCCAATACTCCTCGAACTAAAAGGTTAGAAAATCCACTCATTGATGATTTAGAGTGTGTAATTAGCATGAAACCAGATTCTATGTATTTTGTGTTCTTGCACTGATAATTTGCTCATAAATAGACTTTATTGTATGTAATATAATTTAAACTATTACATTTCTGTTATTAATTTCAACATTAGGGTTCAAAATCAGGTGTAGCATTACCATTTTTTCTATAATGTGCAATAGCATGTGTAGTACTATATAGAAAAAACACACAAAATGTTCCAATTAATGACACTAAAATATATTGTTTTCTTACTTAAAAAAATCATGTTAACCTGTACATACATTTTACAGTTTCTACATAACATAACTGGCCTTTTTCTTCAAATATCTCTTGTGGATCAGACATATATGCATTTTATAAAGTTCACAGTTTCTTCATAGTTTCTTCACAGTTTCTCTTGTAACTGACCTTAACGCAAATTTAATTAAAGTCATCGTTTCAAAATCTTTTGGTACGGGTGTTTCGGATGAGCGGAGCACAGGGTGTACCTGGTGATGTCACTGTGACCCCCCCCACTCCCCATCTACACACACACACACACACGCACACAGAGTGACGCTGAACACCAAACTGAGGGACGACCTCTGCAAGTTGCCATGACGCCAGGCACTTACCAGCTCCGTCTGGTTCCAACATCCAGCATGGAGCCACTGCATCACATACGTACTCTCACACGCCAACAGATACGTCATGTGCTCGCCCGCATGAATCGTGTACCCCCCCCCACCACACATACACAGACACACACACATCTACACACGCACAAACACATGCGCACACACACATGCACACACAGAGGTAATGTAGCTGGAATGATATCTCAAGGACTCTCCCTTGCACTCCGTGCTGGTTCCAGGAACCCGGCCAGGTTTCGGGGTGCAGATGAACTGGTTTCGCTCACGTCAGGCCACACACTTCCGGGAGACCACAGCTGCGCTTCCTGCTCACCTGCACACACACGACACACTTACGACCACTGCTGGGAAAGTTACTGTGAACATGTAATACATTATTGTATTATATTACAAGTAACAGACATTTTAAATATGTGACATTTGAGTTACTTTCACCAAGGTAACCGCAAAAGTATGACTATGACCTATGACCATTGCAAAATGCTAAAATGCTAAATACTGGCTACATTAAGGGTCAGTTTGGAACAAATGCACCTTGCTTTTATTCTCTTTTTCTTCTTTTTTCTTTTAACAGTTGACCTTGGAAACGCAGACGCATATCACAGCTGTCAAACTGAATTGAGAACAACATGGATAATGGACAGGTGAAGCCGCACTGACATATGTGAGGACATTCACATGGTTCACAAGGACAGCTTTTGTTTCTGTTAGCATCCTATTGGATAACAAGCAAAACGGCTGTGATGTCGAACACTTTAAGGCTCAGAAAGCCGCCGCTGTTTGAAAACAACTGTGTATGTACTGTAATGTTATGCTGCTGTGAAGGGTTGTCTTTGTCATAGCAACACAAAAGACAGCCTTGGCACGGTCCAGTAGTCTGCGCTTCATGTGAACGAGCCTGTATGCTCCTGCTAATTGTTAGCTTACCTTGTCAATAGCAGCATTTTGCTAACAACGCACTCAGGTCTCAGGTCTTTCCGCCTATCATGATTTAAAGCAGTGTGACAGACCACAGACATGTAACTTTTGTGTCTTTGTCTTGTCCTCACTCTTGTCTGCAGTCTCACAGTTAACTTTCTGTTAGCTTTTTGCAAGATGTTTTCAGGTACTAGTCCTGATTTTATCCTCTGATTATGGAATGTCATGTTCCTTCTTTAGTCTGCAAAAAAAAAAAAAAAAGGAAAAAGAGATGATGTAGTTTATCTTGTGGCTCGTCCTTTTCAAAGCGTGAGATACCACGCGGAGCAGGCAGCGGGCGGCTGTGAGGCATTGCACAAGGCCAAATGGTGTTCCTGTCCCGGCCACAGCAGATCAATAAAGGCTGTGACCTCAACTGTCAGCCAACTAAACTCTGTTCGTCAGGGGACACGCATTTCCCTCTCGCTGTGGAAACAGGAAGCAGTGAATTTAATCTACAAAAGTGCCTATAAGCCTATCATCTAACCGCTCAGTCATGTGGATTCTTTTTTTATTGTGCTGTATGAGCAGCTTAGGGTTAACTTGAACAATTTATTGATTCGTCTCTGAGAAATCATGTCACGTGAAGCACCTTCCCATGACACTAATAGATCTATAGTTGACTGTATGCTCAGGGAATATTTCTAAGCCTCCTATATGGTTCGGTGACACGTGTGATCTATGAGAAACTATTCTCCTCTATTCTCCTTTTTCTTTTTTTCCCCGGAGAGAAGCAAAATTCACCCTGTCGGAGACAAACCGAAGAAAAATAAAGCATTTTTCCTCAAAGACAATAACTACCATCATATTCCACGAAATTCTGGGTAAAAAAAGTGTAAAGTCACAGCCTCCCTGCCCTCCAGCCAAGCAGGTCAAAGAATTTTATGTAATAATACAACAACTATAAATACACGAGCAAAGTGTCAGCAGCTAATCACGTCAGATTTATTCCGGGATGGTGCTGATGAGATTATTCTGTCCTCCTTCTGTGGCTGCCCCTCCGGCGCTGGCACCTCGTCTTTGATGCTAACAGGTCAACTTTTGGAAGCAGGGAGAAGTTACGGCCCCGAGCCAGTTTTTGCATGAATGAGTGTCCTTTCTTCGCGTCTGTGATTCATGGATCCCGATGGCCACCAGTCAGTAGGTATTTGGAGATGAAGATGACAAAAGTGCACACATCCTCGTTTTCTATATTACAAAAGGGAAGAGTGAGATACCATGGCGGGAAGTCTATAGAACGACGAAGGTCTGGAAAACAGTGTAAAAAGCTCAAAATGCTTTACTTTACTTTATGCATAATATACTTAAATACAATTTATATGTGAACTTGGTAAGCCTCTTAAGGGAAATATTTTTTACATAAATTATAAATCTGCAAATCTAAAGTGGATTAGGTCACATTTCGAGTGTATATATTTTATGTATTACCTATTTATATTCCTTTAGTGTCTTATCACTACTTTTACCTAAGTAAAATGAGTGCTACCTATAATGTATATTACATCCTGCATTATTGAGCACAACTCAGTTTTTGCGCTCAAAAGAACATGTCTTTTATTCTACTATATTAATTTCATGAAATGTCACGGCAAATTAATAATACAAAATAAAATCATCAAATGAAAACTGAATGAATATTATGGATAAGTCGAGATCCTCTGAGGACACATTCACATCAGTATTAATGTTGAAAATAAATATATCTGCTTTAACTGTGACTGTTAAGGCCATTACAGCAACTGTAAATCTATAAAGATGTTTACATTTCAATTTTCCAGGAAGTCACAGTCCCCACTTGGTAAAGAGGGTTGAGTTCCCTCAGCTGAAACTAACAAATAAAAAGAAATCAAACCTGCACGGTGGGTTTTCTCATGAAAGCCGCAATATGCTATGGAGGAAACTATTTCAAAATCTTATCCTTTAAGCACATTTGAGAGCTGCAGAGACACAGACACTGGGAGTGCGCAGGACTTTGCTCCATGGTCACAGCTCATAGAGAACTTTATCCGGCCTGTGATGTGTATTCCTCCATAAATGAAACAGCGTGGCGGAGTAATCCTGTTTGGCTGAATTCACCCTGGATCAAAAGTCAGCAGGAAAACGTCAACATTTGTGGAGACAGTGCACCACAGGGGCAGTAAGACCAGTGGCTAACTAGTGTTCTGAGTGTAAATTGGTTGATTCTGGACGATATACATTCACGTCACAGAGGACCTTATAGCCTTCTCTAAATCAGGACGGGGACTTTGGGCCACTAATTACGCATTTCCTCCTCACATCTCCAAACACAGCATCACTCGTGACCTTATCTCTGCGCCTGTCAGAGCGTGCGCGTTCACATAGCAAGTGTGGTGATGAATGTAATTACTGGAGCCCAAAATAATAACACCATCGTCTTTGAGCAACCAGTCAATTGTGATAGGACCCCCACTCCACCCCACCCATCCTCCCCATCCTCCTCCTCCTCCTCCTCCTCCTCCTCTCCTCCTCCTCCTCTCCATCTCCTCCAAATCAGTGCAGACAAGGACAAAAATAGAGTTATTAGAGAGTTGCATCTATGGAAGAAACATACAGAATATAATACAGCAAGGGGAGGATATAAATACTTTGGTCAATTTAATCTCCCGGGAAAACACTGACAGCAATCCTATTATAAAGTTTATCGCAACTTCTAAACTTTATAACTTTGAAATGACGCTGTTGTTAAGGGAGGACCCTCCTGCTGAAGTTCTTCTCCTAGGAACCCTAAAGCAAAAATGTAATGTGTTTATTTCTGTTTTCTTTCTTTCCGTCTTCCCAGCATGTCACTGATGCAATTTATGTTTTGCAGTCAAGAGTCTGTACAGCCAAATGAGTCAGTTTTGAAGTTAGGTTTACGATCTGTTTACATTCATCATTTGGAATAAAGGAGGTGGGATAATGAATGGATGGATGGAAGGATGGATGGATGGATGGATGGATGTATGGATGGATGAATGGATGGATGGATGGATGGATGAATGGCAAGACATTAAAGAAAGTGGGATAGGTTGATGAAAGACAGGCAGTAGAGGGGTTTTAACGAACTTGTGTTTTTCTCAAATTAGTCCAGAAAGCCAACAATGTATTTGTTCACGGTATAGATAGATAGATAGATTCAAAGAATGAAAGAAAGAAAGAAAGAAAAAGGGAAAAAGACATTGCTAATAAAGACACGACTAAAGAAACATGACGGTGTCGCCATCTTGTGGCCGCACGTGGAACGTCCGGTCGCCACGGTGACGCGACCCGGAAGTGATTGAGAGCGTGTTGTTCCCTTCCACACGTGTGTTACAGCAGTAGGCAACATGGCGGCGTGCAGTGTGGAAGAGCTGCTGGCGAAAGCCGAGCAAGAAGACGCAGAAAAGCTGAAGAGCATCTCCGTCCACAAGGAGCTCGACTTGGAGTTTGACATCGGCAACCTGCTGGCCTCCGACAAGAACCGCATCGAGACCCGCGACTTCAAAGCGCAGAAGAAAGAGGAGTTTCTGCTGTCTCTGGCCCGGGACAACACGCAGCTGCTGGTCAACGAGATCTGGAAACAGCCATCAGAGAGGGTGGAGGAGGCCACCGTGGTGAAGTTACCTGAAGCTGTGACTAGGCTCCCCAGGGAGAAACCACCTCCCAAGCCCAGACCGCCCACCAAATGGGAAGAGTTTGCCAAGTTAAAGGGCATCCAGAAGAAGAAGAAGACCAACCTGGTGTGGGATGAGAACGCCAAGGAGTGGAAGAGGCGCTGGGGCTACAAGAGAGCCAAAGATGACACCAAGGAGTGGTTGATAGAGGTGCCGCAGAATGCAGACCCCAACGAGGACCAGTTTGCCAAGCGTAACAAAGCAAAGAAGGAGAGAGTGGCCAAAAATGAGTACAACAGGCTGAAGAACATCGCCAGGGCCCAGAAGGTCAAGATCCCAGGTGTGGGTCTGACCCCCAAGGCCCAGCAGTCCAAAGATGAGCTGTCCAGAGCCGTGAGCGTGGCCAAGACCTCCACAGCCTCCATGGGCAGGTTCCAGGAATCACTGGCCAGAGAGAAACCAGCCAAGAACATGGGCAAGAAGAGGAAGTTTGAGCCCCTGATCGGAAACTTCTCCTCCGAGAAGGAGAAGCAGCTGGAGCTGCTGAGAGTCATGGACAGCAAGAAGCCCAAGCTGGACATCACCAAGGCTGTCAACAAGCAGATGAGGGAGGACGACAGAGAGGAGGCTGCAGCCAAACGCAAGAAGGGGGCGGGGAAGAAGGGACGCAGGAGCAGCATGGGAGGAAAGGGCAAAGGAAAGGGGGGGAAAGGCAAAGGTAAAGGGGGTAAACCTGGAGGTGGTAAACCTGGTGGGGGCAAACCAGGTGGGGGCAAGAACAGAGGCAAACCTGGGAAACGATGAACCCGGGTTCTGCTACGTCTCTCTGTGCCTTGGACTTGAAATGATGCAAAATGAAATGTGATTTGTGTTGGGACTGTCCAGGTTTCCCTATGGTTGTCTCACTGTACGTCCAAACCCTCACCATATCTGTAAATACGCATCCTGGCATTCATGGAGGAGGAGGAGCTGTTTTAATGTATGTAATATAAATGAAAAATACTCAAATTAAAACAGTTTCCTTCTGATTGTTTTATTCTTGTTGGTTTCATCGTAATATCAAAGACACAGGCAGAATTTATGGTTTAACACTGAAATGTGACGTCTACAGCCTCAGTTTGCAGTAATTATATAACCTTACGCACTATAAGATGAGTGTGATCAAAACTGTCAGTACATTGACATTGTACTGTATTGTCTAAGTTTGGCTTGTGACAGTTTCTTGAAGTAGGGCTGGGTAAATTAATCACCTTCGAGATAGATGTATGTAAATGAGTCTGAAGAGTGGAGACAGTTGATAAATAAATCATGTTTTCAGCAGATTAGTGACTTTCTATAAATCCTGCTTCTGTTTTCATGTCCCTCAGTCTGCCTGTTCTGCCCCTCGGGAGTGAACGTCAGTTTTGTTGTGCTCTGATCAGCTTAGTGTTTTGTTTTTTGTCTTTTTTTTTTCCTGGTTATGTAAAAGCTTCGCCTCAGCCTTGGTGTCTAGACTGGAGGCAGAAGGCTGAATTCAAGCAGCTGAGTCTCTAACAGCTCCAAGTACAACTCTCCACTCTGATGCCTGTATGCAGTCTGCAGGTGTGTTTTTCTAAGGTCGTCAAGTCCAATCAAGTATTTACCAGGACTACTGATGCCAGAGTTAATGAGGTCTCTTAAGTTGTCTCATCCTTTTACTGTTGTCTCCTCTCTTCTCTCTCATTTGGCTCGATGGACTAATCCATGGCCGCTTTGGCAGAATTACAATCTCATTTCCTGTCCACGTTCATTACAGCGGGAAGTCAATCCTACCGGGGTTAGTTTTGTTACAGGAAATAAAGCTTTTGTGCTGTTAAAGTTCACTGTGTGTTATTTTTAAAAGGTTCACACGATACATCTTTTAAAGTGTACATTATTGCACTGGATGATCGTGCATGGGTTTTTCATTATTGATACTGTTTCACAGCAAATTGCAAAAGTATCACGTCAAATTGAGCCTTATTCCACCTGCAGAGTACTTGGAAGACTTAACAGTATCAGTGAATCACTCAGACACTTGTGTAAGCGATCTGAAAGGATTTGGGATGCGTGGAATTGGCAACTGTCTTTGTGGCACTTGTGTGCAAACAAACATCTAAAACTGTTAGGGTGTAACTCACCGGATTACACACAGAGACTTCACTGTGACCTCTACGCTCAGTTCAATGAGCTCTACTTTTATTCTGGCTCTAATTCAGACACTCTCTATATAGTAGACTCATATGAAATAATCAGGTTTAAAACCTACATACTTTGTAAACACAAACTACAGGGGTTCATGGCTGACACGTTGCAGTCTTTCCATCTTGATCTGAACTTCATGTTGTGGATGGTTAATCCAAACCTGAACCTCGAGACCTGTGGGGGGGCTGTCAACTTTGTCCCCTCAATACTTTACTGTTATAAATGATGATTATAATGCTAGTAATAAAACTAGGAGTCGTAGGTGTTTGAAGTGGCGTAATAATGTGGCTTTTATCATTATTCAGTCAGTTTTTCCAGATGAATTAATTATTGAAAGTTCACAGGTGGCTCCTCCTGGTGGTCATAAGTAAACATTGCAGCTTGAAGACTGGTAGTCATTCATACTTGCTATGGTTGTTGTCTGAACTCTGTTTGTTTCCCCTGCAAATAACATTGTAGGGATCTGCTTTAAGTCATCATTTTACCTTCACATGATCATAATAGCATGTTGAAGAGTCACACAATGCTTTGGATCTCTTTAAACTCTGCTGTAAGTTTGACCTCCAGGAGGGACAACTTGAGAAAACAGTGTTAACATAAATCATTCTCATCTTCATCTATATATAATGTATTCTTAACACTATAGTGATATCTTTTGGCTTAAAAAGGTATAAAACTGAAAAAAAGTATAAAACTGAAAAAAAATCTTTATGAGTGTAAGAAGTAATGTACATTGGCATGTATAGGAAACATTCATTTCTACATGGGATCTAGAGAGTTTTCTTCACAACACCTCAGTTAACTGGTCAGGGCACACGCCTGCAGCATGTACGGACATATGTGTGTGTGCAGTGCTCAAGATGTCGTCCTGTGATTCCAAAATGCAGCCCATCTGTTGAGCAGCCCGCCACCCTGTCCCAAGCCCATCCGTCTTTGTCTCTGCTCAGCCAGGCCACGGGAAAATGGGACACAGTCAATAACCCCGAATCAGCCCAGCGCTCACTGACGAGGCCGAATTATGAATTCTCATCCATGTCGGCATGTGACCAGATGGCCCGAGAACAATGGACGCTGGCATGGAGGAGAGGTGGTCAAGCGTGATCTCTGACACGAAGGCTGCCATTTATTCCACTGGACAGCCAAAAAAAACAAACATGGATGTGTGTGTCCATGGATGTGTGTGTGTCTGGCCAAAATGATCACAGACAGTCTCACTAATAATCACTTTTTCTATGATAAACTCATTCATTTTGTCTCCTCTCTGACATTGGACGTCATCCTGGAGAGGATGGGTCAGAGCCTGTGTCCAGCTCTACACAGTGCTGCAGTGGATTAGTCAGCTCCATTTATTTAAAGGTAGTGCAGGCACAGACAGAGAGAGAGAGAGAGAGAAGGAGAGAAACAGAGAGAGAGGGAGAGAAACAGAGAGAGTGCAGGAGCCCCAGGAGTCCAGCGTGCAAGCCTCAGATCTCCAAGATGCAGCACATCTACATGCACAGCAATGAGCACTTTGAAGTCTTCACCACTGTCCTTGCTCCACAAGGTGAGTGGGAAACATGTTGTCTGCGGCGAAGTGTGGCGCAGCATGACATTATTTACAGAGCAGAGCAGGATGGCATCAGTGTCGGGCGGTGAATAAATAATGTGGCCGATGCTTTGTTTTTCCCTCTCCCTGAGGGCTGCTCATTTGTCGAAGCACGGGGGTTGCAGACGTAATAACGCACATGCATCTATGGAGGGAAATTCTTGCAGCTGCAGCTATGACAAATTGTAAAAAGAAAGAGAACGTTTTCTTTTTTTTTTGCTGATTCATTTTCACTGTCTGTGGTTTAACAGGGAGGTATCGATACAGAGCTGAAGCCGAATGGGTAAGTTCAAGATTTTCCCCTCTAAATATAAGCATACTCCAAAATAAACATGAGCTAAAGCTGTGTCTCAGGCTGCAGGTTGTTAATGTCCTTAATTATGTTGTCTGAGCAACCAAAGATGTGAATCCCTGGGTGTTTTTACTTAATGCTGGAGCTGGAGTGATACATCGAAGGGGTTTGATTTACCTAAATGTTTTGACAAACATGGACTATATTTAGGAGGAGGGATAACGAAGAGCAGACTCAGATTTAGGGTTTCTATTTCACCACAGGACAGATAATCTCTGAGTCTCTGGCATCTAATCCCATCCATTGACTTGGTCCAACTTGTTAGCTGCGGAGCATGTAAACAACCTCTTTAATCATGACAAAAACAAAACAACAACAAAAAGAAGCCATGATAAACCAAATCGTGTGAACATTTCAAAGTTCATCCTGCAGCCTGAGGGTGAAGCTGACGGCCTGTAGCTCTCCTGCTGTCCATTAGATGGTGGTGGTGCACAGATACAGGCCCCACTGGCCAGATGAGGTGGAGCTGTGTCCCGGTGACGTCATCCTGGTGATGTCCAAACATGAGGAGGAGAGGTGGTTTGGGCGGCTGCAGGACGGCCGGCGGGGATACTTCCCCGCCTCCTGCGTGATGGAGCTGAGCCAGGTTGGTGCGGTGCCCGGGTGAGCTCAGCAATGCAGCATCGCAGGCCTAGAGGAGGAGGAGGAGGAGGAGGAGGAGGAGGAAGAGGAGGAGGCTGCTGCTGCTGAGAGGCCTCAGAGGGCAGAGCGTCTCCTCTCTGCTCTCCCTGCTCCTCTAGAGCCTGTCTCTCAGTCTTACAATGAACAACATGTTGATAAAAACACATTAAACACACACATTTCATGACTCAACCGTCAACCGTTTTGCCCTCTCAATCCGACCACATGATCCTGATGATGTCGCTGCAGTGTCATCTGGGTTGTATGACTTGCGGTCTTGAAATTTAATCTAGGGTTTGAAAGAAATGGGTATTATAGCCATTCTCTATATAACTGAGAAGCTATCAGACTCTTGTTTTACTTGAAATAGCTCAGATGCTATTTTACAAGCTTTGAAAAGCCCAAACCTGGCACCCTTTCACACTAATCTGGCAAACACCTGGAGGCTTTATCCTGAGATCACATTGCTCACATTTTCTCCAGAGCTAAGTGGTAAACAGAGTGATACAACACTGAGGAATGCACACATTCAGTTGGAGCCAGAATCAGAGGAAGGAATCAGATAATCAGGAAGAACTAGGAGTTCACACAATTCACATTTCACTGGAAACTTCACGCCGCATACCTCCTATTTCAGTGTTCAACATTCACATATGAAAAAGGATGTGATGGTTTCCGGACCTGCCATACATCTTTTACCATGTATAGACTATTGATATTTAACAAAGCTGAGGCAAAAGTAGTTTTTTGTCTGGAGGCACAAAGGCTCTAGTGAAAGCTGTGGATGAGTCACATTATGGGTATTGTGGTATACAGTCCAGGAACCAAAGCGGTCAGATGGCTCTCATAATTTTTTTTAATCAGATCACTGC